>VXAX01005627.1:2128831-2192383 GCA_013399835.1 Leptocoma aspasia | reverse complement strand
CAGGCCCAGAAAGGTGGTGGTGAATGGAACTGCACCCAGCTGGTGGTCAGTCATGAGCGGTGTTCCCCACAGCTCAGTGTTGGAGCAAACGCTGTTTAAAATCTCCATTTACAACCTGGATCAAGTGCACCCTCAGCAAGTTCACAGATGACACCAAGTTGGGCAGGAATGTTGATTTGTTGGATAGTAAGAAGGGTCTGCAGAGGGATCTGGATAGGCTGGATCAGTGGGACAAAGCCAACTGGAGGAGGTTCAAGAAGGCCAAATGCCTGCACTTTTGTCACAACAATCCCAAGCAATGCTAAAGGCTGAGGGAGGAGTAGCTGGAAAAATGTCCATCAGAAAAGGGCCTTGAAGTGCTGGCTGACAGCAGCTGAACATGATCCAGCAGTGGCCAGGTGGCCAAGAAAGCCAATGACATCCTGGCCTGTATTAGAAATAGTGTGGCCAGCAGAACCAGGGCCGGGATTGCCCTGCATATTTGGCACTGGTGTGGCCACACATCAGGTGCTGTGTCCAGCTCTTTTCACTACAGGAAAGACATTGAGGTACTGACACACATCCAGGGAAGGGCAATGTAGATGGGAAAGGGTCTGAAGCACAAGTTCTATGAGGAACAGCTGATGAAGTTGGGGTTGCTTAGCCCAGAGAAAATGAGGTTCAAGGAGACCCTCATGATCCCTACAACTACCTGAAAGCAGGTGGTAGTAAGGTAAGTGTCCATCTCTTCTCCCACGTAACAAGTAATAGGCCAAGAGAAAATTGCCTCAAATTATGCCAGGGGAGATTGAGATTAGGTATTAAGAAAAAACATTTTCATGGCAAGGATTGTAAAACATTGGAACAGACTGTGCAGGAAAGTAGTGAAGTCACCATTCCTGGAAGGATCACCATCCCAAAAAAACTGTGGATATGGCTCTTCGGCACGTGGTTTAATGGTGAACATGGTGGTGGTGCTAGGTTGACAATCTGACTTGATGATTTTAAAGGTCTTTTCCATCTTTAACTATTCAACCTACAATGAAATAATTACATTTTTGTAAACTCAAATACAAAAAATAAACTTAATTTTAATTAAATTTATTAATTTTAACTAAATTAAGTTTACGAAAAAACCTACCATCTTTAACCTAGGATTCTAGAATCTTCTACCTATTTTGCTGTTTCAGTCCCTACATCTGTTCTGCAAAGTAATCTCTAGCTACCAAGAGCTCTTCATTTGCTGAAGCTCTGCTACATTTACCTTTGGACTGAGTTGTTTAAGACGGCATTTGTACTGCTATTGGACAAATCATCCAGATGGCCAGCCTTTAGAGTGTGGTGATGGTCTAAATGGTGAGCGGTGCATTCCCTCTAATGGAGTGGAAAGAAGAGGCATCAGAGATGAGAAAACTCTCTTGGATCTGGGCTGCTCTTGGCATGAACATAGTGCCAGTGTCTGTGTGTGTGGTGCTGGTAAATATGGCTAAATTCACCAGAACAAATCCCATACATAAAAGCAGTAACCAAATTAACAATTGGGGTCTTACTCTCCTCTTTCCCCCTTCCCCTGCCAATGGACTGGGATATTCAAATATTCAGAGCTTAAATTAAAGGAGTGCATTTGTAACAGTAACTGTAATGCTAACATAAAAATGCTATAATTTGTTGTAGGCAATTGGGTAATCTTGCCATCTGTCACCACACAGTTCACTGAAGGGTTTCTGAACCATCTTAAAACTACTTTTTCAAGCTTGGTTGATCTTGTGATCACTGTGTAACTGAAGTCTAGTTATTTTGGTTTGTAATCAGTCTACAAAACCTTCCATGTTCACTCAATAATTAAAACAGCAACTAAGAATACATTTCACAGCAAACACTTGAAAAAAACTCATCACTAGTTTACACTGTGCAAAACATTTTGCAACAATCTTCAGGAAGAAGTTGCCCATTTGTTGTGCATGCTCCTTTCTCAAGCTTGTAATTCAGTGCTTATGCATTACCTTCACAAGAAATTTCTTCTTGAGAAATACATTGTATTATCACTTCAAAACACTCTCCAAGACTTTCTTGCACCCAAAAAGAAATCAGTCCTTTATTAGTAGGTGGTGAAAGATGGATAATTTATGTAACTAAGTGGCAGAACTAGAACTGTGAGGGCTGACAACTACCTGTTGCATTTGACTGCATACCTGCTGCATTTGCTGCCTTGCTAAATATCTCAACATTCTCTTCTGCCAAAATTATGAGAGCCACAAAAAAGAATTGTAACAGAAAACCAATTAATGTAGCTGTTCTACCATTTAGCAAGAACTGGACTTGTTTGAATTTTTTCCCCCTCTTCTCATACACTTGAATGCTATGAGGATAGGACAGCTAGTTAATAAAGGAAATAGACAGGTATTAGCCTGATCCAGTATCCACTGTAGCTTTAAACAGAAAACAAAGTTTAGATCAGATGTGAATATGCACCTAATGCTGGGGTGTATGACTATCATAATTTTTTTTTTTTGTAGAAAAGGCTACCAATGTACAGAAAAAGCCAGAGAAACTTATGTATTGTTCTTGTCAAAATTCAAGGTTGTCACTATCATAACTCACCAGGATCAACCACAACTTTTTCTAAAGTACTGTAAGTGACAAATATGCTCACATGAAACACAAAGCACATAGTAAGCACCCTGTGAGCTGTACAGGTGAGAGAATCACAGATGCAGATCATAAGGGTGCACAAACAAAACCATACCACATACAAGCAGGGGCTTTATTCACAGAAGCAGTCCTGCACTAATGGAAGAGGTAATCCTCTGAAGTACCACTCAGAAATGCCAGCAGTTCAAGACCTTCCATTTTGAATATGGCAACTTGCTTTTTGCAGGAAAGGATTCTAAAGGTGACACAGGCCATTTCGAAAGAACAAGAATTCACAGGTAAGAGGATTCTTTTAAGTAGAAAGAAGAAACAGAGTTGCCTGAATTGGGAAATGGACTTTCAATGCTCCCAGCTTTTCTTAGAATAGCGACAGTTGAAAAACTAACACTAGACAGCAGAAAGAAAAAAACACTGGCTGTCTCGAAAGAGCAGGCATCTCCCCAAAACCTCTACAGATAAGGCCTATGGCATATGTTCTATGAACATAAAGAATTCAACACTGTAGGGGAAGTTGGCAAGAGGAACTGAATGATACTGGCGACTCTCCTTCCCTTCTCCCATGTGTTTTCCAAGGTATGGTAATCAAGTCTTATTATTCATGAAGCTGTGCTTGGAGATGAGCTCCTTGCTAAGTTATTGAACTCATGTTCCAGGACTGCCACTGCTATGTACTTCTGGGTGCTGATATTTTCAAGCCATGGTTTAAAAAATTGCTTCCTTGGAATTAATTGAAAAAATCTTTATGCACACTTGAACATAAGGAAAAGTTAACTTAATCTATATTTAAAGCAATGCAAAGAAGATTATAATTTAAACTAAGCAAATTGCAATTATTGCTCAATCTTGTTGAAGGATTATCTTCTAGTTCATCTCCCTGTTGGCAATACAATTTAAAATGAAATATTTGAACATTGAAGTGGTTTTTAAAATTATCTTCCATATATTTTTCTTGCAGCCATAATTAGAATCTAAACCTATTTTATTCTGAAGGACCTGAAGTGGACCAAAAGATGTGCAAATGAACTGTCAGTGATTTGCATTCTTTTGCTTTTTTCTAAGATAATAGGATACCTTGGATGTTGCTGCAGATCAAATAGTGAATTAAAAATAGTTAATTAAAATCTTAAATAAAGTGAATTAAAAGTTACAAAGACAAGTTCTTTATTTATTACTGTTTTTCTCAAATCAATAAATCCCCTGTTATTTTTAAGTTTAAAATAACTTTAAAGTACATGCTTTTGACCACCTTCAAAAGATTGGTCACCAGCAGCATCATATAAAAGCTGCTGAACATATACACTGAATGTAAAACATTTTAGTATAGTGCTACATGAAAAACTTAGTAATACCTATCAAGATCAATATAGTAACTGAAAAACTGGTATTTTCCCTTTTATCCTGAACAGTTGAATGGGTCCATTGATTTTACTGTTTTATCTGCAAAAAAAAATCCAACTTGTCTAGTCTCTTCCTCATCTTCTCTTGGAACCTTTTAACAATGAATTCGCAAAACATAAAAAAAAATTGCCTAGAAAAAATATAGCAACAAAGGTATATCAGCTATCTACTGTGGATAAACTTACTCTCTTTGACCGCTAATCAAAGTTGATTTTGTGGCTCTTTAAAGTATTGTTGCATTTGAACTGTTAAGAAAGACGTGTATTCGTCTTAGTGTAAATATTTTCACTATATTCACCCCAAGACAGAACATTTATTCCTCTGAAAACTTGTATGCCTAGATGTCTCATTTCACTTGTCAAGCCAGAGACTTTTATGTAACAATGGACTGATTCTGTCAACTGCATTATAGAAGGCACATTAGCTTCAGGGAGAATCCAGATTTCTTAAAACAGAAACAAAGATAATTTTTCAGTAGCCCCTTATTTAAATAAGATATATCTATTATGTCTTGTTTCAGATTTGCCCATTTATTCTGATGAACAGCAAGCCTACTCCATTTTGTAATAGTCTTTACTATACCTAAATAGTCTTTAGTATTATCCTGAGCTTTGTCCTCAACATAACTTTTTTTTTTTTTCAGCTAATGTTGTTCAGTCTAAAAAGATGGTGAAAAATCATTACAAGTACAGAAAGGATGGGAAGTGCATATTGGGTCGTGGATTCTTTTGAAGCAATGGTTGTTTTGTTCATATAAAGGCAGGAAAAACATTCTGTAAATTTTGGGTTTCTATCTAATAGTCATAATCAAGGATTTTAAATACTGTGGGGGAGAAGAAAATTTCCCTGATTTACACATGTCAAGACCAGGTTAAGACTACAGACTAATAACTTTTCTGTATACCTTCAGGGACTTCTTTATTTTACTGCTTCTCATTCTATAACTCTTTCCTTTTCTTCCTTAAACTTGGCTCATGGGTTTTTTTACCTATTTTATTTTTTTTTCACAACTCCAACAGAAGTCTTGCTTTGTCCTTTAGATCACACCCCCACAGTGTTAAGAAGAGCAATGACAATGTAATGTCTCAAAATTAATTGGAAACACCCTTTTTAGGTAAGAGCACTGATGAAGTGATCCAACCATTCGTATAGTTCAAAAGCGTTATTTATTACAGAGAAACCAACCACACCAAACCCAAACCCAACAAAACCACCACAAATCTCTTGAGGGATATAATTAAGTGGCACTATATGATCATGCATAGCCTATTTGCATGTTGATGGCACAGAGAAATGCAGTCTGATGAAAAGATTTATGGACCAAAGGAAAAAGAAAGAGGGGCCAATTAATGCAATGTTCAAAGGACACACCGAGCTGGGAGTTTATACTATATAGTGAAACACTTGTGTTGCATATTTCCATCTCATGACTGGCTAAAAAAGATCAAAGCTTTTTTTATTCCATATTAAGAATGACAGAATATTACAGCAAACATGCAATAAGGATAAATGTAATAAGCTTTAATAAAAGATGATAATAAGGCTTGATAAGAACTTTTGGAATGTCACCAAATCTGAAATGTAAGATGAAAGCATCTGCATGGAGAGATAGTAGTATGTTATTTGGAACCCCACGGAGCTAAACTGTGATTAGAACTCCATATTTTTCCATAAATTAGCTTTTGTTTTGAATTTCCTGCTGAGATCATATGCAAGTTGATTGAACGTGCAAGTCAATATATAGGTTTTCTAATCCTTTGCTGTTTTTTAGGCTTCATGATATCACAATTACAGCAGTCCACTTGTAGATCAAAGGTACATGATTGAGGCCGAAAGAAAATAACCTATAACCTCTTTACAAAACTTCTTCACGGTGATTTAGACCTCTCCATGGTAATTAGCACTCACCTACCCGAACGGCGCGGTTATGTAGATGCGTAAACCAACCACTACATGCAGATCAACTTGCAAGCCCACAGAACTTCCTCTTCAATCCATGTTAAAAAACAGAATGGACATGCTGAATTCACCTTCAAGGGGGCCTTTTTATACAATTCTACCTTACCTCAACACTTCCAGTGTAAACTTGTAAGCCATTAGCTACCTGCATAAGCAAATAATCTCATGCAAACCCTTGGTTCAAAACCCCAGGGTTTACAACAGCTCAGTGATTGTAGTCATCCTCTTATTGAAACATCACCATCACTCTAGGGACTGGCTATTAGATTAATATGTTTTATGTGCACTGGAATAACATACCGTGTTCCTCCACTAGTGAAAAGTGAAATGTGTTTTTTATGAAACTATTCCTGTAAGCAAAGTTATCCTGTAGGTACAGGAAAAATACTATCAACAGAAAAAATAATTTACCATGTATGATTTATGAAAGGAACTGTGACATAAAGACAAACTTAGCATTAATTGTTTGTAAAACTAGTGAATTGGTTGCAAGTCAGTTTGTAAACCACTTTGTATTTTGTATCAATTACCTAAGCCTTGAAAAAAGCAAGTTAGGATTACAGTTTCACATTGATTTTTTTTTCCCTTTAAAATTAAACCAGCCACAACACTGCACAGTAAAATCTTACAGGTGATATTAAGAATACCCAGTCTTGGCTCTAAAAAAATGGTCACTTATAAAATTGATAGAGAAAACCAACTACTCCTTTTAATGTGTGAAATGACATTGGAATCAGTAATAAGGATGTGTTTTAAAATTGTCCTCTAATTTTGGCTACAGCTGAACTGAAATAACAGTAACGACTGCATCTCTCCTTTTCAAATGTGGATACCTCAATTTTATTACCTCTACTTGAGAGTACTAACAGGAGACAGGAAAGAAGTAGCTGGAGAAATAATTAAAAATCTGGGAAATAATTTGAAAACACAAATAAATTTTCCTTAGCAGTGTGAAAAGATTTGGAGTTAGTCAAATGAGGATCCACTGTCCAACAAAAATGCCTCAATAAAAAGGGGTGTGAGACTTGGCATTTCAAAGATGAAAGAGAAGGTAAAACAACAGATAAACTTGGAGCTTCCACATTTATTGTACCCAGTTATTGTGTTACACCTCAGGAAATCAGTGGTTAGCAGTAGGTTAACTCTATGCAGCTGGATATTGTTTTAGTTTTCAATGAATATTACTGAAATAAAAATACTACTCTTCCTATACCACAATAAGGGTAACTTAGAAGTATTTTTAAATTAAAAAACCCACAGGAAACATACCTATTTCTATACTTAGAGGTTTCTGGAACTAGCTAATTTTCCAAATGGCTGATACTCATCTATATACCTACCCACCCCCTCCCCACCCCCACATTACTGCTTCTGTAGAACTAGTAAAAGAGATGCATTTGTGTGATCCTATTTTATCAAATATTGTCAAAACCACTCTGGCTTTGTTTTATTGGTTTTATTATTGAGGGAAAAATAAGCTTTTGAAATGCAAATGTCCACATCATCTAAACAGTTGTATTACATTTCTTTTTCCTGGATTATAGAACTACAAATGTTGCTAAAGGTGACAATTCCTAAGAGACAGTGGGTTTGGGGCTTTTTTTTTGTGAATGGAGTTGTCTGAAATGGCATCAGTTTCCTGTCTACTTCAGAGGACATCTAACTTTCATCCATAATTAATCCCTGCAGTGGGGTAATTACACCCATATAAAACCCATGTGTTCTTGTGATCTCAGCCATAAATGTAATATCAAATAGTATTGCTTAAAGCAAGGTTGGACACATGTACTTGACCTTTTTATTCTATAATGCTTGTGTATGGAGAGGTTTACCAAAATCTCATTTAAGTCAGACACTTTTAACAGCATGAATTTTTTAAAGCATTCAAAAAGAGAACAAGCAGTTCTCTTCAAAGAAAAAAACCCAAGAAAAGATTGCAGTTTACAGAAAAGATGCAATTTATACACAAAACTACCAGCTTTAATACATATATTGTAATTCAAATATCACAGCAGACAGCACATGTCTAAGAGCTGTCTTCTTTCTTCACAAGCATGAGTTAAAAATTAATTGAAACTACCAGCAAAGAAGATTAATCCTATGTCCACAGCAACTCAAGTAATCACCCAAGCAAATATCTGCTTTGCAAAATCTCTTAAACATAAGCATTCATTTGAAGTATTACACATGTTTGCCAACTACTAAAATACACTACATGTTTACCTGGACTGATAAAATACAAAGAACACCTCTTAAACTACTCTAAGCTTGCTCTTTATCAAAAAACATTGCATTTAAACCGAGTATCTCATTAGTCTGAAAAATTGCCAATATTTGGGTATCTGTCAGAAGACTATAGGAAGAGTGCAGGACAGATATCTCTACAAAACTTGCTTGCAAGAGACTTCACTTTTCCTGAAAGCAGCATCCAGATTTTGAAAAAAACATCATACTGCTTCACAATATGATGTGTGGGACTTATGGGCAGTAACATCATCATGTCATCTTGCAGATTATTACTACACCTCTTACATTGCTGGAATTACTGAGTTTCAATTTTCTCCACTGGGCAAAAGTGCAAGGGTGACAGGACTATTGCCAAAAAGCTTGTGATAAATCTTAATTAGAATACAAGCCTTTGGAGCAAAGGTGTGCCTTGACAGATTAACTTTTTTAATCCCTTGAAATCTTGTCAAGTCTCTTTTAACCTCCTGATTGTCAATTACTTGTTCCTACATCCGTTCATGTGAGGATTATCTTTCTCAATGAACGTTTTATTCTCAGTGCCACGAACAATAATAGCAAGTGACATCCACAACACCAGTCAAGTGTGAATTCCCTGCACTCCTGAACAGTAATATTATGCTTTGCACCTAATCTGGAACACAGCAACAAGATCTTTGCTTTATAAACATGAGCCAAAGGCATTACCCACAATAGTATTCTTGCAAGAGACAAGAACATATACTTCATGGTTATGCTTCAAGACAGATGTTCAACATGTTTAGATTTTGGACTATTTCAAAAAAGATGTTAAGAACACTTTCAGCCCAATAAGGTGGTAAAGCACAACAACTTCATTTTTGGACTAGTCATTCTATATTTGTCTCCCAGTCTTGAAAGAAAGAATGTGGTGAACATAATTACATTATTATTTACAAAATATTTCTACTCTAAGGAAGCCCAGTGAGCTCATCACCAATGCTGTAATTATATGAAACTCATACAGATATCTAAAATTCACAGCTTTGGGATACCAAGAAAAATAATTTGATCACATGTTAGCCAGAGCTGAAAACCTCTCTAATGCACAAAGTCATGGAAGTACTAGCTGTAATATTAAGCCTCATTTTAAAGCAAAAAAAAAAAAAAAAAACAGTGTAGAAAGTCACATTTGTATCTGAATACTGCCCTTTACCAAGCACATGTCAGGAAAGAGTGAAAAGAGTTGCCCAAACCAATATTAGTTATTAGTAAGGAAAGGACTACATTTATCAATTACCTGGCTTTTATGATTCTATTTTTAAAGATTTTTAAGTACTGAAATGGAAGTAGGATGTTGGTACTTCAGACATCAAGGACTATTCTAACATCCATTCAGGAGTTAAAATCCTTTAGAAATTTCAGGAGGTGGTTTTCTAGCTGCTAAATCATTGTGCTGGGTATCTGACCTCACACTGAAGGCCCAGTTGAAGCAGGAGAAAGCAACATGTGGAACTGATGTCTAAACAACAGGCAGGCAGATTTTGTCAGGCACAGAGCAGAGCCACACATGCTGGGAAGGCAGAGCCCTGCACATGGCCCTGCCACCAGAGACAGCCAGCTTCTGGCTGCCCCTGACACTTGCAGCTGTCTGGACAGAAGAGAGACATCACTATGTACCTAATCCACAAATTCTTAATTTGAGAGGTAGCCACTTCAAATCCCACCAAGCTTTAATTTTGAAAAAAAAAAAGGATTACAAGGAATATTGCTGCTGCCTCCAAATGCACTAGAGACACATGAAACCTTCCCTAAAAGCCCTTCGGATTGTTAAAATGAGTAGTCAGTCTACGCTTTGCAAGAAGTGATGTACTTTTTACAGTGCTGGAGACAGACTGTCTTCACAAATCCAGATATAGGCACACAGTGAGCAAGAACATGAGAACATCAATGTGGTTCTGCTAAGTGGTGCAATCAGACAATGCTACAGAGCTGTGCTTAGATAGCTGGCATGCTCTCTCAGAAAGGTTTACATAAGAGAAGTTTCCCTGCTGTAGATTTTTGTACGGTAATTTGAATAGATTGTGATAGGTAGATTTGGTAAACTGTAAAATGTCAGAGCACTTCCTTCAAATGATGACAGCAGATCAAAAGGAAAAGCAATTTTTTTAAGAATCAGATATATAAATATATTAGTTTACCTCATGGATTTATTTTGTTGGAAAAACAAATTGGCTGAGAGCATAAACCTAGCTAACTGTAAAAATCTGCCACATATCTGTAGACAGGAAACATATTTTCAACCCACACACCTCAGTGAAGTTCCAGACATAGCTAAGGTCCCAGCAAAACTGAGCGAAGCAGACAGAAATGGGAAGAGAATGAAGAAAGCCAAAAGTTTTTGATGAAACTCTCAGTGACAATAGCATTACAATACTCAAAATTAAATGTATGTCAAAAAGAAAAACAGTTTCTATAAATGCATAATGAAAGGTAAGGTGATTAATGGCAATTAAACCATATTCTCCCTCATGGCTGTTAATTACAATACCTATGCTGGGTATTGTAATAAAAATTCCATTTAAATTGCATTATTAATTAAGTTGTTTTCCTCATTCCTGGCAGTAACTGAGCTTTACAAACAGCAGAATAATGTTAACTTGGCATTGCAATCAAAAAGAAATATGATATTGTTCTTTATTGATAAAGTAAAATAGACTCTTAGATATATTTAGTCATGGCTTTAGTCACGAAATTCAGTTCTATAATTGCCATGGCTGTAAATTACTTAGTTTTGGGGAGAGTGGTTCTACCTTACTATGACTTCTGCCACTGAACCCAACAGGAAGGGCAGCTGGCCCTCCACAAACTGGGAAGTGAATGCCAGCAGCTGTCACACTAAATCCTGAGTCGTATGGGAGAACCACAGACAACAAACTCAGAAATAGCACTGAAGACATAGGAAGGTAGCCTCAGTCTACAGAAACAGACAATTAAATAATTTTTAACAATTATTTAAAATTCACCTCAGATAGTTACACACTGTCTTTCACACTTTGCATCCTTCTGATGTGTCAGTCTCCTCTAATAATGAAACCTGATTATTATTTTTCCCGGACACTTCCTTCTTCTCTTTCTACCTTAAAACCTCTTAAATTGCTCTGCTCTTCTTCTCAGGAAGTTTTTGAGATAACTCTGAAGACAGTTGTTCATTATTAGAAATATACTAGCACATAATGTTCAGCTTATTTTTAATATTTTGGGATGATGATAAAACAATAACATTTTGAGATAGACAAAAAGCACGAGTGCCTATTATAACAACTGCAGAATAAGCACAATATAGCTATTTTTATACAGTGTAGAAAATATTAATTATCTGTAATTATCAAACATGGCTTTCTAGTCTGGTATCTTTTCCATTCACATTTCATTTGGAATCTGCATTATGATCGTATGGTCATCTGCATCGTAGCAGAACCCAAGTTTTTCTACTGTTTCCCACAGAATGAAATATCAACTAAAACACTTGTTTTCCCGTAAGATATTTTATCTGTTAAGTCTAAATGTTAGCTTTCTTTTCTGTCCAAAATGAATTTGCTTAAGTAGTAAAAAAGTACTGATAGATAAAGGAAGTGGTGACAAAAAAATGATGAAGGCAATAGTGACAAAAATAATAATGTTGCCTTTTAAGTGAAATAAAATTCCTTTTTTCCTTTTGTTTTTGTTTTTCTTTTTCTTTTCTTTTCTTCCTACAGAAGAGATGCCCTTCTGTTATCACCAACATGTAAATACTTGCTTTATCACAACAAATGGCTGGCTGGTGTATATTCTTGTTCTGACCACTGACTGCTGAGATAAAGCTAAACAAAATGATCAATTCCAAATTACACGAAGAGTAAAGTGCTCAATGACTTGAAAGTATGACAGGTTGCTGTGAAGGAGTCAGGACAGGAAAGGCCTGACTAAATAGCTCAGGTCCTACTGTGCATTCAAATGATGTTTTATGTCCATGGAAACTTATTTAGCAGACATAAGACAAAATTCATGACAGATGCCTGCAATTTTTCAGGGTACAACTCCTCATCCTTAGTGGGCTGAATGTGGTATCGTGCAGCTCCAGCACTGACTGAGGAACTGAACTGCTCCCCTCTTCAAGTTCCATGTACAGTGAAAATAGCAGTAATTTCTCGTATTGATTAAACAATGTCAAGACAGTGCCATTGGCAACGGAGAATCAATTGCTAGAGCAACTCCTGGGGAAGAAAGAGGGGCTCTGAGGTCCCCAAATTCTCATTAATTTCATCCATTAATTGCTGAATCCACACTACAGCAGAAATAATTAGTACAGTACAAATCAGTTTGTTAATACAGCTGGTCAGAGTCTGTGATATGTAACAACATATTGGAAACAACTCCTTCTGACTGGTTAGCTCTCTACAATTACACAGTGGATTTTTCTGTTAGGAAAAAAAGCACATCCAAGAACAACTAAGCTCCTTCACTTAGTAAAACCTAAGTGGACAAGGAAAATCCCAAAATGTGGAATTGAAGGATGGTGGTTACATATGAAAGATTGACTTGGTGCTCATTTTTGACCAAGAAGGTTCTCTTCAGAACTTTCCTTTTATTCATTCATTTACTGCAAGTGATGGATGCTGAAAGAGGCAGTAAGCCATGGGGAAACAAAGGACTAAGCTCTGTGTTGCCTCCACATTGTAAAACTGAACTTTATTTCTGGTTTCACATGGACTCTCTGTACCAAGTTGTTTAAAACTGTTAATGTCTATATAGAAAGAGGTCAAACAAAGGCAACTCCATTCTTCTTACTCTTTGATGGCTTGTATTTAATACTGCTCTTCCTAGTCTTCCAAACAGGGAAGAAGATTCTAAAATCTTCATGTTGGAAAAAAAGGTTGCTTTTTTTCTTGGTTGCAAATCTGATTACAGACAGAAGTTAAGCAAATGAGCAGCTTAAAGAAATTCCAGTGTAAACGTGATCCCAAAGTAAGGCAGTTTAAATTCTTTACTCCCCATTTTGTAATCCATTATTTCAGGGAGCTATTCCTTGAATCCTTTACTTTAAACTAGAGCTATTTTTATTCCTGTGTTCTATATGTTGCTACACTATCTTTTGGCTCAGCACCTGCGTGTTTCTGTTGCTTTACTTCTTTCTCAACCATTTAACAGTAGATGAAGCCTCTGAGCAAAGGGCCAACATTTTCCACAACTCCCTTCTATTTTCTCTTAGCAGGTCTAATCGACAGGAATAGTAAGTTTAAATATTTTGTACATTGCAGAATGGTTGAGAGAGACCATGAGGGCTAGAAATACAAGAATGCACGGGAAGACTTTCCTTTAGACTGAAATAACATTTTCAATTCCTTGTGATCCCCAAGACTGCATTAAGTGGCTTTAGAATGTGGTGTTTGCTCTGGTCTCTACCCATGCTGACACTCTCTGCTCTCACCTCATCTTTGCAGACTTTGTAAACGTAGGAGTCTTTCCTGCCAGACTGATGGAAGAAGTGCAAGACATACCAGACTCTTGATGCAGCTCCTTCCTCTGGCTGGGCTAATTGACGGAGCAGTAATTGACTGAGCAGCTCTGCAAAGGCAGACATGAAGTCTAGCAAACTGTCTCTTCTGCCTTATGTCGCCTGAGCAGAGGCAGAGAGATCTCAAGTCACTTTCTCTACCCCATACTCACTGTAACTAAAATAAGCCTGGGCATGACATGTTCATCTCTGCAATTCTGAGAAGGGCTGGGTTACACCACCACTCACTGGAAGAGTGGTCTCCTAGTCCTTCAGTGTGCAGCTGCCACAGTCACACAGCGGACATCAGCCACACCTCATCAATGTGTACTGGTATATTTTGCTGCAATCATGCTGCAAAATGGGTGATTTCCCAGCTCTTGACAGTGACACTTCATATTGAATTCATTTTTTCATGCAAATGCTACAAGGTGGTAGCATTTTCACACTTGTGGCAACATATCTCTGTGAAGTTCTAAACGTGTCTCAAAGTGGCTACACAAATGTGACATGCCACCTCAGCTGCTGTAAACTTCATCAGAGATGCCAGACCACTGTATTGGTGGCATATCACAGGGTGCTAGAGGTCACACAACACTGCAATCCTTCCCTTCTTTTTATGTTACAACCGATTTCCTACTCAGTCATTTCCCTTTCACAGCTATGTTATGAAACATGTCTCCTCTAAAGACAGACTAAAACGGAGTTGGGGTTGTTCAGCCTGAAGAAGAGGAGGCTCTGGGGAGACCTTACAGCAGTCTATTACTTCAAGGGGACCTGAAACAGACTGGAGAGGGACTTCTCACAAAGAAGGGAGAAAGGGGAATGGCTTTAACTGAAACAGGACAGGTTTAGATTAGATATTGGGAATAAATTCTTTGCTGTGAGGTGGTCAGACAATGGAACAGGTTGCCCAGAGAAGCTGCAGATGCCCCATGCCTAGATGTATTCAAGGATGGCACTTTGAACAATCTGATCTAGCACAAGGTGTCCCTGTTCTTGGTGGGGGGTTTGGAACTAAATGATCTTAAATATCTGTTCCAACCCAAACCATTCTATGAAATGGTCAACTAAGATGAAGGAGTGCTTCCATCTTACATTAATGATTTCTACTGACTTATACTTGGATGGCCTATTAAATGGGGAATATTTCTGATATTACATCTGCAGAGATGGGAAAACCACATATATGAATGAGTGCAATCCATTTGTGATTTTATGGACACAAAGTTCTCCAGAGAGCATCTCTGAGTGCTGAATTTTACATTTAGATTGCTGAGTTAGCTGAAATATGTGTAATATCACCAGTAGGCATTGAGCTCCCTATTGACTGTGGGCAGAGGAAGGCTGCCGTGCATTATTTCAGCTAGGATGTGAGCTGGCGTGCACCCATGAAATGAAATGTTGCACAGCTATCTTTTCTTTACAGGGAATGTGAATAAATGATGTGTGGGGCTTTCAGCTCTTGCTCACTGGAAAGCTCAGTTCTCTTTCCCGAATACAAGGAATAGAGGCGCATTAGACATGCTTGTATTTCTTAATGCGCCTGTGGGAGAAATAATCCAGTGCAGCTATCTTCCTGTGCCCCTCAGAGTCATAAGTAATCTGGCTCTTTGGGGCTAGCAAAGTGTAGAGCTCAGCTCACAATCAGGTCTCCAGTGTTTTACTATATGTACAGCTGTTTTTCCCAGCTTCTGACAGTGATACTTCATGCTGAATTCTTTCTTTCATATTTATGCATTTATTTAGTAGCAGATGTTTACTTCTGATGATTTATGAGGCAATATTACAGAGACTGAGCACAATTAATGTGTTTTATAAGTGGGATTATTTCAATCCTACTTAAAAAAGATTTTGTGTCAAAACTTGACTCAAAACCACACCTTTAAACTCCTTGCACATTCACACAAAATAACCACAAGTCCAATGACTGAAGGAAGCTGAAGAGCAGTGGCAAGCCCTACATTTGCATATATGTCTTTTGCTCTTTGGGGCTGGCAGCTGAGGTGCTCAGTGTGCTCAGAGGGCTCAGCTTTGCTGGGTCAGAGGGGAATTTATCCAGCAACTCAGCAACCCAGTTCCTTGCATTGTTCACAGGAGTTTCAACTCAGTAAGAACTACTTCAAAGGCTCTATAGAGCTTATGCTGTGTCGTGCATTGAAATGCAACAAGATTGTTTGAACAACGACGATGAAGATTTAAGGATCTTAAGGCCTTCTAGGCTCTGTTATAAATTAACACCGATTTTAAAAAGAGCTAAGGAAAGACAGATTGACTCTCTTCTTTCTGTTTTCTTTCCTCCACGCCTCAAGACTCTAAACTTGTGTCCAAGCGGTAACAAAAACCAAACCATTATACTTTTATTTCCCTAACTGTGGTGACCTAAACTTCTAATTACAAGTCAGTTAAAAGAAATTCTTTGAAGACCATTTACGGACTCAAGAGATGAAAAAATCTGTAACCTGGACAAAGATACAAAGGAAGTTAGGAATGCAAAATGATCCTGTTCTGCTCCCTTATTAAAGTCAAAGACATTTTCTCATAGCGAACCACTGCTCCTATTAACTGTCTAAAACTCAAATTATATAATATTTATAGGGAACATTTATGAGAATAATTAAGGAGATGAAGAAATGATGGAAATCTTCTAAAATAAAATTTGGAAAATGGAATTTAACAAACAAATAGCGAAAAGTGACTAATTAAAAATAAGCAACCCACAAGAGAGGAAGAAATCTACATCTTCACTGCATTTTCTCCTTTTGGACAATTATTTTCCCTATTTTGCAATCAAACATCTGTATTAGACTTTTGCTCCAACTCTATACACTAATATACATGGATGTAATGATGAAATAAGTGATAGTTAACATTCCTAAAGATTGTATTAGCGATATTTCAGCAAAATGAGAGGAAAAGATTTCCAAAGATATGCTGAAAGTTATATTCACATCATGGAATTTTTACAGCCTATATTTTACCCATACTTTTATAAGAACTTGACCACACGTAATTTAATTGTAGTTCAAATACTTCTTTGAAATTAATTCACTGACCATCAAGCTACAGAATGCTTGCAAAATATTCAAATTTTCTAATTTCTCTAAAGAATTGTGACTTTTTCATTAAATCCTTGTGGCTTTTACTGTTACCAAAGACTTGTCTAGTTAAAGGTTAGTATGTCACAGTCCATATACAATCCATCAGACACCACTGTTCACAGTGACAATTATAAAAAATGGGACTCACCTATAAAGTAGGACAGCAGTATTGCCAGCAGCACTGAGACCCCTACAGCACAGAGTGCAGTACATTTCCAGCTACAGTACTTTGAAGACTTCTTGAATTTAAAAGCACTTCTGGATAGAGTGTTCCTAGGTAGTGGCCGAGTAGGAGGGGAATAAACAGAGCCGGATGCCATTGTGTACCCTGGCGTTGCAGTACTGAACAGCGGTGTGGTCCCTGTTCCTGTTTTGAATAGGAAATGCCTGTGAAAGAAAGAGCATATGGTAAAGTATAAAAATAAATAAAGCTGGAGCACAGGCAACCATAACTCTTTTGTTTGATGTTGCCTATTTTTCAAATAGCTAACAACATCCAATCTACAAAGGGTCATAGAAGCAATAACTTGTCATGACACTCACATGTAAAAAGACCCTTTCCCTTTAAGTAAAGACCAAAGCCCCCCAGACATTATTAATACACTGGTATCCAGACAGGAAACAGAACTACCCAAAATACAGTGTAGCAGGGAGGAAGTCTCTCATAGTTTATCCGACAAATAGGGAGAGGCTTTCTGCTGCTGCTTGTGTTGGCTTCTGCAACAGACTACAGGGAACTCCATTAAAAAGTCAATAATGGGCAATGTGACTGCAGTCCACACTACTTATCACAGCTTTCCCAGGTTAAGTACAAAGAAAACAGCAATCTCTGAATTACAAACCTTTGTAACTTTGTAACTTTGGCAACTTCCTCAAAGATAGTCAGTTAAAAATTTTTTTGGGTCTGTCCTAAGTACTCAGTTCACTAACTCACATCTATTTGCAAATATTCCTACCACAAAAAGATCTGATTATGGATACAAGCAGCTAGTTACAGCCTAGGAGAAGTACTCTAAAGAAACATATTTACTAAGTGTTCAAAAAGACCAAAAACCAGCAACAGATATGAAAAGCAAAGTCAAAGTTAAGCACAGTGGGAGTTACCAGGTTTTTTTTTTTTCAATTAAAATCTCCAAAGGAAATATTACTCCCTGAGCTTCTTAATTTCAGATCATGCAATCATAATTACTTTGAAAGAGCCTCTAAACATGGCACATGCTACCTGGAGTTTTTCTCCAGGTGCACATGCACAACTCTATGAACAACAAAACCTCATTCAAAGAAAGGTCTTCGCACCAGAGGTTTCCCACCAATTTGTTATGTTGGCAACTCTGTAGCACATGGTTTGCCCTCAGCTACTTAGGCCCAAGAAAATGAATACATTATATCTAAAAATGGTAAGAAAGCATACTGTGGAGACCTTGAACTTACCAACACACAGCTGAATAGAACCAGAAAGGTGTTTGTGTTTTGTCATAGCTAAGAGACACTCATGAATTGCTGATAGCCAGGTCCTCCTGAAGGCAAGTGCATGCCTACGCTGTATTTGCCTCCTGCCTGTCACTTACACAGCACGGCTCAGAGGATCCAGCACCAACCGAGCCAGCTGTGCAGGGAAAAGCCTTCCTAGTTACACCACGTGGCACTGTGAACTGCTTCTTACCTGATGGGACTTGATTCTCTGGGACACATGCTCTGATTCTTGCATAGTAATGGACCAATTTACACTGTAGAGACACTAGAAATTAATTTGCCCCACTGCAGCCTGAGAAAAATACCAGCAGTTGATAAATAAGATTTGTTGTTTAGAGGTGATTTTGCTATGGGAGGTTAACGAATGAATTAGAACATCTTGGCATAGGCCCTCTACCTGAAAATATTTGCATTACAAACATGATTCCATGAAATATTTTACATAGGTTACTTCATTCTGAACAATATTAAACTTGATGGCAGCAACAACAGAGCTTATGCACTAGATCTACTGGTGCACAACAGCACACCCCAAATATTTTTGGCTTCTGAGCTCAGAGGATAATCAACAATCTCAAAAGACAAAGCCTCGGTAGCTTAAATCCTATCTAAGAAGGTACTTCATTAAAAATTGTGACATCTTCAATGTAGCAAACACCAAAATAATAACTAGCCCTATGTAAAAACGTTTACAACAGCATTACTTTGATTGTACGGATTCCCAGAATCATGTAAATTCATTAAGTCCTCATAAGTGTCTTATCCACTTGACCTTTATTGCTCTTTCCTTCCTGGCTACGTATGGTAAATGCTATGTCCAGGTGTATTTCACAAACAGATCCCCCTAAAAACCACCAAACACAAAGATAGCTGTTTCCCTTTCCGTGTGCAATGTGTATTGTTTTGGGGGACAGAAGGAAAGCCATACAGTAGATACAATGATACTCCTCCTATACACCAGCTTCCTCTTAAAAATAAGAAGCTGCCTGACCAGCCTGCAATTTTCACATCCTCCTTCTCCCGCTGTTAAATTCAACAGACTAAAAATGGGAATTGGCATTATATGTGCACTTGACTAGAACTCCAATATACTTTAAGTTTTAAGAAAATAGTGCAATAAAACAGTCTGCCACTGATATTTTCCTTTTTTAATTTTCTCTGAGAAAATGAGAATTGATGCTAGCTTTGGTAGACCACAGACCACTAGAGACTGTAATCTGTATTCTCAAAGCCTTTGAGGAGTTAATCCCATAGATAAACTCCAGAGATGACAGCAATGGTGTGAACTGTCATAACTCTGACAGTCCACCTCAGGCATCAAGGTAATGGAAGAAAATTGTAACTTTTATATGTGGATCTTAGAAAAATGTAGGTTGGAAATGACCCTTAAGATCATTGAGTCCAACCATTAACTCAGCACTGCCAAGTCCACCACTAAACCATGTCCCTAAATGCCACATCAACACATTTTTTAAATACCTGGAGGGATTATGACTCAACCACTTCCCTGGGCAGACTGTTCTGATGCTTGACAACCCTTTCAAGGAAGAAGTTTTTCCTAATATTGAATCTAAACCTCCCCTAGTGCAACTTGAAGCCATTTCTTCTTATCCTATGGCTTGTTACTTGTGAGAAGAGAGCAACCCCCACCTGGCTAAACCTCCTTTCAGGTGGTTACAGAGACTGGTAAGACCCCCCCAAGCCTCCTTACCTCCAGGCTAAACAACCCCTGCTCCTTCAGCTGCTCCTCATAAGGCTGGTGTTCCAGACCCTTCACCAGCTTCATTGCCCTTCTCTGGACACACTCCAGCACCTCAATGTCCTTCCTGAACCACAGGCCCAGAACTGGACACAGCACTCGAGGTGTGGCCTCATCAGTGCTGAGTCCAGAGGGAAGATCCTTTCCTGGTCCTGCTGCCACACTATTTTTGAGACAGGCCAGGAAGCCACCAGGCCTTCTAGGCCACCTGGGCACACTGCTGGATCATGTTCAGCTGCTGTCAACCAGCACTTCCAGGACTTTTCTGCAAGACAGCTTTCCAGCCACTCTTCCCCCAGCTGGTAGCACTGCAGGAGGTTTTTGTGACCCAAGTGCAGGACCCAGCACTTGGCCTTATTTAACCTTATACAGTAGGCCTTGGCCCATCGATCCAGCCTGTCCAGATCCCTCTGTAGAAGCTTCTACCCTTCAGCAGATCAACTCTCCCATTCAGCTTGGTGTCTCTGTGAACTTGCTGAGGGTGCACTTCATCTCCCCATTAATAAATCATTGATAAAGATTGTTGATAACAGATAAAGCATCATCAGCTGGGCAAGGGAGGTGATTATAGCTCTGGTCTGCACTGCTGGGGCCTCACCTTGAATATTATGTGCCGTTTTAGGCACCACAATATAAGAAGGTTATAAAGCTATTACAGAGTGTCCAAAGAAGGGCCATGAGGATGGTGAAGGGCTTTGAGGGGAAGCCATGGGAGGAGCAGCTGAGGTCACTTGGTCTGTTCAGCCTGGAGAAGAGGAGGCTGAGGGGAGACCACCTCACTGTGGTCTTCAACATCCTCGTGAGGGGAAGGGGAGGGGCTGGCACTGATGTCTTCTCTGTGGTCATCAGTGACTGGACCCAAGGGAACAGCGTGAAGGTGTGTCAGGGAAGGTTTAGGTTGGGTATTAGAAAAAGGTTCTTCACCCAGAGGATGATTGGGCACTGGAACAGGCTCCCCAGGGAAGAGGTCACAGCACCAAACCTGACAGAGTCCAGCAAGTGCTTGGACAACACTTTTGGGCACATGGTGCTACTCTTGGGGATGGTCCTGTGCAGGGCCAGGAGTTGAACCCGATGATCTAGGTGAGTCCCTTCCAACTCTGCTTCTTCTGTGATTCTGAGAAATTAAACAAGACTGGTCCCAGTACTGAGCCATTGGGAACACCACTTGTGACTGACCACCAGCTGGATGTAACTCCACTCACCACCCTCTGGACCTGGCCATTCAGCCGCTTTTCTACCCAGTGAAGAGTGCACCTGTCCATGGCACGATCAGCCAGTTACTCCAGAAGCATGGGGTGGGAATTCAGCAGTGGGAATTCAGGAATGTGTTGTCTTAGGCAGCACACAGCACAGCACAACTTTAAGCTACTCTCCTTTACTTTGAATCACTTGAATACAATGCCAGAGTGGTTGCACCGTCTGGCTGAACGCTGAGGGAAAAATAATGACAGAAAAGTCAGTCTGGCATCTTCATGTGGGTTAAGAAAATTTGTTTGGATCTCTCTATTTCTAATGAGTGGAGTTACTAACAAAGTTGTCAGAGACTCTCCTGCTCCATTAACTCCGAGTGATAAGTATTTAAAGTGTAATGGTATCAGACTTGCACATCTTGTCTGCCTCACTGAGCCATGCCAAACTGTTCCTATGAGACTCTTAGAATGATATGGCATCTGACAACAAATCCAGGCTGCTTCCAGATCATACTGAAATTCTTATGCTCTTGAAATATAATCCATCCACAAATGATTTTAATTGTCTATATATCTATCTACCATGTCTTTTCAAACTACGGAACTCAAATAGCTAATTTCTAAAACCTAAACTGTTTGCACTACTTGACCAGGCACTGACTTACAGGAAATTACACTATATTTCATCTCATAGGGAGCTTATAGCATCTGCAATAGTGTATCTATCTTCCCTTCAAAATTGATCACATAACATGCACTTGCTAGATCTTCACGTAAGCAGCACTTTAAATATTTTATTAAGCTATGGAGTACAAAACTCCAGTGAATCATGCTAATATTTTACAAGACAAGCCAGTTCTGTATTATTAAATAATTCAATTCAACTCTTAAAGCAAATAATAGTCTACTTTTACATTTATTCAATATATATTTCTGCCAACTTATTCAATAGATGTTGCTATTAAAAAGTCAGCTAATCTCAACATTTTAAGTGGGAAGTATTCAGTACCTAACAAATCTAAACTGCAAAATACAAAGTTGTACCATAAACTAATCTTTGGATGCAAAGACAGCTGGGAAGTACCCTTATTTCACAAATGGTAGGCATTTTACTTAAGCTTTTGCCCTTACAATAAAAGACAGAAATACAGCATCAAAAAACTCAAAGGTGTCTGCTGAAAAAACAGAAGCATGTGAATAAAATTAAAATAATCATGTTTTTAATTTTACTCAGTACTCTCTGAGCACCAAGTACTGGTGTGCACTGGCTGACATGCAGATGCTTTCTTCCTTCTCACACTGGTGGGGAGAGAGGGCTCGCAGCAAATCAGATTTTTTTTGTGCTGCCACTTCCTCCATGGAAAATAAAACCAAAGCATTCTCTACTAAATTCAGTAAACAGGAAAACAGAAGGGGCAAAGAAGTGAAAAAACTGTCCATGAGTTTGGCAGAAACATTAAGTTACGTGAAAACTGCATCTTTATAGAAGTGGAGATAGACTATTAAAATATTCAAGGACAGTAAGACTCAGCCCAGAAGCCCAAGTACTTTTGAAATAAGATAGCCAGGTGTCCAGCAACAGAAATGTGATTTAGAATAACTTTCTTCACACAAGGATCTATGACAAGAACCTCTGACAGCAGTTTAGAAGAAAATGGATACTATGCATCAATGAATGCAATATTATACAAACACATCTGGAAAGCCCTAGACTTCAGATTGCCAGAAGCTGAGATGTTATATAAATAAACTATCACCAAGCAAAAAAAGGAATATTACACATTACTTTATAAATAGACTGGTCTCAATTTGAACAGAGTTATTGCATAATTTTAACATCCCTAATGTAATTTTTACATTAGATAAATGACTTTTTTATCTTATGCTGAAATTGCTTCACCTTGCTAAAGAATAATTTCTCTAATTTTGGGCATCATATATATAGAATGCTTTGCAATACTCGGATGATGTAAAAAAGCCTACCTTATCATTTCAAAAAACTTTTTTGGTAGCATTTTAGCTCTGCTTTAAATTATTTCATACAGTGCAACCCTGCCAATAGAGTGCTGAATCACATGGCAAGTATGTCACACTATATTAAAAGTCACACAGGACTTTTACAAAACTCATACTAAATATGGAATTGTGAATAAAGCCCAGCAAAATTGTACTGAACTTCTCACAGTACATCAGAATATGCATCATATTTTATCACCCTGCCAGTGAGACTGAATGGCAGCTATTGTTACTTTGTGCAACATTATTATTTAGTTGATGTCTGCTATCACAGAATAAAGGCCAATATACTTATACAAGAACAAAACACTCCTCATTTTAAGAGTTACAATTCCACTGATCCAGAATAAAAATGTATTTAGAATATATGTGTTTAAAAACCGTAAATAATTTCATCCTAAATCCTTGGATCTTGTGTATCATTGTACACTAACAGCATCTGAAAAATATGGAGGAGAATAAATCTATTAATTTGTTCATGTTTCTGAATAGAGAGATTCCATTGGGATCAGTAAAAAATGTCCTAGTGCTATTGCACTATAAGTTTTCTTGCAGCCCTGTCTCCTACGCCGTCCTAAATGCAATGTTTGGTCAGTTCCATGATGATCCAGCTAGTGATATATGGCTCTTCAGGTCATTACAGCCCACTGCTAGAAGACAATTGAGGAAGAACAGCTTTAACACTCAGAAGACTGCAGTACAAAAGGCATCCAATGTTAGAAATTATCTCTGTACTTCTGATGAAGGTGTCTGTCTAAAAAGCAGTGTAAGGGGTAGGATTCCTGAAAGCATATGCAGAATGATGTAAAACTTAGTTTATTCCAAAAACGGTGGAGAAAGAGATAACTTATTTGACAGTGAACAGTTACAAAAGCTGTGTAAAACTGTAACCAAATAAGCAGAAACAGGAATTACTGTAGTAGGGTAGACCATCAAGAACAACACCCTGTCTGAAAGTGGCCAGTATAAAGGGAGAGAATGAATGCCTTCCAGTCTGTTTATTCACTAACAGCTTGCTCTTTCTCTAAACAGCCCAAAACTCATGCTCTCACTGATGTCTTGTGGCATTCTGTTCTGCAGGCTAAACATGCACTATATCAAAATGTATTTTCTTCTATCAATTTCAATTTAAAGTCAAGGGATTATTCCCTTTTTCTTGTATAATGAGTATGTACTGTTTGCCCCGCAGTACACAAAGACAAGTTTTTATAATACTACTGTTTGGTTCACTTTATTTTTAGGGTAAAACACACAAAAGCATTAAGAACTAATTGCCTAAAGCAAAAAGGCAAAATTTAGGCTTTTTATGGGTCAGGCAAAGGCAACTGTGGAGATGAGGAAAGCTATTTTCAGATACCTGTTGTTTCAGTGCAGAATAAATCAAAACTGACATTTGGAACTTGACAGAATAGAAAGTGACTTGAAGAGAGGTGAAAGAGGAAAGAAAAACTATCCTTAACATTTTTTGCATTTTTTTTCTTTTACCTCTAGGTATCAAAATATCCACATATATATAGATATATCTGGGACGCTCTAAAAATTTCTTTCATGTAAGCAAAAAGTCCACTAATCTGTTTTATTTGATTCATCTGTTGCCCTTGCAATTTGAAAAAAAACTCTGGACACAATAGCAATCACCAGCAGAGAAGACCACTGTTGACTCTAAGATCACTCTACTTTACTGGACTCTTCCAGCTAAGGCATTCTTTTTTCTGTAACTACAAATTAAATATTTTATGAAATGAGGACACAGATTTTCACATTGTGGAGAACAGGTTAATCTTCCCCCCAAACCAACTTAAATCTGTCAGTATCTAACTCTATTAAAAATTTGATATTTGCCTCTAAGGTGTGTTGAATCTGTGGACATTATTACACGAATTAACACATTTTTAAGCAAGCCCAGGCAAAATGTTTTATGCATTCTGTTAAGGTCCTCAATCTGTTAGCCTGGATTCACTCCAAGGCACAAGAGGTAATAGACTTTAGACACTTAGAATTAGAAGCACATCACTTGCGTCCTCCTAAGGCTCCAGAGGTGGAAAAAACTTCTATCAAATCCACTTTGAGTGAATGCAAGTTGAGAGAAACGTAAATTTTAGTGAATTTATGTTTTGGTGGCATCCTTCTGTATCAGGACTCCTCTGCTTAGAATTCAATAGTACTCCCAATGACCTGGGTTAGATGTTTAATATAATGGTATTGTTGAATTCCTAGGAATAAAAATTGTTAACCATTCTGTTTTGTAATGAAGAAAACTGTGGTGATTGCTCACCTGAACTAAAAATAAGCAACGAGATTTTGCCCCCCAGATGGTTCCAATTCATAATGTACCTATCTGAAGACAGAAGTAATAAGTAATTCTGCTTTTCAAAAACATAGCGGAACTTTCTACAAAAGTTTGGCAGCACTATGAGGCCAATGTAAACAAATAAGATACAAGGGTAGCTGAAACTTTATCTTTTTATTTTTCTGATGCTTCAAATAGGAAGAATAGACTTTCAGACAGAACACACTTCTAAATTTTGGGAGCTCTACCTCAAATAAATCATAACTAACACATGAAGACATAGTGCATCTCTATCTCTGTGCAAAGACCTAGCAGTTTATTTACACTTCCATACAAAGAGATCAATTAATCTTAAGGAAGTTAAAGAAAGGAGGGATAAATCCAGCTGCAGCTATTTTAGTTTGCTCCAACTTCCCTCATTTAAGATTTTGTTTTTGTCTCTCCCTGATTTTCTTGAATGCAAACCAGCTGAATTTTTCCCTCCTGGGAGTGAGTGGGTTATCATGCTTTTGTTTATTCAAAAAAACTCTATGACATACATCACCTATCAGAATGAGGAGAAAACCATTAAATGTGTAAAAGACAGTGGTCCAAGATCGTGATCAATCACAGTACTGCACCTACTGACTGGTGTGCCCTCTCTCTGCTGACAGACCCTATTCAAGCTGGATTAAACTGGGTTCTCTGAGAGAGACCATGACCCTCACCTGCCACCTGACATTACAGAACTCTGCCTCATTCACTAATGGACAGATCACATCAATAAATATGATTCCTTGCACAGAGTTGAGGAAACAGACAGAAAGAAAAGATTAATCTCTGTCGACTAACATTACAGGAAAAATGTAAAAGATAACAGAAATTACTGTTTCATGTGAACTCTGGTTCATTGATGCAAGAGAAAAGCTTTCCCAGCAGGCTCTAGCAGGAATTGGATTTTTGTTTCTCTGTGAACACTTTATGCCTGTCTTCATCTTCTTTTAACATTCTTCTGAGATGAAACCTTGTAGCTGGTGGTATTTGCCCTTAGCACAGGCTTATGACTGACTTCCACAGAACCATATGGCTGCATTTAACATAACTCCAAGCCAGCACAGAAACTGTGTTATGCTGTGAATTTGTCTTAGTTTATTTTCTGGGCAGAATTGCAATCAAAAAATTTCTTAGGAAGAAATAAAAGTGAATTTCCACTTCCTTGGAGTCATTATTAATGC
Source organism: Leptocoma aspasia (assembly GCA_013399835.1). NCBI lineage: Eukaryota > Metazoa > Chordata > Aves > Passeriformes > Nectariniidae > Leptocoma > Leptocoma aspasia. The sequence goes on along the minus strand of VXAX01005627.1, from coordinate 2,165,611 downwards.
TATCATAATCCTGGAAAAAGCTTCAAGGTCACAGCAGATGAAATGATGATCAAAGTTTGGGGGAAAGGAAGAAAGAAAAGACTGCTATTATCCCAGCTATTACCCATATGTAAAAACAGAGGAAACATCTGTGGGAAATGGGGATAAGCTCCTTCTACCAGATTATTCAAATGTTTCAGAAAAGCACTTTACATATGGCAACACTTGCTTGAATGTGGCTGGGTTTGCACCAAGGACCAGCCTTCTTTGCAAACTGAACACTGACATCCAAGAAAGAACAAAAGTCCTACTAGGGCTGAAGTGTCTTCCTTACTGCTTGTGTACTGCTTTCACATCTGGCTCCTGCAGGCTACAGCTCCACTGCTAGCTGCTGGAGAAAGAATGGAGAAGTCAGGCATAGCAACTTGCAGCTGAAGCTTCAAAGAGCAATTCAGACAAGACAGTGCTCCAATCTGCTGTGAAAGTCACAAGGACATGATGACTTGAGGGACCGAATGCTGACAAAAGCCTTGAACTTCCCCTCCTTCGGTGCATTAGAGTAAATCTTCCTTTTCATCACCCCTACCTTCTCGGTGGTACAAGAAAGAATATATTGCTACAGGATGCAAAGGGCACCTCTTATTTGTTTCTCCAAATTCAGATTTGGGCTGCTAGTTCTGGACTCCAGAGAAGGACTAGTTAATTTCTGCTTATCTAAGATCAAAAGAACCAGAATAATCAGATGGCTCTGCCAAGCCTGCTCCTCTGTGCTCCTCTGCTATGCTGCACTCTGTGAAGATGAACAAGGGGAACAAACAATGCTAAGCCACACTTTGCAGAAATGAAAAAGAGAGTCCAATGCAAAGAATGCCTCATGCTGGGTGCACAAGGAAAGAAACCTGGCTCAGTCGTAGCTGCTCATACAGTTCATTGCATGACTGTCCCACTACTTACTTTCCAGATGAGAGTGAAGCTAGATCTATGTATTGCTGAAAAAATACCAAGTAGTTTTGTTGCCTTACGGACTTCCTCTGGGTCTCTCAGAGGACTAGTATGTACACAGACTTCCACTTACAGTAAGTGACTTGGCTCTTGGTATTGTTGGTGATGTTCACTTCTGAAGAAGGCAGCAGTTGGGAGTGAATATGGCAGCCCTTTACTGCACTTTCTTATTATGAATTCAGTATTTCTGATACAATATTCCTGCTATTACAGTTCTCCTCTCTCCAAATGAAGGGAGAGCAGAGGAAAGCATCTGAATTTTGCAGTGAGGACCTGAAATGCTTATGTGAGCAGTAAGGATTTATGCTAAACTTCCTTAACTTCCCTGCTCTTCTGGAATCATATCCCTTCCAAGACAGAGTCAGGAAGAATTGTCTCTGAGATGAGGAACTCTAACCTTAGCCAGTTCCTATCTTAAATATTGAATAAGTTACACTTTCCAAGCAGAAAATCAAAGGAATGTAGAACACAGCTACTCCTCCAGTCTTTTTACTACCCTTGCTGTCTTCAAGAAGTTGAAAGAGAACAATTGCTCTAAATGTCTCAAAAGGCACATAGAGGATTTAAAAAAGAAATATAGTTTAAGAGGGACTCAGAGCTGCATTATTTAAGGATTAATTCAGAAGTTGGAACAAAGGTTGAAATTTTGTCTGGACTGACTGAGCTACAGGACATTTTAAATGAAAATAAAACCAGAAGGAATTTAAAGAGGTGAAGTATTATTCTGCCAGTGACTGAAAGGACCTGATTCTGCCTCAAGCTACAAGCAGGCTGAAGATTCCATCATAATGGATCTGTGAACATTAGCTCACTTATTGATGTCCATAGCTGTGTTTCTCTCACAGTTTGGAGTCTATGATAACTCGTGATGAACTCTGTGCTGTCACTGCTGTGGTATAACCAGTGACTCACACAGCCAGAGTCTGTCACTACAAGAACAGCACTGTCATAACCTGAGTTACAGCCACTGCGACCAGCTTGGCAACTGTGCACAGATGTGATGCAACAGTCATTCCTATTTCCCAGCTGTTGTTCCTTGGTGAAAACTCGAATACTATGCATGCATAGTCTCTCATATGCAACATGCCAAGTTTCATAGAACTGAGAGACCACCATTCACAGATTCACAAAGGCAGAGGATTACATCTTGTGCCCAGAGGAGGGTGACGCTTGATATTTTATAGTACTCATTTTCACACATGCCTTTTTGCAGATTGTCTTCTCTTCATGCAATCAGCGTTATCAGAGATGCTGAATGCAGGCACTATACAGTCATCCAGGTCTTTGTTTTGCCATGACATTTGGTATTGTTTCCTCACCTGTTTGAATGTGACAGAAACAATCTCCAGAATCTGTTAAAATTCTCTTCTGGTTCAACTTGACCTGCACTTACTGGGATGGCAAATTCAGCTGCAGCCAAGCAACTGCAGAAAGAAGTTAGCTTTTACTTTTGCAAGTTTTTTGTGCTAGTTTTATGATTTTTTTTTTACTAAAGTGTTAACTTGTGATTTGATTTAAGGAAGTTTGAAGAAACTGTAGAAATCACATTGAAAGCTTTCTTATCTGCACAGGCCATCACAGATAGAAAATCTACGGTTTGATTATTTCTGGCCTCTGTCACTAGTAGAGCATATGCCAGTAGCCAAGGTTTCTCCCCATGATGAGTTAGTCCTACAGGTGATGAGGTGTTGGAACCCAGGGCACAGGGAATATTTCCCTGCCTGTTTTAGAGAGCCCTGACACCTGGTCAGACACTGCTTTTAACCTTCGTCCCTGGGACAAATTACCAAGGCTTTGGGATGAGTTGGAACATAAGAGTGTGATGTAGATAGCAGTAGTAGTAATAGTTTGTCACTAGGTGAAGAATTTTGTGTTTTAGGATTTTAGTATAAGAGTGAATGGAAGACAAGATGGAGGATTTAGGGTGTTGCCCCATCTCCTTCTTGTTCTTCTTCCACTCCATTTTCTTTTGCATTGTTGGCACAAAGTCATTGGTTAGAGATGGTAGCAGCATAATTGTTACGTGTGTAGATTAGCAGAAGTTATTGGTAGTGAAGTAAAAACAATATACGTGTTAAACAGTAATTGGGTTCAGTATCTTTAAAAGGCCTTGATTTTGGGACTCGGGCATCCATTTTGTGCCTTGCTTTTGTCGTGCTGAGACTGGTGCAGACAGTACATCAATCCCAAGATAAGAAAAGAATAAACAACGGGAACAGAGAAAATCCAGAGTCTTGCTCGTTTTTCACCCTTGCCAGAGAACTCAGGGGGAACTGCCTCCAAAGGGCCCTGGGGGTAAGTTCCCTCCCGAGTTGGGGAAACAGCTGAAGAACCCAACAATGAGGTGCAATACAATTCAAAAGGATTTCACAAATAATCACAAGCAGTAAAGGTCAAGAAATTATCTTGGTTTTCATTGTAGATATTCAGCCTCTAGTCCTCTAGCATTTCATCTGTGTCCCACCTTGCTTAACCAACCAGTCTCAGTTCCTCCTCGTGGACTACTCCTTCTACCCATTTGGACACCCTCTCCTACCCCTTTTGTTCTCAGCCTCTTTCAGTTTTCTCCCACTATTTCTACCACTATTAAGTTTAATACACCATGCCCTGAACTCAGTTCTCCTGAACCTTCTCCCAAAGAGATGACAAAAATCCTGAATCAACCTCGTTACAAAGAATTCCTACTTAAATACAACAGAAGTTTTCTAATACTGCAAAAGTATGAAATTGACAGAAAATGAGGGGACAATAGAAAACAGAAAATAGACAATATACAAAAATATAGAAATAGAAAATACTAGCAAGCTTTATCCATAAGTAATATAAATGCAGTAATTTGCTGATAGCGAATCTTATATATTTTCAGATTTTGACACCTAGGTAACTTAGGGAAGAGGACTATCACATTAGGTAGAAGGAAAACAGACTTCTTACTTCAAGCTAAGCTGATTTGTCAACAGGTACACTAATATATGTTTGTACATCAGAGAAAAGAATAAAGCCAACAATACATACCACTAAAATGCACTGAGATTTCCAGCTGTTTTATGATAATTAATGCATTGTGAATACATCTCTCGAAGTGATAAACAACTATTCTTTAGGTCTAGGCCTAATGAAACATTAGAATTTCTACGTAAAATGTCTATTTCTATAATCATTCTTAACACTAAAATTGTCAAATTGATTAGATTAATATTCTCTCTGTAAGCCATACAAATTAAGAAATAGTATATCATAATGTAATACATGCATGACATGAAAACAAAGAAACAAATATATAATGATTCTAGCTGTGACACAGTATGTTAGTGACATTGATAAACTGAATCTTCATGCTGATAGCATGTTGTAGTCTCAAATCTATTATGCTTTGGAACTGATGTATTATTATCTCTGGACAACTTTCACACCAGGAGATGATCCCTGCTAGCATAATTTTAAAAATGAAGGGATTACAAACAAGATAAATTTCATTGTATTGTTACCTGCATTAGTCTCAACTAACAGAAATTTTATATAACATACACCATTTGCTAAAATACTTACATTTGTTGATCCTATTACAAACATACAAAGCATAAACCAGGCACAGTTCTATTAACTCTACTACAGCATTTATGCATCTGAACCAGTAGTGTATGGTAATTTTTATACAGGGAACAATAATATTAGGCTTTGTTCTACTTTAATACAGTATGCTTACATTTTTACTTTGAAGACAATATATTGGGATCTTCTGGCAAATACCTGCAATATCTTTGAGTTTGCTGATAATGATTGACTAATTGAATTTAATATACCATTCTCTTCCTGCTGTTGATTTTAATTTGTGGCTAAGTGAAAGCTTAAGAGTTTTTGGGAGAAGCAGATCAATGTACTGTGTCAATATATATTACAGATTAATTAGTAGGCAACTGCAGATCTCCTCATTTAATCAAATAGCACATTGTCCCTTTTATGAAGTTAGGAGTTACCATTAACAATAAAGAATTTGGACATAAAAATCTGATTTTTAGTGGAGTACAAACAAACTAACAAAAAAGGTAAATTTATGATTAACAATTCAGAAATGGTACTGCTTTGTCAGGGATTTTTTTTCTGTGTGTGTGTGGATCAGAAATGAATTATACTGATTTGGCATAAGAATGCCAAGACATAGTTCAAAAATTAGACACAGATTACTGACAAAGTAGATATGGAACAATTCTAAAATAGAAATTTTACTTAAACAAATTGAAATATTAATTTATATGGAATTCTCTATTTACAGTTACATATTTATTAGCAGTTGCAATCTCAAACTAGCTGGTAAAAATATTAGAGATTAGGTAAGTAACTCCTGTTATTTTCTTTGATTGGACATTCTTTATGCCATATTAATATATCATAATATTTTTCAAAGAAATATTTGCGAAGTAGTAAATACATTACAAACGAAAGATCAGGTCTGGCAAATGTGTAATCATGTAAACAGTTTGCAACAGCCTGCAGAATTGGGCCACAGAAAATTAATACAATGTCAATTGCATTCTTAATGTCTTAAAGCAAGCAAGATTTGCAGTCAGAGTTTACCATTTTGTATCTGCTATGAGTCAGTATGACAAATTATTTAGACTAATTTTAAAAAAATTGGACATAAGGATGAGTATGTTTGTTCCAGATGTTTTTCTATTGCAATAATTTTTTTTAATCACACTTTGTCTTCTGTGTCAATAGTTAGCATCATGCAAACACTGAAGAGTCACATACCCATAACTGCTATCCTGATATGTTGGAGAAAACACATCCATCTCTATAAGGTTGTCATGACCATTTGCAAGGACTGCTTGACTTTCTAATTCTCTATACATAAAGATACAAAAAAATGAAATTAGAGGTGCAATTTCAAATTAAAGAACGGGATGATCCCACAAAAAAGAATATACTAACTCTGTTGTGTAACTTTGTTTGTGGAAAACTGAATGTGGGATTTATCTGCCTTCCATGCTGTTCTCTGAACTTCGTGCTGGATTGTGACCCGAAGACACAGTGTTATAAGGCTACCTTTAGGTGGTCATTACCCTTTGGTGATCCCTTATTTATGTGCAAGTCCTTGAATAAAATTCCTGACTGCTGCCTGTGGCAAGGCAGGCTTAAGGACTGAGCAGTGCATAGTGGGGGATGAGTTTACTTTATGAGGCGGGACCAGAGATGAAGTAATAAAACTGAACTGATACTATTAAAAGACAGTCTCTTGCTGGCTATCTGGCACAGCCAGCCAGCAAGGAAAATATGCACAGGGCTGGCTACCAGATGAACCTCACGTTCTGCAAATGACAATGCACAGCAGCAGGAGAGGCAAAAGAAGTACCACAGTCCCTAGTTCTCTCAGGGAATAGTGAGGAAATGAGGAGGAGAAATTAAGCAAGCCACTATTATTTTGTTCAGAACTGCATATTTCTTTTGTCCTATCTAAAATAGGGAGTGATTAACATGGGGAAAAAATACTTGGGTCCATTCTTACTTCAATGACTGTGTGCCTCTGAAAACAGGAATGATAAACTCAAGGAACGCTGTGGAAATGCTACTGAATTTGGGACTGCTGGTGCTTGTCTAAGAGCCAGGGGACAAAATACACAGCATGATCAAATTCCAAGTACTTATGCTGACAGCAAGGGATATTTGAGCAGGAAAGATGCCAGAGGGATCAAGCAAAAATCTAAAGTAAGACACTACTGACATCAAAGAAAGCTTATAAGCATATGGGCTTGGTGTTTTATGATTCAAACAGATGCCCAGTGAGAACCTGACAGTAAGAGAATGTCAGAAGAAAACAGAACATTTTTGACTTTAGTCTTTGAAAACAATACTTAATTTCTAATGTGTGTATTTAATGATCCCATAATTATGGCATGTCAATTTTTCAAATGCATTCATGCTGCCAGCAATCTAAGCAGAGTCTTGTTTCTTACACTTGCAGATCAGCAATGTGACACACACACAGTGATTAACAGGGTCTTCAGAAGAGCAGGAATTGAACTGCATCCCCAGTTTCTGCCTTTATTTTGTATCATGTACCTTCTCAATAGAAGTAACATCTCTAATCAAGTCCATGTGTGAAAACCTGGAAGACTTACAGATCAGAACAACTTGAATTTGATCAAACCAGGCACTGTTTTAGTGGGTGGAATGTGTAAAATAGGTGGTTTGAGCAGACTTTAACCTCCAGCAACACTGTGCTTTTGTGGACAATCAATCAGCCTCTACACAAATTGATTTAAAACTTCCCTGGAAACTATCAACACCCTTTCCACACCTTAATCAATATTGAAGGCAATTGGATCATTGGCAGTCCACCCCAACAATGACACACGTGTATGTTCATCACACTTTAGGAGTTTCTAAAGTCTTCACATTCTAAAACGAACTTTGAATCAAGTTTACAGAACAGTTTTGAAGTAATACATTCCAGGACATATTTTGTCTATATTATTTCTGAGGTATTCCAGTACTTTAATTAAGTCCTTAAAAATGCTAAAATATTTTCTAGTCATCAAGTATTTCTTCAACCAATACCTCCTTTTTTTCTTGGTAAAATAAGTAACTAAGTAGCTGAATACAGTAATGTTCCTACAACTCTACATTTAATACTAAGTGGTAAGAGAAGATTAAGAGTATGTGTATAAACTATGAAAATCATGTTAGTTTCTTGGCTAGTTTCTATAAAAAATTCACAGTCCATCATACAAAATGCAGCCATCTTTCAAATGAGGTATTTTTTGCAGCAAATCAAGTAAGAAAAAGCAAAGCTCTTCTTTGATTCATTGGCACGTTAGCACAGATTCTGAATAAAGTTACATAATATTCTCAGAGATTTATTCCTTGACTGGAATATGTAAATTTCCCTTTACCAACAATTTGATATTTTACATTCAATGACTAAAATTAATTAAATACTCCTCAGGAAATGCACTAAGAGATGCTACCAGCTTATTTTTATCTACAAATTTATAAGTTCTAACATACTTTTCCTCTGTGCATCTCTAACATTCATAATTGACTGTGCATTAGAAAAATTCTGCACATTGAAATATTTAACAGAGAGAGCATTTAAAGAAGTGATTTACTAGGTATTTTAAAATATCAGTAATTTAGATCCTACTAGAACTACAAGTCATGAGAATTTAACTACTGATACTGGTGGATCAAGAAATCATTACTAAAACTAGCAGCTGAATAAAAACTTAAAGCTCAGTGATAATAAAAAGCCCACTAATATTTAATTACTAGATGATCTTTTATCATAATCAGACACCTGAAATGTAGTCATATATTTACGTGACTTTGGCTGTCTGACCAGTAATTCGGAGAACAAAATGGAAAGATTTTGATTTCTTCAGAAGTTTGTATTATTCTCTAGTGCTGGCTCCTCCAGCAGATCTATTGGCTCTACAAATGAACCTAACTTACAGCAGGCTAGGGTACAGTCAAATAGTAAAGATTATTAAATGTTCAATGAAAGGTCTGGCAGTCTGCAGGAAACCTACATGAAATATTCTTCTACTGTCCTGTTTTTTTTGGTTAATGTAGATTTTACTGAGCCCAAATAGAGGGAAGACAATTTCTGCCTCTGCTTGGTAATCTCGCTGTCATTTAAAGACAGCATCAAAGATTAAAGAAGTGTTCACATAATTCAATTCCTTCAAGTTACAGTTTTAGGTTCTCATAAACATTTAAGCAAAGAGTCTTTTTATATTTAAAAAAATATGAATTGGAGTTTCTGTTGGACATCATTGATTTGTAACCTCACAGTTCATCTTTTTAGCCAGTAACAGCAATGCTTCACACAAATCCATTAGTTCTTGTTAATAGTACTTTGCACAGAGCCAAATTGCAGTATATTCTATTAAAAACACAACTGAATCCAATATTATGGAATATATATCTTTTGAAATCACTTTCACTACTACTGCAGAGCGTTAGGGACTAAAACCTCCTCCAAGCTTTCCAAATACTCTCTCTCTCCTACATGCACATACACAATCCCAGCCAATTCACTGCCCAGCTATACATGACAGCAAACTGTATGTCATTTTTATGCCACCCATCATCAGTACGAGCCTATAGAGCTAGAAAGATAATTGTGTATCTAGGCAGACATTCACATTCTCTAAATGGCTGTCATCTAAGTCAAAATAAAAAACAAAGACAGAAGGAAAAAAAACCCCAACAATAAGCATAAACTAAAATATTGCCAAAGAGGAAATAAACTTTTTTTAGTCCAAGAAAAGGGTGAAGGAAGAGACCCATCACAAAGTTGTTAATATAGTTGATACTGAGCCTGAAAACCACACTCTGTAGGGAACCTTAACCAGAAGAAGAAAAATCAATGACAAATAAGATGGCTTCTACACCTCCAGAGCTCCAACCAAGTAAGACTATTAGAAAAACCACAGTAGTAGGGCTCTGTCAGTTTTTACATGAAATTTTTACATTTTACCTCATTCACAAGTGTTCAAAACTTGAACACTCAAAATACCCTTAGGTTTTCATCAGAAATATTTAAAAGATGAAAAGACCTTACTCTGCAAAACATACTTAAGGTTGGAAGTGGCATTCTCATTCAAATAGCCCTACACCTTTATAAAGACAATAGAAACATATATGGCTATAGAAGCAAACATCAAAGACCTTCCCCATCTATTTAAGATTAACTACTATCAGGAAAACATCAAACATATTTTTCCCCACTACAAACTTATTTGTTCTCTAAGAAAATTCTTTCTTAAAGTACTAACTTGTTTGAATATGATGATGAAATCTCTTCAGTGGAATGCTGTTCCACAGTGCTTATGCCTCATACATAGCACAGAAGAGTCCAAGAAAACTAAGAAAAGGAATAGCCATTCCAAACTGTCTAACAGAGGAGCTGCCTGAAAACATCTATGGCAACAAAAACTACTTAAAAGAGAATATTAAGGTCATGTATGTTTTAAATTAGTCAAAATCATCTTTACTTATGCTATAAAACATAATTTAAAGGGAGTCAAAGAATAAACTGAAGGGATTTCATAAATACTTTCAAGAATTACTGTCAACTTCAATATAGTAATAAATGCTCAGTTTAATAACTAAATTGGAATATTATGGCTTTCCTTAATAGAAAATTACTGCTGATTGAGTGTTACATGAGTACTAATTAATCACTGTAGGTAAATTCAGCTCTGTGCCAGTAAGTCCTATCAATTTTTTTTATAGATCATTCTGCATCCAAAAAAGCTAGTGTCACTCTTCATATTAACTGCTTCTTTCCTAGAGCCAGTTATCAATGACAAATTTATAATTATACCAGAACTGAGTTCTTTTGCCTCACCAAATCCTAGCACCCTTAAAAACACTTAGCTTCACACAAGTATTTCTTTAAAGGTACCAAATAAAAGAGTTAAAAACTATTACTGAATGTTATTTGACATTTGATCTGTATGACAGTACATATTTGACACATTTCTGGCAAGCAAGGCAAGAAATTTCTTCAAATAGGCAAAAGTCACAGATTACGAACAGGAAGGAAAACGCTTGTCTGGAAAAATTAATGTACTCTAATTACTCTGGAAAAGGACTGTTAGGGAGAAGAGTGTCATTGAGGATTTTAGAGTGAGGACATATTTTTCAGGACTGAAAACTTTTCAGTTTTGCTTGCTGAATGAGGGGAAGTATTAGCTGCGGGTCAACTTTCATTAAGTTAAATGTTTTCTTTAGCATTGCCACAGTCTATAGTAGTACCTAAGTAATTACCTGCTTTCCAGTGGTGCATTACTGCCAAGCACCCAGCTGTCCTGCAGCTGGACTGACTCAGGTGTGGTTTGCAGCTCGGCGGGCAAAGCAGCCGGCGGGGCCGGACTCTGATTCCTCCTATTTGTCAGTGAGTTTCTGTTAAGTGAGGTGATGGATGGGTGATGCTGTGCTGAATGTTGCTTGTGAGAAGGTGGCAAAGGCTGCAGGGTCGACTGGCCTTGGTTATTTGGAGGTTGTTCTAAGAAGAAAGAAAATTAAACTTCGTTATAAAACATCTTGGCATTTGCTACAACCAAAGCAGAATGAGAAATTCAGTATAATCCTATCATCTAATATATTTGCATATTATTCTATTAGCAGACATTCAGTGACATTCTGTAAGAGCAAGTTTACCCTTGATACACCAAGTTCTAATTAATACACAACAGATGGTAAAATTGCTTTTGGTTTTAATTTGTTTCAGTTTTTTTTTTTAATCTGGTTTTATTAACACCTACAGAAAATAGCATCTGACAGATCCCCTAATGCGCCTTTAGACTTCAGCTTTTTTTAACAAACCAACCCTGAAATTAAATGGGTAATTTCAGTAGAACACAAAGGTTTTCAAAATGCATATAATCCCTATAATTATTTAATGGAGTTTTTTAAGCTTTATTTAACTGCAATAAATTCTTAGAAGCTAGTTGCTAAACAGCAGTAGACTACTCTAGTTTAGTGCATTTCAAATAAGGCAGATCTGCACTATGATCTGCTAATAGATGCTAAGTATTCTTTAGCAGAAGGTCACTCTGTGAAGCAGATGTTGCTTCATGGATATTTAACAGACTGATTCACATCTGATTACAACGTCAGAAGACTCATATACTTAATGACCGTCACATCCATTAGAACACACACAGAACAGATTTTCCAATTTCACACCATGCAATATAAATACAGTCTGGAGGAAGTCACAGGTGACAAGGGAGTCAGGCCATTGAAACAAAAAGAAATATTTTCTCACTTAACCAAAGCACACAACACTCATAAAGCTTAAACCCAAAACCTCAAAATAGCAAAACCTGCAATCAAATATCTCCATCAATGTTAAGTTTTAACAATCTGTTCCATAAAATCACTGGCAAGTAAGTCATAAATATAAGACAAACCTTTTACAACACAACACACACCAAACTAAACAAACCTTAACACTTAATTTACCACAATTTAGCAATGACTGATGACACCTAAACATGTAACACTTAACAATTATGTATTTAAAATTGCAATCTATTTCCTACACTAAAGTAGCAGAACATACTTCATAATATAAATGCAAGTGTTAAGCAGAGCAGAAGACACAGGACATGCACTTTTCTCACAGTGCAAAAGCTTTCAGGCAGTTTTTAAATTAGTTGTTTGATTTCCATAAGCTATTCCCTTTTGGAACTGGTTATAACTGCAAATTGTTAGAAACTCAATAATAAAACTCTGGTACAGAGAACACAGGGAAAGTATTTCTGTTGAAACAGATGTTTCCAATAACTTACAGGTGACTGCCACAAAATTAACTTAACTGTGAGCAATTTCCCAGGTTGTGAACATAAGACAACAAGAAAATGTTAAGAAATAGACTTAAACAGAAAAAACAAGTCTTTGGAATAATTTCCTTTCTGAGAACCACATTCTTCTTTCCAGTGATTTTGTGTGGTCAACATGACTTTTGTCACAAACAACAGCAATGCTGAATCTCCCATTTAAAGAATGACAGCATTTATACTGCTAGTGAGATTTGCAACACCAAATCCCTAATATATTAATGCAAAATTTCAGTCCAGGTAGGATACAACTGATAAGCTTTATCTTCACCAACACTGATAAAAAGGCTGTCACTGCATGTGACTACAATCACTATCAAGGGCTTTAAACCACATTTCAACAAGCCAGCTAAAGAAAGTTAACAGACTAACACTAGAGCAAAGACTTTTCCCCATCTCTGCTTAAAATTTTATCTGATTTAGATAACAAGCTATTTATCAGCTGGTGCAAAATTAACTGTGGCCTTATATTTTATAATATATAGGTGCATCTGTATATAAAAAATTACATATGTGCATGTGTCTGTGTAAGTATTTACACACATGTATATGCAAATATATCCATATACATTATTAATGAAACAAATTAATTACAAAAATTACAGAAAAACAGCAGGTGAAATGAAGTATTTTGCATTAATTTATTTTAATCGGATAGATAAATTAATTAAGATTGTTCTTAGGATCAGACTTTTCTTTTTTATTCCCCTTTTTGACTCTCCTACCCGCCTAGCCTTTTGGGACGGTTTTGCCACAATCAGTGCACAACCCTCTCGCAGTGCAGCTCCTACCAGCTGAAATGTTACCCTGACATCCCTCTTGGTCATTAATTTCTCCTCTCATTTACAATCTCTGCTGAAAATCAATCTTTCAGTCTATCATTTTTAGTACTAGAGGTCTTGCACCATTCTCTGCTGAAGACAAAGCAGAGGATTGATCATCGTTGTTCTCTTGCACAAAGGAGGGTGTGAGTGCCAGGCTTGTCTCAGGTAGATGTCAGACCTTCCCACACACTCTGCCTCGTGAGGAAGACGGATAGTGAAGGTTCTGTAAAGGGTATTTATATACTCCACAAATAAATGCATAGATTCAATAATTACTCTGAAAACATGCTGGAAGAATGAAATTGGATTAGTCAGACCTAGGCCAGCTACGCAGGTCACTATTTGGGATTTAAATTATTTCCCTATAAATTTACTGTGAACCAAAAGGCCCTTCTGCTATATAACATATAAACATTACATGACACTGAAGATACAGAGGAACATATAAAAGAAATTAAGAGTGGCTAGAAGGGAGCTAGAAGGCCATAGCAAGTGCAATTTGGCAAAGATCACTTGTCTTCCAATTCCACTTCTCTCTCCACAGAATGCTGACAAGTGACATTTTCTTGTGTCTGAGGGTGGTTTCAACTGGCAGGGAATCCACAGCTTCCTCAAAATCAAAAATGCCTGAAAAATCTGGAATGATTTATTTCTTTTCTAATTGTGCAAAAGCTACAGGTAGAGTTGCATTTAACAAGGTTAGATTTTCCATAAATCAACAGAGCTAAAATCTATACTCCTCTAAATTTACTCAGCCCTACACTGTCATTCTGAATGAGAGATCACTGAGGACTGCTTTTTGGATCTTTTCTTCAACCTGCCAGATTTCTCCAATATACAGTTCTGTTTGCTGCACAATTTCTAATGAAACCCTAATGTTGCACCACTGATTTGTGAGGAAGAAAGAATCATCACAATAGTCATGTTTTGAATGCCATTCTTAAGCTGGAGTCAGATTCCCTTTTTTACTCTTTTAAGGAGTTAAGAGCTAAAGAACAGCTTCCAGTATTACTGAGGCTTTCACACAAAGCAATCGGTCTCATGGAGTAACAATCTCTCAACATCCCTGTGACACTGAAAATATTCTCACTGCACATGCAGGGAAACTGAGGCACGTATGTTAAGTGATTCACACAGATCTCCTGAGAAATCAGCATTACTGCCAGAATAGTTCCAGTTTTCTTGCTTTTCCTACTTAAGAAGTTTAGAAGGACAGTGGGATGACATGATATGTACTTCATAAGCTCTGCATGCTGGACACTACTCCCTGTAATAATAGCCCTCCATGTGTCACAATATCGAGTGTCAAGACCCTGTAACTCCTTTTTCCTCCCTATCAACCAGTTTGTTGGAAAACAGGAGTCCTAGAGGGAAATACATCTTCCCTTGGCTATTGAAAAGACAGCAGCCCTGGGACTTGGCCAGCCCCCTCACAACAAACCACTGATTAGAAGGGAAAGCATTCAAATCTGATAAAGTACAATTGGGTTGAAATACTTAAAAACTATTCCAGAGAGGTACAGTTGCTTTCCTTTAAATTGGATTTTAAATGCTATCTTAATTGATTTAATCTAAGTGGGAATGTCTAATTTACACTAAAATTAAGCAGATACGGGTAGGTACATGTAGGTTTAGGTCTAAAGATGTTAAGTTTTAATTATAATGCTCCTGTTCAGTTTAGACCTTAATGACTGTAGAGCAATCCCATTCATCATAAAGGGAAAATTTCTGCAGCAAGAAGCAAACAAACTGGCCCAGCAACCAGTCTGTCAAAGTTCTTCAGGTGCAACAAACAAACCCCACAGTTTTAAGGCATTTGTTGAGTAAGTAAACATCAGATAATTATGTGTGTGAACATATGTACAGAACTCGGAAAAGTCACAAGAAATTTGGTAGAAAGCTGTCTTACTACAGTTACATGATTTTTCAAAACATATTTAAATTGTTATTTACCCAAGGGAATCACAGTGAAGCAAAGCAGCCATTTCAATTGCAGAGGTAAATTATATGCAGCTCTGTAGCCTTTCACAAAACCTTTTCCTCTTTTATTTTTCAAAAAGTAATCTACATTTAATTAATTTTATCATTTAATTGTTACAGAATTTGAACAGCATAAGAAGGAGAGACATTTATGATACCTACAGCCATGTGAGGAAAAGGGGATAATTCAGAGGCAGAAAAGCACACCAAGTATCCATGAAAAAAAGTAATTTGTTTCATATTTTGTGCGATAGTCTTTCTATAACAGATAGATCATTGAGACCTGTCAGCTAGCTACTCATCTAAGAAAAAGAGCAGTGATTTCCATTTGATAAGAATTAGGCTTTTAAACAGTGTATAACTAATGTGAATTTAGAGTTCCCATGACAAACACAAAAGCAAAGTCTTCCATTACGATACAAACATTTCAAATGTGAACAGAATGTTATTCAATATCTATGTCTATGGAGTCTTAACTCTTTCTGGTCAGGCTGCTTCTTTTCTCTTCTCTCTTTAGAAAAGTCTCTGCTATGGTAAAGGAAATATCCATAATACATACTAGAAGTAAGAATCTGGAGTAGACTGAATGTTTTAGAAAACATTTAGAAAAAATAATGAAATGTTTAGAAAACTTTAAAAAAATACAACCTTCTGTTTGCAGGCCACTGGTCCCTGGTCTGCTAGTCCTTGATTGCTAGCAGTAAAAGTAATTTCTGTAACTGGTTTGATTTCCTCAAAAAACCCATCAATGGGCTTGAAATTTTACCTAATTGACATATGGTCATATCTCCAAAAGTACTGTAAGCAGTAGTGGGATTTACTTCAGAAGTCTCTGCAAATTGAAAAGAGTGGGTATTATGGCTTAATTATTCCTAGAGCTCCCAAAGGAGCTCTTTTTTTAAGTACCTGCTTACGGAGGGGTTAGACAGGCTACCTGCACCACTACGGCCACGGCTTCAGGAATCCTGCGGGCAAGTAAAACCAACCACTCCAAAAGTCTCTGGTCTGGGAGCACCTTCCATGAGAAGCCACATTTAATTAATGAAAACATAAAGAAGGTTACGTGTTCAGAAAAAAATTGAGTATTTAAGTGTTCATTTGTAATTAGGCAGATGTCTTTTGAACGAGCCATTTTCAGTTCAGTTTTTCCTGCCAGGGTGTGCGAGGCTCAAAGCTTCCTTTCTGATCATTTACTACAAGCCATAGGGGTAGTTTAAGACAAGTTACTGTATGTGCTTATTTTGTGGTTAATCCCAAGTATTTGCTTAGTCTTATTCACATCCAAATTGGCTCTGCTCTGCCAAATGCTTTAAGGATCCAAGCCACACATCCAACCCAGGGACTGAGGTGACAGACTGCCTACCATAAGAGGAGAGCTCTTTCACTCTGATTTGTTGTCAGCTTGCCCATCCTTTTCTGCTTGGTTTATAACTAATGGACGTAGAGATGGAAACAGAATTAACCTGCAGCCACTGCTGCTAACTGCCTCTGTGCTCCTGTGCTAGATACATGGTGACAAGCATAAGGAGAAGTGACAAGGACACTTTGATCTAGATATGCACCTTGTGTGAGTGTATAGTGTTATAATGTAAAATGGGCAAAAGTCAAACAAGTAGCTAAGATCAAAGTGGGCTAATGTTTGTCTCCTCATCAGTACAGTGCCTGTAGGGTCTGAAAACCTGTCAAGCTATCTGCGAGTGAGAAACTACCAGTGAATTTAATGAAGGATAAGCTCTGAAAGATTGCCTTGACTTGCTTACGATTCTAAGTTCCGGAGAAATAATAAAGAAAACCTTAATTTTGTCATTTATATTACATATTTTCCTTTAGATTGCAACATGATGTTACTTTTTAAAGAGAAATAAAGACTTCTGTCCCGAAAGGGAAGAAAGACTTATTTGACTGTGGAGAAACTCAAAATGATGCCATGGTTCTCATGTGGTGTCCGTCTAAAGCCAGATGACGAGTGGAGAGAAGCAGCTGGAACTCCCCGGAGGGCAGGAGAAGTCCCTAACATGCAACATTGGTGTTTTAATCACGAAGTACATGTTGATAATTTCCCACACGCTGTAAGGACACTGTTCTTTACCAGTTAAATATGCACAGGAAGACAAAAAGAAAGAAGTCATGCAAAAGAGCTGCAAGCTTTAGCAACTGAAGAAAAAATGCTTTTACCAATGTCTTTCAGCTGTGTTACCTACAGGAGCGCTATACTTCCAGTTAAAGGTACACTTTTAACTTTGTCTTTCTATTTCACATCCACTGAGCATAATATTTTCCCTTCAGCATCTTCATACTGATAATACCTGTGCATTCTCAGCTGTTTTATAATTCAGCTCTCCCTAATGTTTTATAACCTTGCTGCTGAAATAGAAAGCACCAGTTACTAATCTATTCCCTAAAACTTTGTAAAGAATATGAACTGAGTTTTAAACTTACTTGAAAGGCACATTTTTTGACCCTGATATTTTCAGAATAAACAAGCTGAAAAGCTGTACCCTATATGATATGTGACCCTATGAAGATAGATAACATAACTTTCTATTTTATGACATTTACTTTGAAAATCTGATTAAGATAGATGTCTCCAGTTTGTAATTCTTCAATGTCATGTTGTCATAGCTCCCATCAGCAAGATGCTTTAAAGCCTTTCGATTAATATTGTATGCCAGAACTGAAATTACATCCTTTGTCGTTTAGTTCTTAATGGTGCAAGTGATATCTATCAAGTAGTGTTTTATGAAGCATGTGTGATTTTTATTACAGGCTGTTTTCACAAATCTTCTTTAGGTTTCATAAAGACTGTTCATGGTTCACAACAAATATGCCTTGCATTTAAAATCATGCCAATTCGCAATGGAAAAGAAACCTTGGATTTTTCAGCAGGGTTTATCAATAGAACAAAACTCTTCCCCAGTTTAAATCTGTATATAATAACTTTAATTAGCAAAGCAAAAATATTCCTGTAAACCCCTCCACTTTGCATGAGAACTCTAGAGTAAAAAAACCCTCCGAACAACAAAAATGTAATAATGTTTTATTTTCATAAGTAAAGGGTTATGTTTGCCAAATCTTCTAAGTGCCCTAATATTTAAAATAAAGATGGCACACAGGTAGAACAGAAGATGCAACATTCCCCTGTAATCCAAGTACAACAAGGATCTTAATTTGCAGCATCTATATTTGTAAAACAAGGTGCATATAGTCAAATTTCTTCAATTTACTGGAAACCAGATAGTTAGGGGCAACTGAGAAGGAATCTTAAGGCTGGCTATTTTTGGTCAACCTGCCACTTAAGCAAAAATCTGCAAAGTCAATAAAACTTAGGCCTTAGATGACACATGAGCAAAATGTATTTTTCTAGTATGTTTTTGCCAAAGACTTTCTCTTGTTACCTAACAGAGGAAGGCAAATACACTGTAGGAAGAAATCCTGCCCATTGAGAAGAAAGTGGGCATTTCTTCCACAGGTGGTGGTGAAAGGAAAAATCGCAGGATTTACTTCTGAAAGGTTTATTAGATGTTGTTTCCACTCTCTGTTGTTCACTGTGGGAACGGAACCAGCTCACTTTTAAAGCGGTTTTTTCCATTAGCTGGAATTGATTCTCAAAGCATTCCAACATAAACACCTCCAGCCTGCAACCACTCCATTAACCCCTTCAATACATATGCAACACACAGTCAGTATTATGGCAGGCAAAATCTGTTTAATTTAACTGCCATAAAAGATCACGTCTTCTTATCTGGTACCTATATAAGGGCCCAGCTAACAAAAGGTAGTTACAAAAGCACGTGGGGTGAAAGAGCTCAGATTTGGAGAAAAAATACCATCTGGATCAAGAAAAACCACTGATGTTGTTTCCATGCATAAGGCACACATTTAAAGTGACAAAGTAAACTGGACTTTGCTGGTTTTCAACTGAACTGCGGAAGCTTAATCACCTTACGAAAGCTGAACCTGAGATATATTTCAGCTTCAGTGAAAAAAGCTATAGTGGAACTAGTTCAGGAAACAATCTTCCTAACAGTGGCCTCTTTATCCCCAGCGGGATTTAGGAAGAAAGATGAAAAAAGAAAAAATACGGAAACACTGCTGAAGTAAATTGAAATTTAACCTGCTGGGGTAACATAGTTAGGATTTTGCTTTACAAGAAAATGAAATAAAACAGAGGATATAAAACCCAGGATGGCAGCTATGCACACAGGATGAATGAGAAGCAATAGTGTACTTCCAATCCAGCTGTTGTAATACACAAATGCCAATGTCCTCCACCCCAGCCTAACCCACATAGTAATTAGCAGGGATACTAATAGACATTATTTATATTCTCTTTTTAGGACCCGAGTCCTGTAAAACCAAACAAAATCCTCTGCTGGTAAAATGTCATTGACTTATTTCCAACAATTTACCTGGATATCAAACTGGGAAAAGTTGATATCACACTGTGAGAAATGAGAAAAGCTTGCTCACTTGAGACACAAAAATGACACTCAGCTTATATTATCCAGAGATTCAAAATATAATAAAGCAGCCTTCAGTGGTGTGCTCCTGGCCTGGCTTCTCCACAGTGGGGTTCAGATGTTTTGCATGACTGTGGGCTTGGGGTCTTTTCCCCTCACTGGGGTATAGCAGTCTCCTAGAGAAATAGTCTGTGAGGAGGGGGATCACCAAGACTACACGCTTCACTTAGTCATAGTTTTTTCTAATCAGAGCAGACCTATCTTCATTTTCATAAATTAAATAATCTTTCACCCTTATTTAGAGCCAGAAGTGAGAAAGTGATACAATTATTGTTAGCTTCATACAATCTTCTTGGCTGCTAACTCATGGAAATCAGTGGAGAAACATATTTTCAGTTAACAAATTGAAGGCTAACTACTTAATCACAGAATTGAGGTTTCCATTGAAAGAAAACAAAACATGAAACAAAAATGGAGAAGTCCAGCTGAAAGACATCATACAGGGAGAAAAATTCAGCTTTCCAAAATGGTGACAGGGGACTGGAATTAATTTGAAAAACCTGGGAGTACATAGCCAAAACCTGCCTGTAAAACAAAAGTAAAATGATTCAGAGTATGCCATTTCCCACTTTGCTCATCCTGCATCTTATGTTTATACCACACACAGACAGACACTTAATTTTGACTGCAAAAATTGTGATTTATAAATAAATGTCAAAAAGAAGAACCATGCTTCAGGCGTAAGCTGGGTAAGTTCTACAATGATTCAGTCACAGTGTGTTAATATATGTACTCGTCTCATACTGCATGATTAGCTGGAGTTAAATGCAGTTCCCATTGCAAACTCTGATGTATGGCTTCTTAATAGATTTCTTAGCATTTTCAAGTGTTAGATAATTTTGGTTCCTATCCAAAATCATTAATCCAGAGTGAGCTATGTGTATGTTTTCCTTTGTGTTCTGATTTTATTTCTTACCACTTCCAAGAAAAACCATTTGCCAAAGCTGTTTATTTTAGAAGCATAGTTACTACTGTACAGGTTAAGAAAACCTAAACTCTTAAAACTTTTAACCTGAAAAAATATACTCACAAGTCATGATTATGTAAGGCTTACAGATGACACAACCAGTGCTGCAAAAACCTGCCTTTCTGCCCAATAAATAAAATAGCATCTACTACTAAAATAGCATTTACTACTAAACCTGATTTTTACTGACATAAAGGAGCAAACACCTAATCTTCCTCAACTTCAAGAGCCAGAGGAAAAATTCTGCATTAAATAGGTCAACTGAAGTTTTTGTTGTGGACTTGCAATAGTTAATGCCATCCCTTGAACATTTTGCAAATTTACAAATCCAAAAGCAGTTTGAAGGACCCCTAAAATTAGTTCATTATAAGCAATTAAATTCTCTACCAATTTCTGCATAGTCAACCCTGGTCCGTACACACAAGGCCACACTAATAAAATCTGTGAAAGATAAGCCAGGAACGAGAACACACAATACAAAACTTCTAAGGAAAAACAGGTAAGTTTGTTTCATCAGATTTGAAAGAACTCAGATAAGAGGGATTCATGTTTTGCTTTGGAGGAAATGAAAACGGAACAGGGGCAGTGACATGAAAAGAAAACCATGGGGGGAAAATGGTAGAATTGCACAGAGAAGAGGTTGAATGAATAATACACAGAGGAGACCTCACAAAAGTGAAGAGATGAGAGAAAAGTTCTGAGAGAAATGAGAAAGCATATACAATTTCATTAGAAAAATAATAATAATCAAAATTTTATGGAAAACATAGACATGAAATGCTTACTCTGGCTTGACTTTAAAAAAGGAATTTAATCCTGGCCTCTAGAGTTAAAGCAAAAATTCTTACAGACTGCAGCTTGGGTCTTACAGCAAGAGGGAAATAAAGCACCAGTCAAATTCTTGTCTCCAAATCAATTAATTGATTAGTTATGAAGTATAAGAAATATGCAGATTATGAAAGACAGGAAAAGAATAGGGAACCAAGCTTCCAAAATAGCTTTTAAATACTTCTTCTCTTAACTGTGTCAAGGAAGAGAAATGCATAATAGGGGGAGGCCTCCACAAGAGCAAACTAAAGAACTATTGTTCTCTAATGACTTTAAATAAGCTTTTTAGGCTTACATGTGAATTAGAATTTTGCTCTTCCTCCTTATGAAAAAAAACCCCAACAAAACCACTCTTGATTTTAGCAAGATATTATTCTATTCTAATGACAATCAAACTTAGTTAGGTATCAATCAAAAGAACAAATCCACTGCGAAAGATTTCTTAAAAGGTATTCTGGGTTTCCAGTACAGCTGCTTCCCTTTTCAGTAGCAAGATTGAGTCATTAACCCTCAAATCAAACCCCAACTTTGAATTGCTAAGAGTTGAAACAAAAACTACCTTTCAACCTGACTGCCTCAGTTCATGTAACTTATCAACAAAACTCTCCCCCCTACCTAGCACATAATTTTAAGCAAATCTATAAATTCAGAGGTATAACTGGACATGGAGAGTGATTTAATTAGACATTTGCATGTGTTCACTATTTATTTTGCATGTGCTGTGAAGGACAGCAGTATGCTGAACAGTTTAAGCAGACTGTATTGTGATTAATGATAATAAACAATTTTGTTTAATATTAAACAAAAAGTTAGGGGGGAAAGTTCATAATTTTTAAAAGAATTTATAAAACACAGAAAAATGAGAAAATCAGGTTTTTTTACACTTAAATTCTATATATATATTTTCACAAATGACTGTAGGCTTTGTCTTTCCTGTATGTACTTTCATTATGTCCTAGTTGTGTTGCTGCTACAAAGCTGTCTCCAGCAGATGATCTTTCACATCAGTTTCCAGCTAAACTTTACAGCTTCTTGCCCGAACCAAGCTCCTTAAAAAACATGGCTGATTCATGTCATAGTAAGTTCTTCCTTTTATAACACTGCTCTAGCCCTCACAGACACTGACAGAACCAATAAAAGGTAGAGAAATCACACCTCACTGCTACCTCCTTTGATTTAAATAGCCAACTAGACAGTATACACAAAAAGATCCCAGAAGAGCAGAGCTAAAGTAATTTTTTTTAAAATAAAGTTTTGGAAACAATGGCAAATACACACAAATAAGCACAGAGAATATCACCACCATAGTGCAGTGAAATGTGATGAAATCTCCCATATACCATTAGCAAATGCAAGCTGAATTCATTCCATGATGCTCCTGACTTCCAAGTAACTTCAGCAGCAAAAGAGATGTTGCTGCTTCTTCTGGGACAAGTAAAGGCTAAAAAAAGGATTCATTACAATTTTATATTCTTCTGGTAGAATCACAGATTCCACATACTATTTAGTTCTTAAAAAAAAGATTTATCTGAAGCCTCCTAATAGTAACCTAATTTCCACATATGCAGAATTTGCGTTTCAAATTACTCAATGTAGAGGACGTGTGTAAACTCCTTTTAAACCTAACAGCTGTCATTTCACCAGTAACAAATTTGGCAAAAGCATTTCTAGGTATGCTGGGAGAGCACTTGAGAAGACAGCTTGCTCACCATGTAACACTGCTGATTTATGAAGCAAGCTATGCCCCAGTCAAGTGGGACAAGATTTTACACAGGCACAGAGCCAGCAGAGATCTGAATGACCGGACTCCCTGAAAGCCTGCTGCCTTCCACTTGTGGGGAAAAACCCCTCTATTTATAGCATAATCACACCCTCTCCACCTGAACATGTTTCCCAAGTCCATCTTCTGCCTAAATTATCATATAGGAAAATACCTTTCTTTTTATCTTCTGCTGAAACTGCAACACTGGTGACAAGGAACCCATGTGTGGGGGTGGTACATGATTGCAAGGGAAACAGATGGTCTCAAGCTGAGAAGTCTGGTATTTAACATGCTTTTATAACTACCACTGGGGGCTAAAACCAAACATTTCAGGAGGAAGAATTGTTTCATGGTAGGATCGCAGCAGAGCACGTCAGGAAATCTCTTTTTTTATTCCTGGCATAGCCAGTGGTGTGATCACAAGCAAGTGAGAGCCTTTGTACGTCCAGAGGCCTTGCTGCTGAAATCAATTATGTGCCCAACAGCTCTTTGCTGCTCTGGAAATGGTAGATGTTCTATGTGTAAACCTCCTCTGCTCCCAGAACAAATTTACAATGAGAAGTACACAGACAAACGCGTTAGCAGAGAGGTGGAGGAAAGGTAGGCTTTGTGTTCTGCTGAAGGGTGACTCCACACCTCTGCCAGATTGGGGAATGGGAGGGGATACTCAGAATACTAGATTTTCTTCTGACATAGGTCCACCACCTGTGGGTAGGGAAGCACATGTTACCCATCCCACCTACTCCCTACAGAATTCCCTGCAGCCCAGTTTTCTGGCTCCATGCAGGTATTAGTGTGAAAATTTCATGTGCACATCCTTACCCAAGGTGCAAGGTTTCACAGGTTACATGTAGCATTACAGGAGAATGTCCTGTCTTCCACAAAGATAAACCACCAATCTCACAAACAAGGTAGCATTTTTTCATTAAAAGCAACTGGGTCACTTTATAATCTCAGGTGAATTTAATCTATTCGAGAGATTCACACTTTGGAAATACAACTCTAAAGAAAATAAATACAAACAAACAGGAAGACTTCGAGGTACATTAGCTGCAAAAATTATCTCAGAAGCAAATGCTTTTAAGAAGCTGTAAACATGTACAATTAGAAGCATTTTTGAAAGCTGAAAGCCTAAATAGCTGTCAGCAACTTCACCAGCAAGTGTAAGTTATTTACAACAGCAAGCAGACAGATCATCAAGATAACAGAAGCACTGATTAATTGTGTAGCCTAGACTGGCAATGAAAACAGAGTAGAGCCCTGTATGTGTGAATATTTATTTTTAAATAGGTATGTTTCTGTTCCAAGATTTCCTCTTTTAGTTGTTACCATTTAATAATAATCATTGAATCAAATTGCTCTTTTAATTTTTTAAAATGTTAGAAGTAAAAACCTGACTTTGTAGATAGCCTCTTCAAGACTTTTCAAATCTCTGAATACCACTGAAATACTGAACTTTCAGAAACTGACAGCTATTTTTGAGTTGTGTTTTACAGGAATTACTATAGTATTAGCTAACTAAACCAGTGAAGGAGAAGCCTTAAAAGAAGCAGTTGCAATGCAGCAGTGACCAGACATGAGCTGCCTTTGGTGCCCAATACCTCCACGTAGCACATCCCCTCCCCTGTCCCGAGTGACCAGTAGAACAGATGGAGTGACAAGTTATGGACTACATGAACTCAGCGGACATTTGTGGATATTTATGGACTTTCACAGACACTTCACAGGGGTGATCCATACACTAAAGCACAGGTATCTCTCTATTGTATCGAAGGTCCTACACCTGGGCTGTGGCAATCTCAGGCACACTTACAGGCTGGGTTGAGAGAAGCTCTGTTGAGAAAGACTTGGGGGTGATAGTTGATGAAAAACCCAACAAGACCCAGCAATGTGCGCTTGCAATACAGAAAGCCAAGCAAACCCTGGGCTGCATCAAAAGTAGTGTGGCCAGCAGGTCAAAGGAGGAGATTCTTTCCCTCTACTCTGTTATGGTGAGATCCCACTTGGAGCGCTGCGTACAGTTATGACGTCCCCAACACAAGAAGGACGTGGAACTGTTGGAGCAAGTCCAGAGGAGGGCCATGAGGTTGATAAGAGGACTGGAGCACTGAAGACAGGATGAGAAAGCTGGGGCAGTTCAGCCTGGAGAAGAGAAGGTTGTATGGAGACCCCATAGCAGCCTTCCAGTATCTGAATGAGGTCTAAAGGGAAGCCAGAGAAGGCCTCTTCATCAGGAACTGCAGTGGCAGGACTAGGAGTAATGGGCACAGATTAAAAGAGGGGAAATTTAGTTTAGATAATAGGAAGAATTATTTTTTTTTTAAATTTTGAGTGTGAGACACCAAAACAGGTTGCTGTGGGAGGTTGTGGATGCCCCAACCCTGGCAGAGTTCAATGCCAAGTTGGATAAGGCCTTGAGCAACCTGGTCTAATGGGAGGTGTCCCTGCTCAAGGCAGGGGGAATTGGGACTAGATGATCCTTAAGGTCCATTACAATCCCTTAACATTCTATGGTTTTACGATTATATGATGATTAATAGGGATCATGGTTAATGAGGATGTATCGAAATTTTTGAGACCTGAACAAGATTTAAAAGGAAAACGAAGTTGCAAGTCTGTTGGTTTTGGCCAGGGTAGGGATAGATTTCTTCACAGTAGCTGGTATGGGACTATGCTTTGGATTTGTGCTGGAAAGAGTGTTGATAAATCAGTAATATTTTAACTATTACTGAGTAGCGCTTACAGAGGCAAGGCCTTTTCTGCTCCTCTCTAAATCCTGCCAGTGAGGAGGCTGGGGGTGCACAAGAAGCTGGGAGGGGACACAGCCAGGACAGCTGATCAAAACTGGTCAAAAGGATATTATATAAAATAGAGTGTCATGCTCAGCATATAAACTAGAGGCAAGGCTGGCTGGAAAGTCACTGTTCAGGGACAGGCAGCAGTTGGTTGGTGATGAGCAAAATTCTTTTCATTTGCATCACTTGTCTTTCATGGGCTTTATTTATCTTTATTATTTTTCCTTCTATTACAATTTATTTTTTCTTATTATATTTTATGTCAACTATTAAACTGCTTATCTCAACCCACAAGTTTTCTCCATTTTCCTGTTACAGTTCTCTTTCCTGCATCTTGCTGGGATAGGGGAGTAAACAAGTGGCTGTGTGATGTTTAGTTGCTGGCTGGGGTCAAACCGTGACATGCAGCTATCAGCCAGACCTCAATATGCTGGAAGTCTAGATACAAGAAACTTACACCCTTTTCCCATGAATCACAATGGATATACTTTTTCTAGAACCCAGCTGGCTGAGGTTGCTGGCGTGCAAAAAGTCTACCCTTGGCCAGCAGACAACCACATGGATGAACATGTCCTGTTTTGACTAGCTCTGACAATAACCTGGGGGGTGAGTCAGACTAGTAGGAAAGTATATAAAATGAAGGCACTTGCAATGCCCCTGGGCCCATCCCTCATTCAAGCTTAGAGACCTGACATAAATCTTGTTCATTGTTTCCAGTAGGAGCTTTGTAGCTTCTTTAAGTAAATGCCATTTGATTATTATTTATCATGTCTCCAAAACATTAAGTTGCAGAAAAACATCGCATTTGCCAGAGGCATGACTCTTGCTTTATGACTATTTATATTCAATCCTCACCCAAATGTAGGCCATGGGGGCACTACTGAATCTTTGTCACACTGTGAGAATACAGATGAAAATCGTTTGGGCCATCAAAATAAATGACTCATATACTGAAGTGAGAGATTATGCTACCTTTTCTTTAGGAAATCCCAAGAAAGAAATTTGATGGCTGATACGCTGCTGCTCATGCCAGTGTTGTTTTCTATAACAGTTACATGTACAGCTAACCTCATGTCAGTTTTCATAGTCCCAGCTGGTCAATTCATCAGGCTTATGTACAACAGGACGTGTGAACTCCTCTGACATGATAAGCTCTCCAGATCCTCCAAATTGCATTGTACTTGGTAGAGATCTTTGCTGAACTTAGGCAAAGATGCCAGATTTACTCCCTCTACAGTTAGTGCTCTGTAGTTTGTTTAACAGTGGAGGCTTTTGCCAATACCAGCAATCCTAAACAGCTTTAAAACAGTCTTCTTACTGATAAAAACAGAGTAATTCTGATTACTGGTCCTTAAATTGTAAAAGTAACCCTAGTTGGTTTGTGCATCTTCTACATCAGAAACAACTTTCACTAAACAGAGATGCACTTTGAGTTTTTCAGTTTGTGCACACAGAACAAGAGAGAACAGCAGATTAGTTTCTATGCAGATGGGTTTGTACCCATTTAAAGTATCCTCACTGTCTATCAATTAGGCCATTTCATTAAGGTCTGAGCTTAACCATATCCACCATTCCTCTACTGTATTTACTTACCATTTTTTGGTGGAAACAGGAAAACTCATGCACAAGAATCGTTATTGAGCAAATAAAATCTTACTTTAAAAGTAAACATCAAGAAAGAACATTCAAGAAAGGTACTTACTAGGTTCAGTCTTACTACTACTACAGTAATAAGGTCCCTCTTCACTCCCAATTCTTTTTGCATTCACACAGGAATACAGTGAGGAGCACAGCTCTAGGAAAGACATCTGCTCTTACAGAATGAAGAATAAATCATATTGTGTTTGATACTTGCAGCACTGTTACAGCTCTTGGAATATGAATATTTTACACCACACTCTAGGTGTTTGTGCATATACATACAAACTTACTGTTAATAAAAACATAAATACATGTCAGAAATACATTTTATTACTTTATGAATATCTTTTATACTTGTGACATGTCCCTACTGTTTAGCAACACAGGAGAGAAGTTACTGTGTCTGGTGTTGCCTGTGATAACTTACATCTCCCTAGGGATAAGGGTGCTAAGCTTTCTTCAAACCACTTATTCTTGGCACCAAAACCGAGCAATTACAGCTATGTCTCACACTTTGTCTTTTAAGGATGTGGCATGTTTATTACTTGCAAGAGAAAAATGACTCCTACAATGATGTTTTAAAATCATTGGGTTCAGACTAAACACAAAGTGCTGTCTATAAAACAAAGTTAAATTTGTATACAGCTCCTATCTCTATGGTATATGATCACAAAAGCCCCAGGCAGAAAAATATTCCTTACTTGAACTTGCTCTTAGCAGTGCAGAGGTACTATGGAAATTTCAGTTAACAGTTTGGAAAAGTTTCCACAAACATTTTGCTTCTGTACTAACAGCTATGGGATTTTGACCTAGAAATTATTATTTAAAATTCAATTGCAAGTATACAGTGCAACGGTAAGTTGCAAACTTCAAAACTACAAGAGTAGCTAATGAGAGTTTGCTTGAGACTTTTAACTTGTAAAATCATAGACTTAGTCCCACATCACACATGCCTAACATGTAAATGCAAAAATCACAGCAGCTTAGAAAAAGACCTGAAAACAACTACAAGCACAAGAGCAATTAAGAAATTGGTCTTCAGCTGCAAAACAAAACATGTAACACTGAAGGCATAAAGCTGTCCAATAAAATATATTCATTGCATCAAATGAAGGATATGATAATTACAAGTACTTTCCATAAATCTGAAAAGCAATGTAATAGAAAATAAATAGCCAATAAAATATGAACAATTTTGAAAAAAATAACAAGCTATTAGTTCACAGATACAAAATTATATTGGTCTCATTAATCAGTTCAAAATGTTGTATTAATGAACAGAAATTACACTCTTGTAAGGTCTTTCCTTTACAAGGTAGTTATTTCTGTAGAGTCGGTGTGTCTGCTTTCTATATACTGAGTAAGGAAACTACAGAAGGAAATATCTATAATTAAAAAAAAATTAAAGGGTCATACAGATTTGAAGGATTATAATAATGAGCAAACTACTACTTCTTTTTTCCCCCCACAGATCTTTATGTAATTCATTGTAAATCTTAATATACCCTGGGTAATTCACATTGTTCTATTGCACAGAATTTTATTGCACCATACATGTAATAATGACATACTGGATGAACATGTGGTTGAAAAGTATGATAGATAAATTACAGGACTCATAAACCAATAATATAATCACAAGTAAAATTCTCATAAGTTTCTAAAATATGACAAGAGATAAAAAAAATTATAAGTTACTGTCCTTGTGCCTTAAGAAAAGCAATTTAAATATTCCCCACCTTCCTTTAAAAAAAAATAGCCCCTATTCAATTAAGTCCCTTAAAAATGCAAGCATCTGAAAAAGGAAAAAAAAAAAGCACAATGGCAAATATGCAGACACAAGCACTCAGACATGTTGAAGATGCTTCTACTAGCATACAAGAGAACAATAAAATACTGAAGAAAGAAAAGTGAAAGATGCTTAAAGCAAAATTGAGTAAAAAGATTGACAAGGGAAGGACAAAGGCACCCAAGAGGAAACAGCCAGAGCAGGTGGGAAGGCAAGTCAGGGCCCTCAGACACTGCTGGACAACCAGCTGGGGTGCTGGGAGGTAACTTGTGAATTAATTGCTGGATGAAATGAAACTGAGCTCTCTCTGAGGACATGCATTCCTTCAGGGGTGGAAAACACCCTCAGGTGTGATCTCACTTGTGTGTGATGTGAGAGTCACTAAGGCAGTGGTGTGTGTCCAGACCAGTTATATTTTTTTGTAAAAACTTCCATACTGTAGGTAAAATGCTGCATGTTTTTTCCAGCACTTTTAAACTCTTTTATCCTTTGTCCAACAGTTAATCATTCATCTCACATGCAGACACAACCGTGTCACTGTCACTGCAATTGTATCCTACCACTCTAATACTATGTCCCTCCACTTATGCAGAAAGCACTCTTATACACAGCACTTTTGCTGAAGTCCTGATTGCTAAATGCCTTTCACCTCTTGAACAAAAATACTTTCTCTAATGGCATGAAGCGAGCATGAAACACTACAGAGAACAAGGTTCCTAATACTGCTTTCAGTAGTTCATTTATATAATTAATTTCTTCAGAGATATTTGAAATTCCAAACTTGACATTTGTCTGTTAAATATATGAATTTTAAAACATAATCTAATAATATTAACAACATTTGGGGGGAATAAGATCCTTCTTTCTAGAACAGATTTGTTTCTGCAACAATTGTTAGCTTCAGCTATTAAAGTCTAGCCATTTGCACAATATTGTGCATTAACAGCAGGCATACAAAACTGTACAAAGTGGAAATAAAAAAGACGGAGAAAATGGTTGGAGAAAAGCACAAATCCAGATGTTAACTTTCACAGAGTGAGTGTAAAGAGCCACTTCATATCAAACTCACATGTTAAAGACTCTAATATTTCAGGTCAAGAGGGAGCATCTCACCAAGAAGTCTGAAACCAGCTACTCTCCACAGCAAAAATGGTCACATTTGTGGAAATTAGTGCCAATAACAGTACCAACATCTCCATAATTTCTGCTTTTAATCCTCTTGTAAGGCTATTAAGGTATCCCGGAAAATCTCAGGTCCCTGGTGCAGACAAGTAGCCTAGCACCCAAAAGGTTAAGATTATCCAGCTCTGTTAAAACCACATGAGATTGATACTTTTCTGTATCTTCTGGCCTCCCTGCAGCTGCAAATTCTCTCAACAGCCAAAGCAGCCATCAAGAGAAAAGACTGTGTGTTTTTTTTGATCAATTTTCATCTCTTCTAATAGCTTTCCTGCCACAAGAGGGTAAGAAGGATCAGAAGCAGGCAGGATGTTAGTTTTCATCCCATTTATAAAGGAACTACACTTTTAAGTATTCATGTTTATGTTTTTGCTGATCCTTCTACAGACATTGGACTATTATCAGAACAGAAGAAAAGGGTTAAAGAAAATTCTAGATTACAATTGTTGTAATATGGATTACAAGCAAAATTCTTATTTTTTGGTTTCAAAAACCATACACATTGCATAGCATTGCATTCCTTTAATGTGAAAACACTAATATTAAAAAAGAAATATGACATGGTTACTTTAATTATGTAGAACTGTAATTGGCATTTATTGCGCCGGGCTTCAGAGGGATAGGAGCATGGGGTGGAAGCTGATTTTTTCATTAAATAGCTGCCCCAAGGCAGATACATTCTGAACAAAGCACCTTTTCATGAGATATACCTGTCTCACGGAGAGAACAACAAAGGGAATGAGGAAGGGGACGTAGGAAGCCTGAACAAGGAGAGAATGATATGAAAAGAGTCCATTAAAAAAAGAGAAAAAAAGGATAAAAGAGAAAGTAGTAACTAGGATGGAGTGGCATGGTATGGTCTAATAAAGGTTAAATGACTTAATAAGAAAAAGATGCTTTCAAAGAAGAAGGGCAAAAAGAGGGAAAAGAGGAAATTAAAAGAGCACACTTAAGGGATAAGGAGGATTAAAACTAAGATAGAACAAGAGGAAAAACCCAATACCCAACCTCTCCAAAGAATGAAAAGGAAAAGGCAAAAAAAAATCACATCCATGCATACAGATCACTTCAGGGAGTAAAAGGCTTGTGCCTGTTTGCATCTGTTTTATTGTAGATTTGACTATATGGCATTCCTCAGCACTTTTGTCTGCTTAAGGAGCATTAAACAGATGAGTCATGAAGGATGAAGTTAAGGGCAGAGGAGTCCAGGACAATCTCTGCTTTCTCATCTACACTCATTTCTTTCCTGCTTTGCCTCAAGGTGGCTACCAGCAGTTTGGGTCTGAAAGACCCTGAAAAGAACATCTCCTTGCCTTTTTTCCCCAAGATGATGCATGCTATTAGAAAAAAAATGTCCCCTAATCAGTTGCATATGCTTCTAGTGAAATAGGGGAGTCATGCCTGCTCCTCAGCCATCTGAACAATGTCAGAAATTGATATTGGGTGCAGATGAGCAGTCTCCATAATTCATACATTTAGTTTTCCACTGATATTCCACAACAGCAATGGAAGTCTTTACTCCTACCATGGCAAACAACAAATACACCAAGAAAAAGGGATCTTGTTTTCTAGTGTATTCTGTGGATTCAAATCAGAGGCTTTGCTGCATGACCACTTGGCTTCGCTTGTATCTCACGGTCACTATTAACAGCCAGCTATGGCAAGGGGCAACACCCTTCCCTTCTGAGTTTCAGACAGTGCAATGGAAACAGCACACCATTCTAGCACTGTTAACCCTCAAAGCAACAGAGCTTTGCACTTGGAGGCAGAAATCACGGCAAAGGAGCTGTCTGGTACTTACGTCAGCAGAGAGCATGTTTTTGAGTGGTGGAAATACTGCATCTGGAACTACTTATTTCCTTTACTACTCAACATCTCCAAAAGAACCAAACAGCACTAGAGAAGCACTGATGCAGCCATGAAAGAGCACTGCATCTAGAGGTTCCTGTACTTCGTACCTCTTAAGAGGTTTTCCCAAAGGCCATCTGCAAATGCCACTGAATTGTTCAAGTCTTTGTAACCACAGAAATATGCTTTTCACATTTCTTTAAATACATTTTCAGCTCTGTTGTAATCATGGGAGTGCAGTAATAGGAAATGAAAACATATGCATATATTAACTGCAACTTTATTCTGCCAGGATATAAGACATTATTTGCACTTGTGCAAGTCGAGAGTCACTAATCATCATCACTAAGATGAAAGGTTAGTGCATTGTTTATAGACTATTTAGTATTCACATTTGATTATTTCAAAATTAGTGTCAGAAAAATTATATACTACTAACCATACACAACCCCCCCTCAAACAATCTTTTAATCATTCTCTGGTTTTCCTTTCTGCCTTCAAATTTCTTGAACTTTTTGTAGAAGCAGTATCCTATCCATCACTCAAAAATACATAAATACATGGTAGTTTAAGATTCCAGGTGCAAAATTTTTAGGCAGGGTCTGTTCCTAAGATATGACAGAACAGATTAAGTCTGGGGCAGCACACCATACAAGAACATCAACATTGCTAAAGCATGCATGAAGGATATGGAAGTTTCCCCAACTTCCCTAACACAGAACTGGTACTACAGGGCACTTACTCTTAGAGATAGGTGGTTTAAATGCCTAAGTATAAGCATTTCATTCTTTACTAGTTTGAATTTTAACTCTCTCTCAAGGAATTTTATATACATCAAGGGGAAAAAAATCTGGTCTGTTGTGGCCATGATCACAGAAAGGTGTTATATGACAACGAAGCAAAGCTGCACCCAAAGCTCAAGACTATTTCAAAAGAACTTCCAGATAAATTTATTTAACGGAAATGTTGATTTGAGTATTAATGATAAAGCAAATAGATGAATCGTGGCAGGCTGTACTGGTTTACTTGATTGCTATTCTGCTGGTCTTTCTCTACAAAACCAGCCATTTTAAATGTCTAGCTAACAGTACAAATCTCTGTAATAGGGCAAGAAAGAATTTCCCTTTCAGGCTCAAAACAATGCAAGTATACTGGCTGATTACTCCACCCTGCCCAGGAATGTCCCTCAGGGCTCCAGTCCAGAAGGCTTGCAAAGCAGTTTATTCTGGAGGGCTTTCTAGAAGCTAGAAAGGAGTTTTAAAAATATCTAACCCATCCTCCATCTCTGCCTTCCTGTTTACTGGCTTATGTACACAACAGTAGCAAAAATTCACTACAATTAGGAGAGACATCAAAGACTTTTAAATGGGACACTAGATTAAAATAAGAAATAATTCAACTTGAGCGAGGAAGAGATCCATACATGATGGTGTGGTGCATTCTGATGCCAATTACTTTCAGTTATTCATAAAAAACTGCAAACAAACAGAAAAATATTCCACATTACACACCACTGATTAAAGGCCTTGAGGAAATAGATCAAGAAGGACATCTGAAGAAAAATACTGCAGTGAATTTTGAAATTTTGAGAACCATACATTACAAGGCATAAGTAATAACTTTATACTGTATCACTTGAAAAAGGCACAAAAAAGACTTGAAAAAGACCTATTATTTTTGAATTATCCAGGTAAATATGTCACAAATGCTGCATACCTGAAGGCACATTAAGATCTAAAGTACTTGGAAATTGAAATTATAAGGTATCAATTACTGTTTCTATTGGTGGATACTTTTTTTTCTGAGCATTACTATATATTCAGATGTCAACAAGACTAAAATGCCTCTTCCTAATTTTTCAGTACCAATAAAAATAAACAAATCTTTGGACATGTATCAGACATTCATAGCAAACAACTTCTTTACTAATAGACTGCTGCTTTAAGAAACTGTATCTTAGCTTTTCCATTTCTTTAATCCCCATCTACAGCGCCTGCTGGCAAATCAGCAGCATGTCGGAAAGGGGTGAAGAACATGAAGATATATAAGTGTGAATTTCATGAAGTCTGTTGCTCCTTCTATGCTGTATATTTTTGGCCAGTGAAACAATGTAAGTACTTAGCTCCAAAACCCCATGTTGTGCATCTCACCCCAGCAGCAATTACAGGAAGAGTCCAGCTGTAAAAACCTGATGGAGACACTGTGCAGATTCAAAGAATCAAAAGCGCAATTCATTAGAAGTGCTTCACTTGTTTTCTGAAGCAATTTTGAAGCTGGTGTACACAGAGATGGGGGTGCAAGGTCACCCCTATCCTTGCCTTTTCACCACTATGCAGAGGACAAGCTACCAGAATGTAACCCAGAGACCCAAGAAATACCACAGACAGCATTTTAAAGCTTTTCTGAACACAATGTAGGATGCCACTGAGGAGAAAGAAGGGAGCATTCAACAAAAAGCCCCTTGTGGTTTCTTTGCATTTAAGAATGAACAGAACAAACAAGCCCCCTCACACCAACTGCTAGCAACAAAATCAAGGGAAAGCTTTACTTTTCCTTGAGCCTTTGTGAATGAACTAAAAGACTCAACCAGCAGCAGCTGATATTTTGTACTCAGTGATAAGTCAGCCTTCTGTATATTCAGATAAAACATGCTCTATTACAAATAAATTCCATTGTATGTTGTTTGAATAGCTACTGCAGTGTTAAATTGAAGCTTCAAGAAATGCATACAAAGTAATATTTAAGAGATGCTTTCATGTGGAGTCTTCAGGTTATGGCAATAATGGGATAAGTTTACTGCTGATTACTGCAAAACAGAGTACCTTTCAACACAAAGACGAGTTGGATTGATGGCAAAATTTACAGTAACTGACTTCCTTTTAATTTCCAAGTATCCTACAATTACAGTATTTCCAAACTGAGGACTTTGTTTTGTTTGGTTTAATGACAACCAAGTATCCTGTTACATAAACAGAACTGTTCTTTGACACTACATGTTGCTGCTAACTGTAATGGGATTTATCTTCAAGAGAAGAATAGCAATAAAGAGGCAAATTAATTCTATTTTCTGTATCTGTAGCAGTGATACTAGTGTAAACATATAGAATTCCCATGGAGAGAATATTTTTAGTCTTTTGTAATAAATGATCAGCAACTTAGCAGACAGAAACATCCTTACTTTTTTCTTTCCGCCCCTCCCTCCTGGCTCAGAGAACATATCTCATACCTATGAATTCTAACGATTAAAATAATTCTACCAATTACTTTGCTGCATTCCAGTATGCATAGTCAAGTATGTAATGCAATAAACTATGCCTGAATGGTCTGTTTACCCCAAAGCAAGTTACAAGGAAAACTCTTTCGCCTTAAAGGACTTGTCTCATTGGAGCCGTGCAGGCTGGCAAAAAGCCAAGGGAAGCTGGTGCTTAAGCAACCAAGACTGAGCAGTGCCTGTGTGCACTGCAATCTCAGCCAACCGCAGTAAATGTTATTGGAGATTTTGTGCTGTAAAATTGCTGCTTTCATGCCCACTGCATCTGACAATAGGAATCCTTGGCCTTGCATGAGAAAGGAAGGCTGATGTGCCTTCTAGTCAGATCTCTGCATCCTTAAAAAAGCAGGGTTACTACTCCTGTGTACTCCTAATGGGTTAGTGACAAATAAATTCATGTCAATGTTACATCAGACACGGAAAGATACTAAATGGAGAGATCTTTTGTGTATGAGAGAGAAGAGCAGAAAGCCCATGCTTTAAGCACAGTCCTTAGGCTATTAAAACTATTGATAATATTTAAAAAGATAAAGGATGTTAAAGGTGACAAATGTTTAGCTTTTCACTTCTCAAAGCAATTCTGAGATAAGCTGTTTTCACAATCATCCAATGCACATTATTTCTTTTGCTTAGTGACTCAAACACAAAATCCTTAGCATTTCTCCTATGAAAGACTGCAACAAGCATCTATCAGCCAAATTTCTGATAGTAGTGTTTACTTTCAGCAAGCAGCATGTTTAAAGCACTGAAACACGATCCTCCAACTTACAGCTACTGAGAACAGAGTTCAAATGGAAACCAAAAGGCAATGAGAAGACAAATCAGAATTTTAAAAAATGTTTGTCAAATATCTAGGGTTTTTTTGCTACAGGAACTTTTCAACACTATAGAATAAAATGTATGTTGCAGTTGCATTATAATGACCTGATTTCTGTATTAACCCCCACCAGCAACTTCCATTTAACCCAACAGCAATTCCCCAGAAGCACAGAATCAGGCCATAGTAATCACTGGAACTGTAGAATAAAACTAAGTAAAAAA
>VXAX01005627.1:1880695-2128822 GCA_013399835.1 Leptocoma aspasia | reverse complement strand
AAAAAAAAAAAAAAAAATCATGATTTTATTAAAATCTTGTAATCTTCAATTCATTCTATGTTTCTGGAAGAACTTTTGTATTTACAAATCCATCAAGGCTTGGTGAGCATTAGAGCTCAAAAGAAAGGCTTGTAAAACCGTAAATTCAGACTGCTGCCAGCAAGTGATGAACATGTGTGTAAGATCTTGAGTCCTCCCTTTCTCAAAATGGCTTTTTAAAAAAGATTTTGCATTGCAGTACAGAGTTAAAAATACTAGACCTTTTCCCAAACTAAAATAATGAAAAATCATAACAGAAGAGTGATGTGATGATGTGACGTGATACTGCAACACACTTGCACCTGCTCATGATGTCATACAAGTTACTTGCTGTGCATTCACGTAACATTTGCTCCTCTGGAAGTCGGCATAAGCAGTACGTGGGTGAAATCCTCAGATTTGTAATTTAGAATGAAAATAAACCCTGTATGTGACTGTTTCCTTGTCCTCTTACCTTCTGTATTACAGATTAATTTCTACCATAAATTTCTTACAGCCTACTCTCTGCACAAGAGCAATACATGCTCATTCCTGATTGCGACTTCAGGATTCTTCCATTAAACTGTGACAGAATTTAAATTCAAGCTCCTTATCTTGCAATTAGGAATGTCTGTTCTGTAATCAAGCAGTAAAAGGAAACGATGTGTGTGCAAGCACTGGCAAGAGGGAAGGATGCATTTTCAACTCTTATGTTCATCTATCGCGCCAGGTACACGTTAGTTCACTTCAAGTGAGCTGACATTTGGGTGCAGCATTCTTCCTTCAGTAAAACGATATTCTGCTTTTATGTTTCACTGTATTTCAGAATGAATTTATCTTCACAGATTTTCTTAAACTGTCTGATTTTTTGTAATATGATTTTTGATGGGGAAGGAGGAGTGGAGGAAATGTCTCTACATCAGATCATATCCGCACTAAGATACACAGTTGGCAGGTTGTCCCATCTGGCATGCATTCGAGTATAAGATGGATAATTTGTCACTCTGAATCCTTTGATTCATGAAAAGGCCAAAATCATCTCTGGAAAGATATTTTGCGGCTAATGGTACAGGAGGTGTGGGGGAGACTGTTCTTTGAAGGCTACAAAGGCCACAATCTGAGGAGAAATAATTGGGTCTTGGCTCTTCTATTAATTAACATATTAAGAGATTGAAAACTACAAAAATCTCCTAAGAGCAAAACATGACTTACAACAACCAGATATGAGAAGTAATTGCCCACCACTTTGCAAAATTTGATTTTGGAGGGCTGAGGGTAAGATTGGGGAACTGTAATTTGCTCTTGGCAAACAGACTGAATGCTTAATTAAACTGAACAAATGTACATTTTTGTACATTAAGGGAACAATGTTGACAGAATTTTGGCTTAAAAACCAACGAAAGAGAATAAAAAGATGGATTCATGAAATTGAAATCAAATATCAAAAAGAGATAAAAAATAAACTGGCTAGCATTCAAGACACAATTTTCAAGTTTTTAAGGCAACTACATTCGCCCCAAGCAAGTGGAACAGATAAATCTGTTGATCTGTAGTTCCTGAAAGATATTTGCCTTCCTGCAATGTCTGACTTTGGACCATAAGAGATTTATGTGCTTCTGTAGCTACCAAGGAAGGCTGCAAGCACTGCTACACACTGGCTGAAAAAAAACGGTCTCTGGTCTGAGAAAAAAAAGTCAGCATGTATTTTTATAACATGAACTTATTCTGTATTTACAGAAAGCTTGTCAAGTACCTCTATTCAGCATCACGGGCATTGTGAATTCATGGGTATCAAACATTTTTGCTTACAAAATATTTACATGAGTATGTACATGCCCAGAAGACATTGGCAGTTCTCACTGAGAAACGGGAATCTTATTTTGTAATTTTGCAGGATATAAAACGGTCCAGCACGTGGGAAGGGAAAGCGGCTGTTTTGCAAAATATTTATTGTGGAAGGTCTGGGCAATTTCAGAGTGAGGTCTGGGCGACAGGACAAATCATTTTCTGTTACATTTAAACAGGCAATGCATTTCAACGTGCAGGCTGCCAATGTAACAGGCGTAGCCATAGCTTAACATGAAAATCTCTTGTCATAAACTACAAACTCACATATACCTGATTTGAAATGCACACAAGTACTACTAGAAAAGCCCCAGGAGGTTATCTCAGTCCACCTTCTCCTAATTGAATGTAGGTTTGTTCTCAGCAGTACGAGTTACATTTTTATTTGTTTTAATTTCATGTTACAAAGTGACAGAGCTTCTGTCACTTCCTTGGGACAGACTTTGATATCTTAATGTAGCTCACTGTTAAACAGTTTTTCCTAATTATGTGCCTAATCTTTCCTTTCCTTATTTTCATCCTGTACTTTTAATTGTATCCCCACACCGCATGCAACATGTTCCGTTCTATCTTTGGTTATTAGCTTCTCTTTGCCAGCAATTAATTATTGCTTAGGCCACTTACTGAGCTGAAGTTTAACCTCTTACCTATTCCCATACAGAAATACCTCTAACTCATAATTGTTTTCATACACATATATTTGAACAGTAAAATAAAGAGCAATAAGAGAATTTGACAGGAACTTTGAAGACGCAAGATGCCTGAATTCCAAATTTATATTCCATTGATGCTATGTCTAGGAATCCTTCTTTGCTGATATATTTGTATACCCAGCTCAAACTGTACTCGTGAGTCAGACCATGCTGCAAGTTAATGCCTAATTAAAACTCTCTATGACCATTTCTCCTTAGATTTTTCCTGAATACGACGCACTTCAGACCAGCTTATGTTTTTCAGTTTGAATTTAATTTTATTAGTTTCTGGCTATACAATTAATGATCTTTCCTTGCCCTCTTCTATTAACATTTTGTCTCTAGCTGGCACTCAGAACACTCGCTATTTAGTATCACTGGGAAATTTTTAGTGCCATTTTTATTCCATCATCCATATAACTAACGAGGATGTTAAATAAAACCAAGATTATAAGATATCCCCATGATGTTCTTCAATACAACTCCTCCTAGTTTGAACTATTAAATCTAATTTATTATCACAGAGTATTTCAAACCAAACAGGTCTGAGTTAATTTTTTTAGTAACATGTCTTAGGTCCAGTGTCAGACCTGGGGACAAATTGTGTGTACTGATACCACAATGACAAAATTTAATTTATCATGAATTACGAGATAAGAGATAAAAATCTCATTAAACAATGTGTAAGACAACAATGAAAATAAGGTATGTAGATACCCTCAGAGATTCCAGATGACTGACAGTTCTGAGAATGATGAAAAGGAAAAGAAGTAAATATATATACTTCACTGAAAAGAACCAAAAGAGCTTTTAAGCATTTAATCTCATTACCTTGTTTGTTTCCTTGTGTCCTAGAACACCCCCAAACCCTCTTCCCTCTCTTTTTGTTCCCCAATAATCTGAACTACTAAAATGCAGTTCATTAGAGCACAGTGTTAACAACACCAAGGTTGTGGGTTCAATCCCTGTGTGGGCCATTCACTTAAAAGCTGGGCTCGATGATCCTTGTGGGTCTCTTCCTACTAAGAATATTCTATGAAATCAAAAGAACTCCTTCTGTGACATTACATGGCAGGTGACAGCCTGGCTGCCAAGTTCTAGTTCACCAGCACATGCAGTTTCCTTTGTGGAATAACTGTGGCAAAGCAGAGATGGAATAAGGACTGGGAATGTTTAGTAGGCACTAAAGCAGGACTACCAGAAAGCCACACAAGGTACTTCCACATTGGCTAAGACTTAATTTGCCATGGGGTTTTTTAACATTCACAGGTTATTTCCAGCCTTC
Organism: Leptocoma aspasia; assembly: GCA_013399835.1. Classification (NCBI taxonomy): domain Eukaryota; kingdom Metazoa; phylum Chordata; class Aves; order Passeriformes; family Nectariniidae; genus Leptocoma; species Leptocoma aspasia. The sequence continues at coordinate 2,124,982 of VXAX01005627.1, read as the reverse complement.
TCACAAGCCCATTTGGTATGAAGGGGGAAATCCCATTTTCCTCTTCCCACCCTCACAGGAGCTGCAAGGGAAGAAAAGATGCCTTAAAAATCACAAGCATCTTCCACTAACTTACAGCACAAATCCCTGTGTGTTCTTCCAATCACACTTGCATTTAATTTTGCTCTTGGTGGAAAGAAAAAGGCGGAAGCGAGGCAGATTGTTCAGTTATGCTGGTTATACATGAATTGTGGTATCTATGCAGAAAACATGAGAGATGGAGTGAAAATCCAAAAAGTAAAAAACCCCTAACAAACACCTAATAAAATTCACACCCGTGCTCTGTACATGTCTTACATCTGGTCTTTACTCATGCCAGCCTTGATCATTGGGCACCTGTTTCCTCAGGTACTTCTACAAAGCAAAATGTTCTGACCTTGGCTTCTTTATATGGTGGGATAATAAAGACAATAATTTCTGTATGGCAGATACTTTTGTATAAGCTCTTCCATCAAGTTCTAATGAGTCATCATGAACTAAAGTCCTCAATTTATAGGAGAATTATGCCACAGAACATTTGGTGTCTGTTGAGTGAGATGTCCTACAATGAGACCTCCAAATGCAGAGACTTCAACTACCTTTTCATTCAACCAGCTTTATTATATTATTTTTTCTCTTTCACAAGTTTAAATTCAGAGTTGTGCTCTAGATTTCCAAATATGTAGGAAGGCTTAGCCATTTTGAACTGAAAAGCCCATCAATCTGCAATTCCCATGCGGCTGGAGCAAAATCTTGTTTATTGTGCACTACCTGGCAGATCCTTGATCAAGGACAACTGAAAACCAGTTTATATCATATTGAATTTTTTTCAGATCTTCCCATTACATAAACTATCATCACAAACTGTTATTAAGAAACATGAAAACCTTGATGTTCAAATGCACTATATAAATGCTGGTGTGAAATACATCCTTCTCTATTTTGCATTTTATGGTTCTCCCATAATATTTCCAACTTAGGGGTAAAAATTCTCAAATCCGAGTTTCTAACTCAGACTCTGCAATTTCATTGTCAGTAGTAAGCACTAAATATTAACTATACCTTGTCTTCATACTCTCTGCCTTAACTAAGAATTTAGCACTTTATTTCTCATCATATTAAATTCTGTATTAAAAGATAAGCTGCTACCAATTTCAATAAATTCCCGTCCAAATTCTGACTAATCTATAACTCTTCATGGAAAAAGATTAAGAAACTTATCAAGATGCCTAAATACAGATACTACATGATTTCTATTGCTTATAAGCAGACTTAGTGACATAAGGAAACCCTCCAACTCAATCACATTCAAGAATCCTTTCATCCCAGCTCCCAGTTCACTCTACTCTCCCTCTTACTTTAACAACTGTTTCATTTCCCTACATATGTATTCAGATGTCCCTGTTCATTATAAACCATTTTGCTGCTCTTTCTGAAAACAATAAACGTAGTAAATAAATTGTTCTGATAGCAGTAGGCAAACAGACGGACTACTGGAACAGTTCATATACTGAGCTGCACCCTGAAGAAGAGGAACAAGTAGAATTTATCAGAGATGCTATGTAAAAGAAGAGTTATAACTGATGGTCCTAAAATTCATCTCCTCTTGAATTTCATGACTTACACACTGATCTCAGAGAAATTAAATGATTCCTATTAAAATGTCCACAGCAGTCCTCACTAGATCTGAATTTTTAAAGCTACTAGTAATACCTCCATGTAGACTTCAGCTTCTCATGGTAAGCATCTGATAACTCATTTTACTAATTCTCTTTGCTCTTTTAGCTAATTCCAGAAAAGGAAGCTAGTTCCCATTGGTTAACAAAACAAGTTAATCAAACCCAGCACCATAGATTAATTTAATTCTACACACATACTCAGATCCTTTAAATTTTGAGTGAGCTGATCAAATAAAATACATTGATCAAATGAACTCATTCTAAAGGAAAACAATCAGATGTTTGAATAGACTAAAAAGATGTTAATTCAACTTGCTATTCAAATAAAGTCAATATAACTGAAAGCAGTTCAATAGTATAATTGTTTTCAGTCAGCACCTTTTTTATCCCTAAATGCTTCAGCAGTGATCCCCCACCCTCTGCCAAAATAAACACTGGACAGAGTCATCTGGATTATGGCACTGGACTTCCTTTGAACTCATTAAGATTAGATAGCATTGAAAGCTTACATGAAGATGCAAAAGAAAAGACAACTCCTTTCTGTGAAAGTGCTACACACGCTGCATTACTCACCATTTTAGCTAAAGAAAATGCAATAATCAAATAACAGCATACTAAAGGCCACAATTAAATGATATTGACTTGATACGATAGAACTGGAGAGATCCACATACTACAATGCAATGCTACACAACCACGCATATCATCAAGTAGAAGAAAGTTGTAGCTAACTTACTAAATTCTGCCTTTCCCTGTTTTACAAAGAACATACTTTTCCCACACCAGTCGGCCATCAGCATATGTTATGAGAAACCAATCATAAGCAAATCAGGTAGATAATCCAAGCAATATTCATTTTTGTGTTGAGTGAAAGGAATCTTTATTCCAGTAACACACACCCTTACTCTGCAGCTGACTGTGAAAATGGAAGTCCACTACCTGAGCGCCTGTGATCTCCTTACCCAGCAGAAAACCAACAAGCCTGACTTAAATTATGGCAATCACTACATATACAGTATATGTGGTTAGCAAGTTGAAGCACTTCTAAAAACAAGTCTAATCTTGTGGAGAGAAAGATCATCTCACAGCAGGAACTGCAAACACTTCTAAAACACACATACACTGAAGGGGTCAATATCAGACATCTGCAGGTAGAGGATACAGGGGAGAACAGTGGGAAGAGAGAGGGAAAAGGAAAACAAACACACACTTGCAGAGTATGCTGGGTTTTCCTCCTGCTAAGCAGAAGTCTTACAAAGAACAACTGTCTCAACATCGACCACGGTGCTAGCTCCGGTCCTCTTTGTAACCAAAACCCCTCTTATGTTGTTCTGCTAAAAGGCCAAGACTTCACTTGACACAGGATCAGATGAAATTAATTTAGCTTGTCTGGGATGAAACAGGTTAAGGAACATCCCTGAAGGTTGGTAAACTCACTGGCAAGCAACTGTTCAAAATTTCAGAAGCAGCAAAAAGACTAAAATCTAGAGGAATGATGAACACTTACTAGCTTCCTAAGAGATACAAGCAGATCATACCAACGATTCAAAATTTTTAGCAGTTTTGTCTTGCTTTGGCACTTTTTATTTATAAAAGAAGGGATGGAGGATATAGTAATCTAAATATTGACTTATTGAAGTATATCAGGCTACCTTTTGGATAATGCATATATTTTCTAACAGATTTCATATTCCTAGAGATGGAAGAAAGATAGCATACCCTGATTATGACAATGCATGACCATTTTTTTGAGTTCTTCACAGATTAAATACTGAGCAAGTTGAACATGCAAAAATAAAGTTATCATTAATTTTAAAGATATTAATCCAAATGTGTCAAATTCACATACATGAGTGCTCTTAGCAGACTGGCCTTTTAGACACAACACCAACATTCCACTCAAAGCTAAGAAGAGAAGCTCTAATTTAGTGTTATGCTTGGCAAAATAATTCTGTCCAACCAGCTGATGTGCAATCTGCAGAAAAATATTTCTCCATACTCCCTCTAGTGGTTCATCTGTAGGTGGGATTTTAACAATCAAAAGACAGAAATGGTTCTTAGAATATGAAGTGGCTTATTCCAAGCTTTGCTGATCTACCTGAGGAGGGCTGGGAATTAAAAAAATTGTTCTTCCAGTCTGCCTATGCCTATACCAAGAAAATCTGTTCAGTCATGCAACAAAAATGCAAACCTGTGGCTAATATATTTCCTCATATTAAAAGAAAAAAAAAAAGAAAAAAAGAAAAAAGGAAAAAAAAAAAAAAAAAAAAAGGAAAAAAAAAAAAAAGAGGTTTCTTTGGGCATGATGTTTAAGCAGGCACTGGTGTTTAAAGTATGTCACTCCTTTTGCTTACTGACACTGGTTGGAAGGAAAAGAAACATGGAAACACACATCTCAGAGGCCACCACTGCCTCCTGTCATCTCCCAGCTCTCTTTAGAGCTTTTTCCTCAGTCTCGAGTACCCTATCCAGTAAAAAAACTCCTGCTCTCCTTCCCTTAGGGAATTAAAGGAACGGCTGGAACCTGCTGAACTTGATGAGGTAGTAAAGATAACTTTTACATTATTCTGAAGCTAAATATCATGACAGTTTAACCAACTTCAGCCTACCCTTTAAAAAGTACAACTAAAGGTTAGTCGCTTGCTAAAAACTACATTACATAATAAATCATTAATAGCTACTGCTTCACATAAGCATTGCCTGTTAAATGACTTAAATGAGCTTTTCTATATTAGCGGTTATTTTCTACTCTTGCTTATTGTACAGTAAAATAGAAACAATTTGTGCCATTTAAGGAAAAATCAGTTTAAAATACAGAGTCATTTTGATATATTTATGTTTCGTTAGACAATTTCTTAAGAAGATGGAAAATAAAAGGGTATTTAAACTATGGACAAAGTGTCCTCTTCTTACCATGACCTGGGACAGATACTGGATTATCACTGGTCTGTACTAGATATGAGCCGGCAGTATAGTCCTCATCTGTATCAGAGTCCTGAACTGGCTGGCTGGCATTATTACTTAATAACCATCTCTGGTTGTCATGGAGATTGGGTGATGGAGGAGGGGAGTGTAAATGTTCAGTAACTGATGGACTAGATGAGGAGGATGGCATGGGAGGACCTATAAAAAAATAAAAAGCATTTAAAATATGGGTCAAGATATCATATGAAAAAATTTATTTCTTCTATCACCAAAAGGTGAATATTCTACTTCAAACAAGAAAAAATGATGGACAAAGAAAATATGACAATTGCCTGATAAATAAACTGGTTTAAGTGCTTTAGAAAGCATAACACAATGCCATGACTTGGTAATTCAATGAACAGTGATTATCATACAGGATTGCTTCTTTCAGTGGGACACTCCTAAAATTTACCAGTGAATATAAGCAGAGACTGAGAAACAGGAGCAGTTTTCCAAGCTCACACATACAGGGAAAGTCACTGCTGTAAATTTCTACCACAGGAGTTACTCTGACAGAACTTTTAGTTTCCAGTAGTGTTTCTCAGACACATATACTATTTAAAGCCTATCAAAATGTTTCACCTGTCAAACTTGTGTCCATCTGCACAAGTTGTTTTAAAACATGCACATGACTACATCCCATTCCTGCATCTTGAGGGTATCTTAAAGTCATCACGGAGGAAGACAAATTTAAAGAAAGCCTTAGGATATCATAACAATGCATTTAGTCCTTCAATGAAACAATAATCAGGCCACAATGCAACAGAGAAAAAATTACCTAATCTACCCTGTGAATATATAGGTTTTTATAGTCTTTAGTGAGCACAGATCTTACTCAGAGTAAGATTGCTGGACTACTTTTGAATAAAGTGTTGTTGCCTGTAGGTGGGGAATGTGCCAGAATATGAATAAGCTTTATTACGTAATTTATGTTAAAACCAAAATTAGATTAATCTGCATGGTTATAATTTGTAACTATAAATCTAAATTTAAATTAGAGGAAAAGGGGCTTTTTTCATCATATAATGATTTGGTTTTATGGTACTTAGTAGTATAGTTATGCTGCAGAGGTGCGGTGCTTCCCAATGTTAATAAATCATACTGGCACCACTAGCTTGAATTACCTTCCCTCCACCTCCCTTGTACACTGCTAGAATCATGCTAATTATTATTTTTTTTCTTTCACATTCAGTTTATACCATCATATAGTATCTTGAATATCTCTAAAACATCTTGCTAAGTCCTTACCATTTGGCTTCCCTGGGAAGAAACCTATGACAGCCTCACCACAAACTATTTACTTAATACTTCCACATATCATTTACCACTTCTTGTAATGAACAGCACAACATATATTACTATAATTTAAGATGCAGACTTGGTCCTGGAAGGAAAGTGAGCACTTACTATTAGTCAAGTAACTCCTGTGTAAAACCCAAGGTTTATAATCAGGGAAATAAAAAGTATGAGGGAATGATATTTTACAGGGCTCAACTTGTGAATTTAGATGTAGGGAGTGGGCACATTTTGTAGTTGAAGACAAAATGCCAACAGGTCTTCTTGCTACACCTTGATTTTTCACATTGCTTGCTTCAGTAACCTGAATTTGTGGTTATTCCTTGATGGAATTAATGCATTATTTATGATATACTTAAACTGATTTAGGCAGCCATTATATTTCATTTTTTGAATAGTTCCAAAAAAGAAAAAAAGTAGGGATTTTTGTAATTTTTTTAAATCTTGGAATAAATCTCCTTTACTTGCCTTAGACCCTTCTTAGAGGAGAGCTACAGTAATATGCTGCAGATATATATGTACCGTCTGAAGCAAGTCAACATCTTAGTAGTATCTTTGGCTTTTATATGTAACACTTCTCAATATGCTTCCTTTCTCCTTCTACACTCATTACCTTTCAGGCATAACAGAATTGACTGCACAAACCATAATCATACAAAATATCATGTTGCCTGAAAATGTGTCATGTCCAAGGTTCCTCAATTGTTTTGTAAATTCCCTCTTTTATCCATTTATCCTCATTTATCCAAATCTATTAATTGTGTCAGTGCTACATGGCTAGCTGACACTGCACTGCACTGATGAGCAGCCATCCAGAACTTGCACCACTTGGGTACCCTGGTTTACTGAATTTCTCAGTTCAGAAAACACCATGTGTCAGGTGTGGGGTGGAAGTGTGAGGGTATTAGCAAAGCTCCCACCACTACTCTCAGCAGGGACAGATCTCTGCTACTGCAAAAATCAGTTGATTAGGGCTGTAACACCACCAGAAAGTTATGCAACTTTTTATAAATAAACCTAATTCTAGCAGGCAGGTCTTACAATCATAGAATCATTTAGGTTGGAAAAAAACTTTAAGATCATTGAGTCCAAGCTTTAACTCAGCATTGCCAAGTCCACCACCAAACCACATCCCTAAATGCCACATCTGTACGTCTGTAAAACACCTCTGGGAACAGAGACTCAATCACTTCCCTGGGCAGCCTGTTCCAAGATGTGATCACACTTTTAGTGAAGAAATTTTTCCTAATATTCAAGCTAAACCTTCCTGACACACTGCTAGCTCATGTTCAGCTGGCAGTTGACCACCATCTCCAAGTCCTTTTCTGCCAGACAGCTTTCTGTCACTCTTCTCCCAGCCTGCAGCATTGCATGGAGTTGTGACCTAAGTGCAGGACCCAGAACTTGGCCTTGTTGAACCTCAGACAACTGGCCTCAGCCCACTGATCCAGCCTGTCCAGATCCCTCTGTGGAGCCTCCTACCCCTCAGCAGACCAACATTCCTGCCCAACTTGGTGTCATCTGTGAGCTGAATGAGCACACTTGATCTCCTCCAGATCACTGATAAAAAAATTAAACAGAACTAGCCCCAGTACTGAGCCCTGAGGAACTCTATTGACTAGCCACCAGCTGGGGGCAGTTCCANTTGGAAGTGGCTTGGTGAGCTCTTCTGCCAGCTCCCTCAGTACCCTTGGGTTGAGCCCCATAGATTTGTGGGTGTCTAAGTTGCATAGCAGGTCACTGACTATTTCTTCTTGGATTACAGGGGCTTCGTTCTGCTCCCTATCCCTGTCTTCCAGCTCAAGGGGCTGGGGACCTTGAGGCCAACTGGTCTTACTGTTAAAGACTGAGGCAAAGAAGGCATTAAGATACCTCAGATTCTTCCTCATCCTTCATCATTGTATTTTCCCCCTTCACCCAATAAAGGATGGCTATTCTCCTTAGCCCTCCTTTTGCTGCTTTCTTGTCACAAAGTTACATGGTCTGCAGGGAAAAGGGAGCCAGCTGTATGAGCCACTTTTTCACAAGAACCCTAGGCCAACCAGCTGGGACACCTATTTCTGTACAACTTCATCCAGAACTGGCAGATTTTTGCAGTGAGCTCCTCTCCGATTCCAAGCGAAGAGAGATAGCTATCTATACTGCCATTTATAGAATAAGCTACACATTAAGAAAAAAAATACTTAACAACTTTCTAGAGGAATCGTAAATGATGTGCATATTCCTTTCCAATTCTTTTTTTACATGGAATGAAATGCATTTAAAAAATATTTGACAATATCCCTTCTTGAAGTCTTAACAAACTCATTTATAAATCATAAAAATCATTAAGTATGACAAAAGCCAATTAGATTGATTATAACACTTTTTCCATACAGCTTAGAAACATACAACACTAAGAATATTTCATTCTAAGAAAACACACAAAAATGCAACTTCTGATTTTCTTCCCATTCTGCTTCTTTTGGTATCCACTTAGCAAAACATTTGGTTGTTCTGCTTTGACTTTCTTGCCTGTATTTTAATAAAGGAAAAGTTCTTGTTTTCAGTATGTGAACTTGATTCAACAGTAAGATATTTTTCACAGCCAAATATACCGGACTTAAGAGTATTTAAATCTCATGTTTTAGATTAGTTATGAGGAAAAACACTTTAATTTGTTGGCATTTTCATAATTGAAAACATATGACTTTAAATGATCTTTATGTACTTCAAAAAAATTATCTTACGTGAAAATGCAAAATGTAGGCAAACTCCAGCAAGAACAGATTCAATATAGCAATATGTGACGAGATGAATACATTTGCTAAGGATATGAGTCCCCAAAGAAAGTAAAACACAAAGAAAATAGGTTGTAAGAAGAACATTAAAAAAGAAATATACCTGAGCTAATAATGGATACATTAAATACATATGTACGAGGTAATTATGTTAAAAAAAATTGCAGTGTTCTCTGCCACGATCAGCACTGATCTAAAACACGGCACAAATTAAAAGTCAGAAGCAGAACTGATGTCACATATCAAAAAGCTCAAAGGGACAAGTATGGTAAGTGCAACCCATAAAAAGATAGCAAACAATGGGGAAGACTGCAACAATGAACTGGTAGTAATGTATAGGAATTTCTGAATTAAGTATATTAAGGCTTAACTAAGTCTAAAGCTGAGCCTCTGTCAATTGGTGCTGCCCAACACCACGGGTATCAGAGCAGGGAAGGAGAGTGGGGTTGCTGCAGAGTTTGGGAAGAACTGGGGGCAGAGCAGGGCAGAGCTGTGCCACCAACCCCAGAGCCTCAGGTACTTCTACCTGGCCACAACCCCCAGTTTACAGTTATGTACATGGTGCCTTCCCTTATTAAAAAAGAAAAAAAAAAAAAAGAAAAAAAAAAAAAAGAAAGAAGCTATTTGCAGCATTTAAACTTATTTACATGGTATTACAAAGAATGAACTGAATGAACCAACAACTGCTCAGCTTTCATCCTCTATAGGCCATCAGTTGCTAGAGAAACACTTTGCTTCAACAACACCAATGAGTGCCTGGATGAACTGCATCTCCACTAGATATATTTTAGAGAAAATAGTGCTAGACACTTTTAGAAAATGGAATTTAGGAGAAAAGTAGGATGGGAGAGAAGCAGTAGTAATGACCTCCTGCTGTTGCAGGGTGGGCAGGCTGAAATAGATGACCCAGAGTCTCTGAGGAGCCCTAAAACATGTGCACTTATGAAATCTTCTCACCAGATTCAAACTCTTAAAGCAGAGAGATTTTGCTGGCAATGACACTAAGAAAAAAGAAAAAAAAAAAGTGTTTACTTTCTATTCTTATTATAAATCAAATTTTTCTGACTATAATTCATGAAGCAACGAAAACTTTCCTGAGCTGAAATATGATCGTAAAGCTGTGTAGTTTTCATTGCTTCATTAATTTCTTTAATGCTGAACTGTTGTTCATATATCTAGATTGTCCCTAAAAACCTGGCATTATCAACTTATTCCATAAGATGCATTGCAAGCTACGTACTTTGAAAAAGTAATTTCACTATAAAAATTGGGAGGGTCATTATTTTCATCACAATCAGGTTGCATAAATCCTATACCCAACTTACATACAACTTCTGATGGCTGCTTAAAGCAATACAACAGTAGACAGCTCTGTTTAGGCTGTTTAGCTATGGCAGAACAGTGCATTTTTCCATTCACAGCGTTGGCAGCCCTTGTCACTGAGACTGAAGAAAAAAAATCCTCTATCTACATCTCAAGCACACAGAAATAGAGTCTTATTTTGAAGTGGTAGAGATTCTTACTGACTTCAATGTCAGTAAGAAAATGGTATTAAATTACAATTTGCAAAGTAGATCTCTCTCTACTGAAATTAATGGGATTTTTGCTGGTGAGTTCGTGGAAATTAAGATTTCATGTTATATTAAACGGCACTACTATGTCATATAAACCCAAACCCAGACCCCATACTGTGGAAAAAACATGTTATACATATAATGGATCACTAAGAATAGCTATATATCTCAATTTTGTACTTTGCTGCTCACAATGTTAAAGGGCAGGTTGCTGGGTGGTTTTTTTTTTGGTTGTTTTTGTTTTGTTTTTGTTTGTATTTTCTTTAATAAAACAGTTTAAGGATCTTTTAAAACTTGGATGAGACAGGCAGTGGATTTTGAAGGTCAGAAATAACATGTCTTCTGGCTAAATTAATTAGAAACCAAAACACTTTCAAACATGAAGGACACTTACAAGCCTTCTGAATCAAGCTGAGATGACTCTTTGCAATCTGTTCTAAGACTTCCCAGTGTGCTGAAAGCTGTACACACTCTTGTTAAAAAGGGCACCTATACCCTCCTAACAAGTTTACCGATCGCATCCCAAAATTTCCATTTCTAGTGTATCACATATAGATTGACCAAAAAAAGCCCCCCAAAAACCCCAAACCCCTGCACCTAGTATGTGTAACCCTTAATGACTGCATTTTGGACCTTTTCATCTCTGCATATAAAACAGTAAGTTAGTAACAAGTGAGTTTTAATTTTAAACTGATTTTTCATTATGGACTTCCTGTATGCTCTCCAACCTGTATGACTTGGCATTGGCATTTATCTCTCTGCTGGATCCTGCAGCCTTCTGCAGCCAACCTGCAGTGACAGTTATCTCTTAATTAATACTCTACATGCAAATGGAACTACCAAAAAGTGCTGTTGTATAGCACACAAAGAAAAATTACTTATAACCAACAAAGTTCCCTTTATCTATTTATACCAGAGTCGACCACTGTTGATACTGTGAAGACGTCCCCAAGGAAATACATGCATAGACAGTCTTCCAAATATGTACACACACATATATAAGACTGTATAAATCCATCTACAGTGAAGAAAACACTGCAGTGAGAAGAAATGACATGCCAAGAACTCTTTTAAAAATAAATACTTTCAAATGCATAGAAATGATGCTTGTGAATTATTGTGGATTTTCCATTGGTTTGTGTTTTGCTTTATTTGTAAGCATAATGGATAACAATCCTTTTACCCATGAATTCAGAAGGTGTACTTTTGAAGTTTCCTCGAAAAGTTAGCACTTCTAAACAAAACAGATGTATTATACGGACATGTATTCTAACTCACAAAGTTGCAACTACTTCTATAGACTGTGAAAGCTAAAACTTTGCAAGACCATAATCAAAGGACATTGATTTGAAAAACAAAATTAATCCATTAGAAAGCAAGACTGAATGGCCTGAAATATTGTAATTTGTTTGGTTTTTTTTTCTCTTGGAAGTATACTATAATAACCAGACTCTGTAATATAAAACTGGCAATTATCTTCTAAAAAAGAGAGATTTCTTAAGAGAAATGGTTATGCCTTAGAACTAACATGCATTTCTGAAGCAAACACTATGTTTTGAAGCATTTCAGTTGTTTCAAAAAGTTAACAGCTGCTGCTCAGCAGATTGTTAAATGAAAAGGAGTGCCCTGTTCTCACAGGGGTCAGACTGCATGACCACAACAGCTCCGTCTTCAGTCCTGAGTTCAGGCAGTGCTCATTTTTGCTTTAAATGGGAGCTTTGTCTGTAAAGAAATTGCAGAATCTCAGCCTTAACTGACAGAGTATCCTAACCAAAATGCATAGCTCTTTCTTCTTACTACAGACAGAAAATTTTTTACTATTATTATTTTCAAAAGGGATTACCTTATAAATTCAGAGCCAGGTGCACAGCAAAGGTCCACTCACCTAGGCAGAAAGTCCATAAGCTGAACTAAAACTTCAAGCATCTCTAGCATCCAGGGTTTATTTTTTAGGAGCTATTCTGCTCAGCTCAACTGAATCTTTCAGTTTATTTCCCCCAATATTAATTAAAAGTGGGCATGCAAAATACTGGAAGAGAACAGAGAGCTATTCCCAGAAGAGTGAAAATCTTCATTCTACTCAGAAAATCATTTTAAGTGATAGGTCTCTGTATTTTTAGAAAAACATTCATCTTTTTGGGGGGGAGCGGGGGTGGGGGTGCAGTTTTGGACAGAAGCAAGCTGAAATCAACGCCAGATTGCAAAATATTCCGATTAACTCCTATCTTCACTTGAGATGTAGAAGTTCTCACATGAAAATGTCACTTCTCCATTTAGAGCATCTGCTGGGATTCAGACTCCTCTGCCTTGTGATGGGAGTCTCATACAGCACAGCCAGGACAAGGAGACACCAGCCCAACCACCGACCCAGCTGTACACGTCGCACACTCGCGGTTTTGGCCCGGCCAAGAACCACTTGCCACCGACTCGCAGGCCCTGGCAACCAGCTCGCAGTAGCTGGAGCACCACAGCCAGAATGTCTCCAAGGGCATGCAGCACTTGGACTGCACGCAGGGAAGCTCCCAGGGTCCCCTTCTGGCTCCTGTGTAATTTGGCCACAGACCTGGCCCTTTCCTACCACAGCAGTTGGTGCCTGCTCAAGCACAGCCAAGAGGCAGAGGTGCAGGGTTGCTCTACATGCAGGCACACACCTGAGCAATGCAAAAGGCACCCGTGCATGGCCAATCACTTCCGCCTCAGTCAGAGCCCTGCATGGCTGTGCACATCTGCCTGGGCCTGCTGCTTCACTGACCACTACATGGGGGCAGGAAAGGGCAGGAGAGATCTCTCGGGCAGTGGAAATGTGCAGCCAGTCACTCTCTCTACTCACTACTCATTGATTCACACTAAGCATTACACAGTGCTGTAAGAAAGAAACCAGCCCTTCCCAAAAACCTGCCAGGATTTTCATGTTCAAAAAACCCAAATTATAAACACGCCACAGACACAAGTTAAAACCAGGAAAAAAAAACCCCACCAGGGTTTTTTCTTTTTTCTGCATTTCCAGAAATGGAACCAAGCATCAAAAATGGAGCAGCTGGCAGATATTATAATCAGTGCAGGAAGGATAGCCACTCTGAGTCTGTCTTACATTCACTCAGCAATGATGCTGAAGTGTTTACCAAGTTCCCACTCTCAATCCTGACCTTTGTAAAAGACTGTAATTTTTCTGGATGCTGATACTCTTTCAGATGGCAATTCATAAAGAGTAATCACCTATAAAAGTAACCTTTGAAGAAATGCTTCTTTGTTCTTCTTATCCATGACTTTTTATTATTAGAGGTGAAATGGATTGAGCCATGTCACATCTGGTTTATCATTCTTCCAACATGACTCAGTGTAGTGGATGCACTTTGTATTTTCACAGTTGCTTTGGGTTAAATTAGGGGGAGCAGAAAACGTCTTTTTTGAATAGGACAGGAAATGCATCTTGAACACAAGACAATGTGAAGGTTTTTTTGAAAGGGAGTGGGAGAGAGGCTTCTTAATGAGGAAATAAACCTTCTGAGAATGATTCACAAATCATTCAGTTTTTAGAATCAGGTAATTTCCCACCCTCATCCCTCCCACCCCTGTAAGAAGCAGTTTAAAGAGGAGTGAAATCAAGTACTAATTAACTAAATTTGGTTTTCTTAATTCTACTGGGTCCTATATGAGAAAAGCAGTCTAAGCAATGACAGGGATACCAGTTTTGCCTACTTTTGCTACCACTGTGGCCACTGCCTTGCAGTCTGCCATAAAGGGAACATCATCTTCAAAAAAAAGCATCTAGAAAACTTCTTAATGACATCAAATTGCTTATGCTTGCAGACCACAGAATATGATTCGTTTTCTCAGAAGGAAACATAGCAATTTAAAGAGATTTTGATAGATGTGAACAAAGATGCTGAAAAAGACTTCTATCAACCTTACTTACAAAAATAATCCTATTTTTTATTATTCACAAGAATCACAGAATATTCTGATTTGGAAGGAACCCACAAGGATCATCTCAAGTAAATGGCCCATATGGGGATCAAACCCATGACCTTGGTGTTATTTGCACCATGCTCTAACCAATTAGTTCTTTTAGTGTGCTTATTTATATCCCTGTGAGCTGCATTTTTTGCATCGTAGCTATTTCAAAAGACCAGAGCTGTGGCATTGCAAAAGAAGAGGAGGGGAAGGAAAGATACAATGACTGTTGCCACCTTCACCAGTTTCTGATTGCAAGCTGCCCCAGACAGTGGCACATGCTCCCCCATGAGCTCTGTGTGCCTCCCAGCACGGCTCTGCAGGGACCAGCACAATGTCCAGCAGCATCACCAGAATGAGCAGCACTGCTGCCAAAGCCTTCCATGTGCACTAAAACATCATGCTGCTGCTCCCTGCCTTTTCCCAATAAACTGAGGGAAACCAATAAAGTTTTCCATAACACTAAAGAATCACACCATGCCTACAAAACCGGCGTTTAGCAATGAGAAAGGAGAAAGCAGCCCTGCCAATGAAACATCAAACTTACCTAACCAGCGGTGAAATCTTGAAGGGCCTGAAGGTAACATCACTGAAATGGGTATTTTTCTTAGTTCATTGTTGCTTCATTATCAAAAGCTCTTCCCTTCTTGCAGCACTTTCAAGTTCTATTTCTTGTTAGGCTTTTTTCTGCTACATTAAATGTAACTCCTTAACAAAGGAATTTTGGGGAGGGGAGGAATTACAGAATTACCAGAGAATTATTGACTGTTGTCTCACACAGTACCACTCTCACAAGCAACGGGACATTTACTGGACATTGATGTCTCATTACATCCAGTATGTAATTTATTTCTCTGCTGGAAGAGAACTTATCAGTTTTGCCCATGTGGAGAAAATGTTTCTACTTTAGAAACAAATAGACCACCACAGGCAAGAAGCTGGAAAGCCTAAATGAAAACCCACTGCATGATCACTGAAGTCAGCTCGCTACCAAAGCTGCTAAAGCAGCAGTGTTGAAATGGGCCAGAGGTGGCATTTTGGGACCAGATTTTTGACAAAGCCTCATTGAGGAATTATTTAGAAAACTGAGAACAATAAAATCTATAAGGTACAGAGAAGACAGAAAGCTGGACTCTGTACTTAGATGTCTCTGGAAATTCAGCATTAAACAAAAACCCCACAGAGTCCCTTATTTTTGCCTGAATATATAAGCAATAATGTATTAGCTGACGAGAAAATTTTGTGAAGCACTACAAAGTTGCATATTTTTAGACAGTCTTCCACTGTAAGAAATTATTGCTATCTAAAATAGAATATATTTTAACTAGTATATAAACCCTTTATTTGATAGCTTTTGATTTTTTAACATTTTGTCTGTGCTTACACTTGGCAGGACTGGATAAGTGCTTGAGCAATATGTACAATTTAAAACCATAAATTTCAAACAGAGTTAGTTAGCCATTGAAGTTCACAAGAATACAGACTAAGCAGTTCTTAAACAAATATACAAACCCCTCACTTTAGCTTAGGTATGTCAGAAAACGCTGAATGGAGGTGAAAAAATATCTTTGGCCTCAGACTAAACACAGAAAATTTCAGTCCAAGAGTGCTTTTCATAAAGTTATGAGCTAATGAACAAAAGGGCATTCTAATAAAGTTGCATGAAATATTAGCTACAAAATCCAGCAGTAATATCATAATCTTTATTTCTTTGTCAACTCGACTAGCTCAGAATAGTAAAAACCGAAGTAAAGTAAACCACACCAGTTACTGTGAAGAGGTTTCATCTCAAAGAAAACAGGAAAGGACCAAAAGATTGGGGGAAAATTCCAAAATAGAGAAAATACTTGTTTATGCCTGAGTAGAGCCAAGGGTAACAAACCCTCTTTACCAAGCTGCTTCCAGAATCCTTGGGCCTTGGTCCAGGGAAAAGGGCCACACCAGCTGGGCCATCCATATCTGCCAGCAGGCAGAGGTTATCCATCCCTTTGAAAAGGGATGAAAGGAAATTGCTGTCTGAGTGCTTTGCAAACTCTGAAACAACTGCTCTTCAGCTAAACAGTAGGATTGCCAGTAGAAGATGTACAAGTCTCTGAGTTCCTGAAAAATTATTAATGTTGACATATTCTACTTTCAAGATGCCCCCTCAGTACCAGTAAAAGCTGCCAGATAAAAACCAGTTATTACACAGAAAGCATTCAGATCAACTGGTCTGGAAGCCCTGTTCTGTAAAACTGAAATTCCCCATATACATAATGGCACGTGCTTTCCAACACTATCCATGCCTTCCCACCAACCGTTGTGAATCTTTACTGCCAAAACATCTACCAAAGTACTTACTGATAAGAAAAGACATGAACAAATTTCTTACTTGACTAGGTTTTTTTTCCCTCTGAAAAAGACACTTCTTAACAGGTTCTTGGACAAGATTACATTTGTATTCACACAATGCCTCTATTATGAAAAGATGTAATGCAACCAATTATGAGAGCAGCTCCTGAAAAACCCAAGTAATGGTTTGACTTGGTCTGTATTCATATCCACACAAAATAACTAATATTATACGATGCTTATAATGCAGCACCATGTAAGGAAGAGATTATGCAGGAACACTTAAAAGACGCTCATTCTGAAAGGATCAGACCTTATGAAATGCAATTTATAAGCATGGAGAAAAGAAGGAACACAGAACTGAAATCAGGTTTACCCACATTTCATTAATTTTGTTTTTTGGCATGTTAATGCCTAACACACATGCAGTTTTCTGGTGCAGTTGCTGTTACTACACATAACTTAAATTAGCTTCCTACACTTGAAATGTCATGGTTTCTACACAAAGAGATAAAGGAATAGTCTTAGCTCTCTTGCTCAGTTATCTGAGATGCCTTTTTTTTGTGTTTTGTTTGTATTTGTTATTTATCCTTGAGATACGGTAGTGGTCCAAATATTCATTCTTTACATGTTTTCTGACGCAGTTACCATTCATTACATATTTCTGAAGCAGTTACAGTCTGCAAAGTCAATTCTTGGACAGAATCTTTACATGCACAAGCTGAAAACAAATCACAGGATACTTCAAAGTCAGACCCTGTGACTAGAGGAGGCTGTTAATCAATGCAGTTTAATACAAAGCCCTCTGCCTCACTGATGTTAAGATTATGCGTGCTGAGGTGAGCAGGCAGTGATATTAAGAACCATGCACAAATTTCTTCTGAATAAAAATGATGCATCACCCCATAACATTTATCAGCCTATACAAACTCTCGGGAATCCAACTTTCACTGCAAGTGTCTTTTTGGAGCTATTTACTTCAGAAGATGCAGTATGAACGATAGCATAATAAGTTTTACTATGTTTTAGGCATAAGTGACTCATACATCATTCCATTTGAAAGAAAAAATCCTAACATGCAGTAGGATATGTTACTGCAGCTGCTCCATGGAATTAACAACATATCCATCTGAAAGGAAAATACATTTATGAAAATGCCCGATTAGCAGAAAACAATTCATCATAAACAATAATAGACAACTGCTTTTTTGAAGTTTTTATGGTCACAGTCTCTTTTCATGAAATCTATTGGACTAAATGCATTCAGCTCTTCCTCTCCCACCCCCAGCTCAAAATAGTCTTCATTGATGTTATCCATAAAAACAAAACAAAAAAACAGCCTTTGAAGGCGGGGCTGTCATGTGAGTTGAATGTAAAGTTACTGGACAGAGTGCATCAAATTATCTTCTTACTTCAGGCATCTCCTACCAGGATCCCAGTTTGAGGGCAGAAATGCATGTTCTCTCTCCTGTTTGCTTTGCAAAATACTGTATTTTTATCTTGCATGCCTCCGATCCCCTGCAAAGGTTATGAACTGAATGCTGTGAATCCGGCAGGAAACAAACCTCTGAGAGCTGCACAACATGTGAAGTCAAGGCAGTGCCACTTGCACCTGTGACCTCCTAGAGACAAGGCTTCCCAATATCTTGGCCTTCCCTGTTACAACTAAGGAAATATCTACTTTCTTCCCTCTTACCTTTCCTTTGTCTTTTATTTACTTAATGGACACTCTTTATTTTCCCTCAAATCACAATTAAAAAGTTTCTGATACCTTTTCTGTTACAAATTCATTAATTTATTCCACTAAAATTCCACTAAAAATTATCAAGACAAGAACATGTTGGCATGTTAACTGTAGCACTAGTTAATGAATTATGCCATTTAATGTAAACCACTAGCATACTAAAATAAATGCAGAAATTATTTACGGCACTTTGGGACATGTACATGGGACAACATAAAGACACAGGAAATACTGGTAATGCCATTGCTTACTTTTCATGAAGGCAAACTCAAGACATGTTTAAAAAACAGTGGGCTAAGTAGAGACAGATGGGCAGTTCTTATGGACTGTCCCACAACCACTCAACCAATACAAACTGCAGACTCTTCAACACCAGAAGACACCCAGAACTACATTTATTCCCACCTGCTGCTGAGGAGGCATCTCAGATGGTATCCCCAACTTTGGGGCCATACAAGGGTGACAAACCAGCAGAGACAGCAGCTAACCAGAGAAAAGACACTTGAATGTTTTCCTTGATTCAGGCCAGAGGATTAAGTCTGGGTCTCCTACCTTCCAGGTGAGTGCCCCAGCTAATGAGCCTGCAGCTAATAGCAGAGCAACTTGTTCTCCCTCTTCTTTTTCACTAAAATCTCTGAAGAACTGTGTTTAGTTCCTCATCAAGATGAATGCCAAGCCTGCTAAATTTTTCATGACACTGAATTCTTGTTCTCCTGCCAGCCCTAGTTATGTGTGAACATTTCAGACTCCCTCAGGCATTTATTTTACTACAGAGTCCTGAAATACTTAAGTCTATTAAGACCTAAAATAAACAGGCAAAAAGGAGGAATCTGCTAGTTGTTCCTCCAGTCTACATTTTAAGTAGACAGTGCCTACACCAGTGAAGGTCAGAATTTATTTTCAGTGTCACCAGTGAAATGATGGTACATTTGGTAACACACGCATCAAGCCACGTCAGCTCCCACAGTGGGGTTCAGCTCCACACCACAGCACGAGCAGCACTGTCTGCAGGCTGTAAAGATCCAGCCAAATAGAGTGGATCCAGAAAAGCTGGATATACTAAACACACACACAATGGCTATTCTGCATGTGCATTACCTCTGGGTTTGTGCCCAATGCAGTCCCGGTCTGCTTCCTTGCTGCCAGGAAAGAGGACAGCCGGGAGTAGACTATGACTGAAGAATAATTCACACTGCTTGGCCTTGGTTACCCTCCTCACCAAAAGCCTTTCTGGAGCAGAAAGCGTGCTGGCTGCGAGCTAGGCTGGCCTGCTGCTGTGCATTGAAGAAGTGGGAGCTTGAGGAAAGGAGGCCAATCATCAAAAGACTTCAGCCAAGCCTTGAAGGGCAGCAGACAACTGACTGAATTAACTACAATGCTGCAAATCTTCCTGTCGCATAGGCTATGAGCTGAGCCTCCCTGAACTCCCTGAAAGAACACAGAAAAAATTCCCTACATAAATTATCTGGATTTTAAGTCACCTGCTGAAATCACTTGGCGGTCACTCTCAGTTTGTGCATTCTGTAGCTGCTCTCTCCATAGGAGGTCTGAAAATAGACCAAACTTTGTTGTTTATCTTGAGGTCTCTTACTTGCTACAGAAACTCCAAGAGCATTTCCATCCACAATGCTTCATTATTATTGCTATAGTCATTGGGATTATACACTTAGAAAGAAGTACAAATGGCCAATTTGTGGCCAGAAAAATATCAAGCCTGATAACAGATCTAAAGATAAACATTGTTGTCTTAGAGAAACTCTATGCAGGTGTAAAAAAGTATGGATGGATATACAGTCTTAGGTTGGATATGCTATGTACAAAGAAGGCAATGTTAATACTGTATCAGCTGTCATGAGGGGCTGGTATGCACAAATTTACAGCTCATGCCTGTCCCTGGCATATCCTCAGAAATCTCCCAAAGATCAGACCATCTTCTACATAATGCCTCTTATCATCCATACTTAGAATTCCACTTTCCTTTTTTGTTTTTGGGTTTTTTTTGAAAAAGTACTTTGTGTTTTCTTCTCTATCTATTGTGTTTGAAGCAAACTTTAAAAATCCTCTTGTTAAACAGTTTCTCTTCTACACTTTTCCAAATTATTTTCATATAGATGTTAGTCCTTAGGAGACCAAGGCTCAAGATCCCTGTAATGAACTAGATTTAACATGGCTGTAATACGTCCCTGTAATCCTGGCAGGTGATGCTGCCTAAAATCACAACCTAAGATGAAAGGCCTCAAAGCTTTTTGTCATTCAGACTTGTAAGGGATTTTTTCCTCAATACAAATCTGACAGCAGGGTCTTGCCAATGTCCAAGCAAACTGGAGTGCTGATATCCAACTTGTTCCTTGCCCTGTTTCTGATACTGCCAAAATACTTTGCCAAAGACATCTTTCAGAAGGCAAAATACGAAAGTATTTCCTTAGACATTATGAATACAGTGGGGAGAGATGTGGGGAAGTCTTCCTGCAACCTGTAATTCTGTAAAGTGCATGTACTTATCATTAAAAAAAGTAGGGTTGGACTAGAACTTGGCAGTTCTTTTACACACAATTCCCTGTGCTAGTGAAGAATTATGACGGTACTTTAGTTTTCTGGTCTGTCCACAGTAATTTTCAAAATCACTATCAAGCAGTTCTATGTGAGTGCCACATAAACAGTTCTCAGTTCTACAGGTAAATTTTTATTTAATCTTTGCCTGCCAAACTGTTTAAATTAAATGCATATCATGTTAGTTCCATGTATTATTTGTAATTCATTTTACCTCATTACCTAATGATTTTTGCCCTGTTTTTCTCTCTTTTTCACTTTGACAAACTGAAAACATGCCAATACAAAAACTGTTTCTTCCTACAGTTGGCAAAGTCTTCATGCATAACTGGAAAAATCCTGTAATCCCAGTCACAACAGTACTCTTTTCTCATTCCTCCAGTGTGAGCATAATGGAAGTATCAGCTTAAGTGGTGTGTCTGTGAGGAATCCGATCTCCTGTCCCTGAACGCCCATGGCAGAAGAAAAAGGGAATCAGTCACTTTTCCCACTGAGGACTGACAGGATGTGAAACAGAGGAGAGTGAAGTTGGAGGATCAGAGCTGCCAGTTTTTCCATCACATGGGACTCTATAAAGGACCACAAAGCCCATTTCCGTAGGATAAAAACACAAGAACAATCTCCTGCTCTGCCCTCCACGGACTGAGTGGGACAGAGCTGTCCTCAGCAGAGCTCTGCAGTAAAATCACAGCTACGCTTCTGCAGATACCTGAGAAGCTTTACTGCTCTTTGCTTTCAAGAAGCAAAAGAACCTGCTGACAAGGACTTCACCTGCAATATTCTTCTGCCTTGCGGAGTGAGAACTCCACTTAAGGGAGTTAAGAGCTCAGGAACTTGATGGATTCAAAATTTTAGCCTAGTGTGACTAAAATCCATTTCCAAATACCTAAAATCTGAATATATAATACAAACACTGAAACAGCTTTGTCCAAAGAAATGATAGATTGTGACCCCAAAAGTATCCTTCAGTCACTTTTTTTATTCAGCTTTGAATGGGAGCTGTGTAATGAGAAATGTCAAATTAATATTCCCCCAAAATGAAACACGACAAAAGCTTCACTCAGAAACCACACATGGTGCTGTCACACATTTATTACCCATGAGCTAAAATTTGTCTAATGTAATTTAAGATTGATAATTACTGATAGAGGCCATATGTGTTTTCAATAAAAAGAAATTGCCAAATTAAAAATACTACTTTCTTTCTAGAGGATCATGGTTTGAAATAGCATCTCAGATTTATAAAACTGAAATAACAACTCTATAAATTTTGAGGTTTTTAAAAATTTTATTCTCCGTAAATGAAATCTTGCCCTTTCGTCAACTGTTTGCATTATTCTCTCAAACACAATTAAGGGAAATGAAAATACAGAAAATCAAACAAAGCAAAATGTAATAGTATGTTAAATGCAAATAAGAGCAGAAGACTTGTATTTTTTAAATCCAGCCCTTAACAACTGATTTGGTTTTAATTTATGATTAAAATTATAATTATTATGTTAGTGGGACCAAGGAACTCTCTTATGGTGGGTGTTACAGAAGTATGGGAAAAAAAAAACCAAATTTTTCTGTGAATGAAGTAAGAAATGGCTGGCACTAGACAGCATTCACCTGAGAGTGCAAACTGAAAAGGGAGGACAACTGAATTACTAATCATCATCCCTCTCCACAGTGCCTTGCTACTCGAGGTCTCCAATGTGGCTAATGTGCTGCCAAATCCTAATACAGGTTCCAGAGAAGCTCCATGGGAACGGCAACCTGCAAACCTGACATCCATACGCTAGTGAAGTTAATAGAAACTATAATAGCAAAAAGACTAAGTGGGCCCTAAGTGGGGTCTAAGAAGAATCAAATTTCAGTTTTCATTAAGTGAAGTCTTACAAAATTAACCCAATTCTTTGAATAGCTCAAACAAACGTGAAACCAGTGATCCAGTCAATCAATTTCAAAAAAGCTTTTAAGAAGTACTTTACCAAAGGCTTTTAAAGAAACTAAGCACCCATGGCAAAACAGAGGTCTCTGCACAGCAACATGACTGGTTAAGAGACATAACCAGAAATTAGGGGTAAATGGTCAAACCTGCATAGTGAAGGAAGCCTACCAGTGGAATACCACAGGGATCTGCACTGGGATCTGCTCCTCTTCCCATACCTGTAATTGACCTGGAAAGGTAGCTGAGCACTGAAGCAACCGAGTTTGCAGATGACACCAATTTATTCATGGCAGTAAGGATAAGGGCAAGTGGTGAAAAATCACAGGACCTTATGAAATTGAGTGACTAGACAATGGAATGGTAAATTAAATTCAGTGTGGATAAGTGTAGAGTGATGCACATGGGAAAATATAACCTTAACTTCACATGTACAGTGATGGGCTCTGAGCTGAACATTATCGCTCAGGAGTGAGACCTTGAGGTTACAATAAATAGTGCCATCAAAATGTCAGCTCAGTGCTCAGCTGCCAAAAGAAAGCAGCCCAAATATTAGGTAATGTTAGGAGCTGAACAGGAAGCAAAGCAGAGAACACAATTATGCTACTTTGTAACGTCACTCAATTCATACACTGTCTCTTCTTCCAGTGATATCTTTCGGGGACATGCTTCATCACCGAGTATTTTGTGTTTACTTTTACAAAGATTGGAGCAAAACAGAAATCATCTTAAAACAGAAGAATGACCTGTAATTAGAGGGACAAAGACAGCAGTTTCAACACACTCTGCATCTCAGTTTCACAAGAGTTCTCTGAGACTGCATCCAAAACTCAAGGAGACAGGGTCTTCTATGTATGGGCAGATAAACCATTCAAAAAAAGAGGTTGACGAATTACACACATACAACCAATGAGCTCTATTATAAGGCACTGCCATACATCAAAAGCTTAGCTACTGCTAAGTGCACAAGCTTTACCCAGTACTTGAAATCCCTGGGAAAGGACAAGTTTGAAGATTTGCCTTCACTCCAGCAGCATACAGCCAACTAAAAATCATTTTGCCATGGCATCTTGAAGCGACAAGGTTTTAAGCCTTAAGGGTTAGTACAAGTGCCCAGAAAAGGGTAAGTAAAAACATTTTAAACTAAAAATATTCCAAGTCTTGTGTTACTCCCTGCTCTCTTTTCCTCATTTTCTTCCCTATCAGATAGCCTGCTCAAGATGCCACTGGAACCAGTCTTTCAGTGCTTGACAACAGAAAATCACTTTTACCTACTGAGGTTCTGTACCAGGGAACAACTAAATTAAGTCCAGGCCTTCAGATTTCTACCTAATCTCTACACATCTCTACTACAACATCTACGCCTCGCTTTTATGAGAAAGGGCTTGTCTGTGTGCTAATGGACTGGTAATACTTGTATCTTTGTCTCATTTAATGAGCCACGAGAATATTCTGGTTTTCATTTGGATTGTTACACATCAGACACAAATTCTGTCTATCAGTAGTGGCTACCTATAGTGTACCCTCTACTTACTTGCACAAAACACTATTTACTTCACACATTCCCACTCTTGTGTATATGAGAAATATACTCTCCCCACAATCTGTAACCAACCTTTAGAGTAGATTTTTCTATCATGTACTAGAATAAATACAGAAAGAGAGAGAATACATTGGAAGAAAAAGCAGCATTGTGATAATTAATTATTACCTAATTTTAAACTCATAAATGTATCAAATATGAACATGAGTATTTTTCAACAAGAAATAAAGCTATGCAGGGTATTTAATTAGTTTAAACTGTTAGCTAAGAGTTGCTGCAGATGGACTAACAACACATTTAAAACAGACCAAGATGCAAATTATTTTTTGCCTTTGTTTTAGCTCTGCTTTTCATTAAAAATCCCTTAGTGATTATTTCCATTCAAATGTTAGTGTTATACTATGAAATAAAGATTTTATTTAAATTCTTTTCCTACAGCTGTAATTTTCTAATGTTGAAATAATTGAAGTTTCTTTCTTTTTTGAAGACACTTTGATTTGTGCTGTCCAAGCATGTTTTAAAAACACATCATGAAGGACACTCAGCAGGATGATCTCTGGAAATATCAGTTATCTCAACTAACAAAAAAGCTTCTACAGGAATAACAGTATGATTTTAATTAAAGTGGAATGAAGAAAGCGAAGTAAATATTTGCTGGTAGCAATGCACAAAAAATTTCAGTCACGACAAATAAACAAGAGCCAATCAAGCCTCTCTCAGAAATGCCTTCAGTATCCTTAAGACAAGGCACAGAATTGGTGAAGCCGTGACAGGATGCAGACTGAACTCAAGGCAGGCACATCAACTCACTAACTCGAGCTCCTTGTCCATCTATCAGATGAGACGACATTTCGGCGAGACTGCAGTTACCTTAGTTAACCAAAGAAAACCAAAATCAGGCAACCACCACTCTCACTCTCTCTCCTGCTGCCCACAACAAATAAAGTGACTATCTGTCTCCTGAAGTGACAGAAGAAACATTAATTAATCACAGAAACGCCTGGATCATTAGATAAATCATTCTGTTGACCCCATGTTGTTTCCAAAGGGCAGGGCTAAGTTGCTTCAGCTACAGCTGCTGCCTTTGAGCACGGGCAGTAGCACTGGGCAGCTACAGATCACCGGCAGAACAGGTGAGGTGCAAAACAGCAGCCAGCCCTTTAGAAGTCCTAAAGCACCCTGAAACTTTAATTCTGTCAGGCAGTTAGAAAACACTGACGAAATGAAGTTTTCAGAAAGCCATTCTAACAGAATTCCTCATTACAGCTCTAATTACAAGCTATCTTTATAATGTACACCTGACAACATCGTGAAAAGCACTTTGCTTTAAAGGTCAGCAGAACTAAAAGAACAATTTGCTATTTATAGTAACAGGTGAACATTTCTTATTTGGCTCCTTAAGCAGCCAACCCTTGAGTTGAATGTAATTAGGGAGGGGATATTCAATTTACAGTATCCACAAGTAATGATAATTACACTGGTTCAAAAAAGCTGTTGGTAAGCATAAGAAACCCTTGTAATTACATCCCGTTTCCAAAATTACTTGAGCGCCGTGAACTTGAAGCATTTCAGCAAATGAAGGCCAAGGCACATAAAGGAGAGCTACGGCGCTTTAAAAGCTGCACTGTTTAACATAATGAGCCGCCCGAGCGGAGGGAGATCGCAGAACGCGCTCCATAACTCACCCCGACAGCCCACGCCATCTCCTTCCTGCTCACAAACATCCATTAAGAAAAACATAAGCCGGCTCCCTCACTGCCTCCTTCCCATCCTTCGCCAGCATCGCTCAGCTCCCCTCGCAGAGTGGCCCCGGGAGCCAGCCCATGGAAGCGTGCTGGGCTCCGGGAGCCTGGCTCGGGCTCCGGCTGCCGATCCCGCCACGCTCAGGAGAGCGCTGGCGCTGCGAGCAAGGGAACGTCGCCGTGTCCCCCCCGCCGCCAGCCCCGCGCGTGCGGCAGATTAGCTCGGTCAGCAGTCCGCCAGGACAAGGTGAAAAATAAACAAATAACCACGTTCACGGCAGCTGCGGCGATCGCTCTCCGGAAAATTATTCAGGCATTATGAGGGAGATGGTATTAAACGCTGCCACTTGCAGCTTCACGGCTCTCTGCGTATTCGCATCAGCCTGGGATGAGCACTTAAGGAGTATCATCGGAGAGCTTGCCCAGCTGAGCATCTTCCATTATGTTTTTGTCTTAAAAGGAGATAGCAGGAACCTCTCTGCCTGACAGGCGAAAGGCTTGTCATAATTCATTAATAACACAGCCTTGCTCAGGTTTCCTTCAATGAAATCAGGCAGGCATCCTATGAAGAAAATGCTGAGTGAACAACAGCTTCTCCAGACACAATGCAATAAACTTGCCAGTACTTGGCACCATTTGGTGTCTGAGACAAGGATGACCAACGCTATTCGACAAGACCTGTCAGAGTCCCTTAAGGCTCCTAGTGAAGAAACTCAAGAACCAAAACAGTAATTCCTCAGCAGGATGCAATTCACTGCTTGGAAGCAAAAACTTCACGATTCAGCTGCAGAGATAAATGTACCAGTCTCCTTTTGCTATGCTCAGGGTAAAGCTGGCAATTTACTCTGAGGAACTGTTTGCATCCAAAGGGAAAAACGCAAGAAGAGGTGTGGTAAAAAGCAACAACTACAATATCAGATAACTGAAAAAATTAACAACACTATCACAAGTCTTCCATCATCTAAAAATACAGCTGAAGTTATCTGTAAGGAAAGGAAACAAGCTCAGGCTAACTGTCAAGATAAAGTCATTAGGATGGCATCCAAGCATGGAGGACAGAAAATTACTTAATTTTTTCTTTTTTTTTCCTTTGTCTAGTACGCATCCATTCATACAGCACCTGTTGTATTTAATTGAGTCTCATGTACTTCCACCTAAGATACTGGTTCCATCATGAAAAAAAGTGAAAAAAGGTACTCTTACTTGTATTTGATCTACTAGCTTTTCATACAGTCACACTGCTTTCCATGACAAAATAATCTAGTAATACAGTAAGTACATGCCATCCCAATGTACAGCATCTGTTATGACACAAGTTTTAAACAGCCTTCAGCATAAAAACTAGTACTACAAATTTTATATTTACTATGACAGGGTTTCTGGGTTTGCATTT
This sequence comes from Leptocoma aspasia, assembly GCA_013399835.1. Classification (NCBI taxonomy): domain Eukaryota; kingdom Metazoa; phylum Chordata; class Aves; order Passeriformes; family Nectariniidae; genus Leptocoma; species Leptocoma aspasia. The sequence goes on along the minus strand of VXAX01005627.1, from coordinate 2,097,481 downwards.
GATTTTCAAAAGATGCTTTATCATCATGCAACAGAAGCAGTCCAAACATATATAAATTAATTTTGTACAAATAGAAAAAGCAAAGAACGTACTGACAATGGTTAATTAATGATTTTAGAATATCTGTGTCACAAAATCATCTTTTTCGCAATAAAGTAGGCTCAGGTAATTTGCAAACAGCACAATATTATTGCTTCCCTAAGCTCCTTTGTGTTTTACTTAGGCATGATAATTTGAGTGCAATATTTGTCATTAAAACTGTGGCTTATAAACATTACTAGAAACAGCTCTATTAGCATGTCTAGAGATCACTGTATTTGAGCAGAATGCAACTGATTGAACAGAAATCAATGAAGGTATTTAATGATTTCATGAGAAAAATAAGTGACCCTCACACCCCTAATGGATTAATGTCACTTATGTGCAACACATTGCATAATGCTGACACAGAGCTACTCAAAGCAGTGTCACTTTTCGTGAGTGCCTTAAAACCTTATCAAAGGGAAATTGTGTTTTAATGCTATTTCAGATGTCATTTTTGAGAGGATTTTTACAATCCCATTTCATAAAGCAGAAAGCATGATCTGAATTGTTACAAGTAGCTTTTGTCATTGGCACATGTACTAGGTCACCCTCTGAAGTTAGCTGGTGAATGAAATCCTGAACACAGGAGGAGGGTAACACTTTGAAACATCACTCAAACAACTTGTTTATTGTCGGCTTTCATCTCTCAATACACCTTTACGTATAGATCTGAATTTTCCACTAATTACCAAGAGCATGCTTTGCTAGGGAAGGGAAACTACTCCTCATGGTCAGTACTACAGCACGAGGTAAGACAGGCTGCACAGCTCCCAAATACGCTTCTTGGGAATCCAAACAGAGGCAGGAGATAACCTAAAAGACAGAGTAAATGCCATGAAATAAATGCTTGCCTCTCAGCCATTTAGGCGACCTCTCAGATCTCTTAAGAACACGCACATCTGTCTGTCCATCTTCAATACACTGCTTTTTTATCCCATTTTACATCTATTCACTAAAACGCAACTGTGGGTCACAGCAAACCGTTTCATGGTCTCACTCCTTTCTTTTCACTTCAACAGACTGAAGATGAATATATGCAGTACTTACTTGGGATTTCTTCAGTGACATGAAAGCTCCTTTCTGAGAAAGAAACAAGTCAAATTCAACATGTCACCATGCACTAAGCAGGCTTTGCCATGACCAGGCTGCCGTTATAATTCATTTATAGTAAACCCGAACATAACTAGGGGGAGCTGGTGTTCGATTTTCTTCTTCTATTTGCCATATAAATGGCATTCATAAATTTTTGTGCAACATGAAGAAGTGAAAATAACTAAAAAAACCCCAAACCTTTTTCCTAAAGCTAATACAGTCCCAGCTTTCATACAGTTTTCACTTGAAGAAATGGGTAAAAACTCTGTTCAGATAAAACAGGGAAGCAAATGCAAAAGCTTTTTCTGACTGCCTTGAACATTTCCTTATTTCTCCCCAAAGGATATAAAAACTACTCCAGTAAATGTAGCATCATAATTGGCTATAATTGACTCCATCCTTCAATTTTTAAGGCAATCTATAAAATATGGATCTTTTTGTCAACTGGGAGACAATTTTGTGACACCACACTGTTTATCTTGTTACAGTGATCTCAGCTGCACTTGATATCATTTGTTACCCCTCAGACTACCTTATTTTGGCTGTAATCCTGCACCTCTGTACATTTAATGCACTGCACACTAGTTAGCTCCAACACCAAACACTTTGAGTGCTACCAAAGGGAATGAATTGCCACAAGACTATTGTCATAGGGCATAACAGCAGCAATGATACAGCAGTGGGTGAAGCGCAAGCAAGCAAGCTGTTCCAATCCATCAGAGTACTTCACGCTATTCTGTCATCAGTCCATCTCACAACTTAGTGCCCATGAATCAGAGGGGATGGGAGACAGAAGAAAAATGCAAGGTTTAACTGCTTTGCTGCTGTTTTTCTATTACACCTGCTGTTTTATTGAATTTGCAGCATTTTAAGGTAAACTTCTAACACTCTGGCTGTACAGACTGTTCTGACATCATGACAGTTTTGCTCTTAGGTCACAACAGTATGATGACCACTGAATGGAAATGACTGCATCTAGCCATTTCTAATAGCTGAAATACTGTGAACACCTCACAAAGATTTTGGCTTCAAACACAATCTCTGAACTATAAAATTGGCTTATACTTTTTTCCCCCCTACATCTTCCAATAATTATTTTTATTTATATCTCCCTCTATATGCTGCAACACTTCAACTGAAAATGAAGTAAAAGGATGATAAAACCTAAAAAAAAAAAAAATCCAAATAGCCACAAAACTGCAGCAAATGATTGATAGAAACATTGATGTAATCCTGTCCATAGCAACAGTTTAATTATGAGCATCTTGGCAGTGAGCCTGCTCTATGTGTTGATTTTCCCCAGCAGAGAATGCCATACAATCCATCTTTGTGTTATGTGCTGTATGACTACATGGAGAGGCCAATCAAAGGGGAACAAGGAACAGAGAAGTTGTAGTAAATTACTGGGGTGATACAGGAGTAAGTACATTGAACATTGACCATGAATAATTCCACTCCTGAGGATTAGCAAGCCTGAGAAAAAGGAGGGGTAGGGAAGAAATACCAGGAGGGTGCTACCCACAACAGAATAATAGCGTATTCCTCAATTACAGTGATCACAGCATACAACACGAATATACCTCTTCAACAAATGACACGAATTGCTGGTCACCAGTTTAAACAGACCCCCCTCAGACTCTTCCTTCCAGGATCTCAGTTGTGTGGAGGAGCAGAGAAGCACCTTGATGTAGGTAGGAAAGCAGGTGCCCCACCAGGGACACCGGACTCAGAGGCCATGGCTACATGACACACTGTAAAAGCAAAGCTTGCCGGAAGCAGCAGGTCTGCTGGGGGGAGCAGCCACCGCCAAGAACACAGTGGCCATGGGATTTGTGTTTTAAGGGTTTCACTCTTGAACACCACAAAACAGCTAAAGTAGGCACCTCAGAGGGGATGCACAACATCATGGGTGAGCTGCAGAGTTCACTCCAGTAAACTACAGGGAAAGGAAGCAATAGTGGCAACTGGCAGGGACCTTTACAGGAAAAGGCAGCAGTGCAGGCTTCAGAGGTTATAAAATAAATGGTGAAATCTGACTGTGACTGCTTCTCAATATACCTGCAGGTAATTTTCAGACAGAAACAAAAAAGTATAATAGAACTGTAATTTGTAATAAACTTACTTCCAGTGTCTATGTTGCAAAGTTTATTTAAAAGCCTCAACATGTATCAGGTCTATATACAACTGCAATCTACTGTGCTTATTTATAAAGATAGAATTTTAAAAAGTCCTTAAATTTCACACCTATTTTTTGAAGCAACATTTAGGACAATGTTTCTGAAGCAGCAGTTTAAGGTTATACTATCCACTCTTTATTTTAAGGAAATGCTCTGGCAATTTTTAAGTGTGTGAACAAAGGTTTTGTGAAATCCTGTTAGGCTATTACATGTGGTAAGAAAACCATCAATCATTTCTGCAGCCTGGTGTCCACATTCACAACTTAACTCAATAAAGACTATTTTTAGTTTCTATTAAGGTATGAATATTTTATATTTGTAACCACATAAATCAATAAGAATACTCATATATGTATATACATGGATCATACCATGTATATGTTTCTTTGAAGAACAAATCCAAAACAATACAGAAATTTGAAATAATTGCACACTAAAAATAAGATTCCTGAAGTTTACAGAAATTCCAAAAGACATACTGAAATCAAACAGATGTGTCTGATTTGTCACTCAAAGTTGGGGTTTTTTGGCAGTTTTGTGACTATTTCCATCTCCAAGACACTGTGGCTGCATCATACCATGAAAAGACACTGGTTTTTCTTAATATCAAATGTATAGGCATGTTCTACCTACCATGGATTACGTGTCTGAGAAATTGCTTTTAAAAACAAAGTGTTACAATCTACGCAATTCAGCTGTACCTTCACGAGCTCTTCCTCATTAAAATTTACTTTAAACATGGAAGAAAGGGATTTGTGTTTGTGTGTGGGTACAACTTAATGTTCAGATCAATACATTATAAAAATCTATTAAATCACTACACTAAAACTGAATTAGTTATATAAGTCTTGAAAGCTAGGTATTTTAGCTCTGAATTCAGGTCTCATATTTCAGCTCATAGCACTCAAGAGTACTCTGGATTTCTAAACAACCACATACTAGGAAATGTCTGTACCTGATAAAAACTCCTTTTGTGCATCAGCTCAAAAAAATATTGTTTGATCATCTCTTTACTGTTCACTCTCTCATAATAAACACAACATCTTCCAAAATACCTATGTGACTATACTGATCGAATGATTACCTGAATAGAAGACCCAGTTGATTACATTGAATATTCAGTTAACTTATTTACCCTTCAACAACTAGAGAATACAACAAAAGAGAAACCCAGAGGAACTCCTGGTAAAGACGGTTTGTCACAACATTATTCAAAACTAGAGTAATATGAACAGTTACATCAGTCCTCAGTAAGTTTACCTTGATATTTTCACAAAAAGGTCATTTGCAAGATCTTCAGAAAAAAAATTATAATTGACATATCACTGCATCATGCCAGGGTTTGTGAGAGAGAGGGAAAGTGGGAGTCTGCTCTCATGCAGACAGAAGTCCATAGTTTGTACAGTGCTCTTGATGCAGGTGTTTTAATGGCACTTTTTATTTGTGAAAAAGAACTTTTAAATACAAGAGTGACTGCTTTGTAAATAAGGTTGTATCTGAAAATGCTTAATGGCACCTCTGACACACAGACACACATGTAAGTTTTGCAACTAACAAAATAATTCTAAAGTTCCATTCCAATTGCAAATTAAACAACTACATTTTTTTAATGAACCAAGAACTGAATTAATGATTACAGAATACCTGAAAGTTCTTAATGGCTACTAAATCTAACATTAAAGTTTATGCCCATTTCATATTTTATTACTTCTGGTGCATTACTTTGGATTAAAGCACACAAATCTGGCTGAAAGTATTTTTGCTCTATGATCTGTACTATAACTTTTTTACCCTAATTGAAAACCTAAATAAAAAATGCCCCAAAATGAGATGACTACATATCAAATCTCAAAGTAAAGAGGGTGCTTTGCCACTTAAGAATTCTTAGCTATCAGAGAAGGCAGCAAACATCTTCTAGTTCAAAACAGTTATTTTGGTCAGTCTTCCACTGGGCAGAGTGGGAAGCTGAGACAAAAAGCCTTGTGGAGGACATTAGGAAACATTAAGCCTGGGAAAATGATACTGACAATATTTGCTTAAGTTGGACACACAGTTGTTCAGTTATCAACCACATATCTAGGTAAAAGCAGTGGCTCAAAGTAAAAGGGGTTGCTCAGTAAGAAACAAGATGCCATTCCATGTAGAGAACTGGAGTGAAATTTGGTGAAATTTTATTCCAAAAAAACCTGCCCCGAACAAGAAAAAAGCCCCCACAAAACCAGAAAGCCCTATTCACTAGTACACAGAATTCACAGAAGCACCCAGTGCTTCTGTTTATTCCTTGCTGTACTGAAGTCCAACAGCCTCTTTCCCCAAAGTCTCAGAGACCCAAGGGAGGTGCAGATGTTTCACTTTCTCTTTGCTGAAGCAGCTGAGAAGGCTTAAAGTTCAGGAAGGTTTCCTGAGTCACTATCACCCACAGTAGTATCTGATTACTCTGCCTGAGCTGGTTTTGATTAAAAGGTTGAGAAGCAAGCAGGAGACAAGAGTAGTAGCTGACAGATGAACACTGATTCAAAACTAACCTGTAAGACAATTCTCAAGCCATGTTAATTAAGTCTGACAGTGAATATGGAGCTTCTTATTAGGAATGCACGATGAACACACAGCCATGGGCTGCACTTATTTCAGCCAGGCATCAAGAAATGACACTTTCCTGTGGAACTTCTGGTTTACAAGATTAATCTTTTAGACTATAAATACACATTACGTCTTTTTTGGCAGAGTACAGCTCAGATTCTCAATCAAAAACCAGTTATTTTGGACCACAGCTGTGAAGCTTTTCATATTTACATGCTCTTGAATTAAATATTAAAATGGAGGTGAATGTTGTCAATAGGCAACAATTGCCTGAGCTATCTTTGATCATTTCTACATTGCTCATGGCTGCGGCACAAACGGTAAAAAAAAAAGCTGTTTGAGGGAGCCAGTGTATTTCCACAACTTGTCACAATGCCAAATGTGCCAGCAGTACTTTGCACCTTGGGATCAGTTCAAGTACCCCACTGCAGTACTGAGCACAGGCTACTAAGCCTTGCTTCTGATTACCCCAGGCACTAGATGGATGCATCACTTTGGATTGGGGCAGAAGCTTGGGTACCTCTACACCAAATTATTAGAGGATTAATTGGATGTACTCGGAGTAGCAATAATGTGTGGAGAAGCAGCACCAAGGTAGACATGTATCAAGATTTTAAACTAAATTAAATTAATTAAACTAAATTAATGGTTCTACAGTAAAACAGAAAAATAAAATTAATTTAAAAATTCAAACCAGAATACTGGTATTATGTACTATAGTGCTATTATTACAATAAATAAGCATGTAATTTCTTATAAGAATTGATAATATTAGACTTGGACCTTGTTTAGGCACTAGCCCCTAAAGGAGAGGGTATCAAAGCTTTGTGTGAACTGAAATTGTGTTCCAGCTAACCAGTGAACATGAAAGGATCAGCTCATCTCCATTATAAAACAAGTACTTAGATGGAAGGCTGCTAAAAATATGTATGATTAAATAATAAGCTTTCCTTTCTCCCCTTCACAATCAGAGAAGGATAAAATGTTTCTGCTCTCTCCAAGACATTCCATCTTACTGCATTTAAATTAAAAAACAAATCTGAAACACAAACCTCTTGTTTGAAAAAAAACCACGTCTGTGATGTGTTGGGCAGAAAAGACATTTACAGACTACAAACTATTATACTGGGACTGTGCTCAGAAAAAAAAAATCTGTGTCTGGCCCTGCACATTCCTACACTACTCGATCATACTGTCAGATTGGCAAAATGTTGAAGGAGATACAGATCCATAAAAACACCAAAAGAAAACAAACTGAAATAGTATACTACTTAAGCACTATGCCTGTCGCCATTTCTAAATTTTAATTATACTTCTAGAATTTCGTATATTTGATAGGATTAGCCATCAATTTTTTTGGCATCATTAATATCATCAATGGAGCATTGCTTTTTTTAAGCCATACGTTTCTTTATGTGAAATACAGATACCTATTGACTTGAGAAAGCAAAGGAAGCATGTGCCTTTCAGCAAGCCTGGTTTACCATAAGACCAGACAAGATGACAAAGCTTGAAAAAAATAGATTACTTTCTTTTTCTTCAGCAGGCTAAAAAGCCTGCCTGTTTCTGCTCATTCGTCTCCTTTAGTCCAGCAAGCCAGAACAGAACAGTTTACTTTCAAGGTCTCATTAGTTTGGATTTACCATCTTAGGTAGAGTATAGTCAGAAAATATTTTATGTTGGTTTCTGTTGAATGGACTGTAAATGTCTAAAACACAAGTTCTTCAAGGCTTTAACAAATTATTTTTTAAAAAAGTGCAGCTGAAAAAATAGCTTTCCAAACTATAAAAGTCAGGCATACATCTAGGAAAAAGAATGGATATAAAAAGCCTCAAAAGCAGTACTGCCTCAGTCATAAGCAGAACAATTCTTCCTCTATTCTGCAGACAGATCTGAGATCCTGTTTTTATATATAAACACATCCCATATTCCACTCAGCTCTTCAACTTCTAATAAAATTTCTTAACACAATAATCAGAATAAAAAATACTGGATAATCTAAAGAAAACAATATTGCTCTCAGAAATCATAAGTACAATTTCTGTTTTCATACGGAAGCCTCCATGCTTCACCTTTGCTTACATGCTCAAAGATCTGAGTATGTATGCTCACACAGATTATCTCCTTCTAACAAGGTAATTGTAGCTTTGTTCACAAGACTGGGTAACAGCGCACTCCAACTTAGAAAGAGGAAAAAGGAATCCTGGGAGATACGGGTGTGAGCACAAAGCAAATGAAAAAAATACAGTGAACAAAAATGTAAAAGGAAAAAAAAAATTCTAAATCTAACTGAGTCAATCCCAAATCTTCTTCCACATGGCCAGACCTCTGTGCTGTAGGGAACTCCATTTAGTTCAGTGGGTTACACATGGCTGTAGCCATTTGCAGATGTACTGACTATATTTCTTTTCTTTCTCTTTGTCAGTGCATTTTTAAAAAATAAAATAAAATAAAAATTTCAACACAAAATAAAAACCCTCTTGTCCTTCCCTTCCCCAAACCCACCACCCTTGCCTGTTTTAAAGCTCAGGACTTTGAATTCTCTACTTACTTCCTCAAGCCATTTACCAAAGATCTGAATTTGCAAGGACTAGCAAACCATTTGCAGCACTAGGGAAAATTTCTAAATGCTGCTCTTGTAGGTATAGTGAATTTTTGGAATTTTTTATTCTGAAAGCAGTGGTAATTATTCAGGATTTAAATCTGTTCCTTTGGTCTGTAACCCTTCATTCTGACAGGATTTGCTTTGCTGTGAGGTTCACTGCTTGCTTTACTTTCTCCGGTGAATAAATACAGCCTAAAGACTGAAGAATAATTTTAATTTTAATTCTCAGAAATTATATGCATGAGAAAAATGCTTTTAAACAGAACTATTTAATTGTTATTAAAATCCCAGAAGCAATAAGGCATACAGACAGGGGCTCTGTTCAACTAGAGAAGCAGAGACGCAGGTCTAGATGGACCTGCTTCCCTTTTGCTTTTTTAACGCCAGGTAGTTACCACACTAACTCCTACCAACACACATGTGAAGATGTGTGTGGCCAAGTTGTTCAAACTGAAAACAAAGGTTCAGATTAGCTTGATCAGCTCTGCCTACAGCCTTATATGAAAAAGACACAGATGTGTATTGTTAAACTGAAGAACAAATTCCTCTGTTACACAGTCAACAAAAAGCTGGGTATTAAAACGAAGCATGAAGCCTATAATTTTTGAAAAAAACCCCCATACTTTACATTTTCTTACCTGTAAATCATTATTTTTAATACTGACCAATATTCTGCAAGTGGGGAAAAAAAGTTTCAGCCATGGCTCAGTCTGACACTAGCTTCTGCAGCTCAGGTGCACGACAATCCTGGTGGATGCTGCTACACTAAGATTGTTCCCTGAAGCCACAAGAAACCACTAGCCTGCTGCCATACCACAAGCCTGTCAGACAATGCCAATACTGGATAAAATAAGCTGACTGTTACTGTAGGCTCAGTAGACCTAAACAAACATTGATGGGCACTGCTAAAAGCTTGAATATGAAATTGCAGCAATACCCTCCCTTCAGAGAGCAGCTTTAGCAGAAATGCCTTTTCCTCTTTTCCCTGCTCCTCTTGTTCTTTCAGTAAAACAGAATTAAGATAAATAATCTGATGTAGTATATCAAAATGTACAGAAAAAGCTTTTGTTTTTAAACATGTACATTTTGGTACACAAGAAGAAATCACACAGTGTTATCCTCCTACTTGCAATTCTCCCCCAAAGTATCAAAATGATTCCCTACATGGATGCAAACACACGCTGACATAAATTTGGTTTCAACCTTTGAAACTCAGTGTACTGTGACCTCTCTAAGCACTCATCTAAGTATTAAGAAGGGAGACACTAACTGACAAATATATGAAATGAATGGATAAGAATCCTCCTTTTCACCTCAGCATTCAGTTGTGAAGGTAACAAACAAGAGTACACCTCTCACGTAAAATCATCTTGTTAAAGGTAATCTGCAACAGCCAGGAAAGAAGGGACAGTTACAGTCCAAAACAGAGGAGAGAAGTGATGCTAAATCTATGTTGCATGCTTTAAGAACAGACATTTTACCTTAGCTGCATCTACTATAATTTTGTATTACTGTACTTAGACCACTTATAAATCAGAATAAAAAAAATGGAGGAGTAAAGTGAAGGGAAAAAAAACAATTATCAAGTTTCAGTTATGCAACAACATTAAATATGCCTTTTTTTTTCAGTATGGACCCACTTCTGTGCCAATCAACCCAACATCACATATTCTGAAACAGTATATTGTAAACCTGCAGCTTTAGACAGTGTGTATTTTGAAGTGCCCCTACATTAAAAGAATGGCATTGCAATACTCCTGTCTTGGTTTTTGTAACAAAACCCTCTTTCCAGAAGGGATTTAAAAGTCCTAAATGCTATCTTCAAGAGCTCCTTATCTTTGGAGGAGTCACTTCACCTACAAAGCTTTCTGGAGGTGCTGCAAAGCTGTGCACTCCAAAGCATTCCTCAGTCATCAGTCTGAAATATCTCAGAAATGCTCCTATTTGCCTATTTGAAATATATTGATTCCAAATCAGCATTACATGCTATCTTATAAAATTTAAACAAAGAATTTCAAAATTATATTTGGGAAATGTTTCTAAGGAACTACAGTGAAATTGTTGGGGTTTTTTTGTTATTGCCAGTCATGAAAATTTTGAGGATTCCTATTTTGTCCTGATTTGGAATGGAAGTATTCCTCCTGAAACACTAAAGCTGTTTTTTCTTTAGTGCTATTCAGAATAGTTATGCCGATTATTTCTGTTGTCTGATAAGCATGTAACACACTTCAAATTGTAATGAAGAAGGTGAAAATGAATTGTAGCATAGTCTGCTTAGAAAATATACCTCAGGCACACAGTTACACCACAGTTAAGTCACCTGCTTATACACCTGGTAGGACTGTGATTCAGGCGAGAGCCATAAAAACTTGCATATGCTTACAATGGGAATTTCTACACCTCAGTGTGAAAAAGCCCCACCTTACATGCATGAGAACTCACAGAGGTCTGAGTTTTCACCAGCAAAACTGCAGTAGCTTCCTGCATTCTGTTACTGAATATCTTAGCGTTATCTTTATCTTACTCTTACTGAATATATTGCATCTCCAGACCATTCGCTACCCACAAACGAGACTGACCAAAATCCCTTGAGGCTCTCAAGTCGTAAGAAAGCTCTGACTGCCTGAGGCCATAGGCAGATGTATTGCCCTGGATGCATCCGAGTGGGGTGAAGAGGTCACTGCTTCCAGCTGCTCAATGCCCAGGGAGTTCGCGGAGGGGGGCGGGGAACAACACCACTAAACATCACAACACCACACTCATTTCCTAGCCCCCGATGTCAAAGGCACAGGCTAAAAAGGCTTTGTTATTGGAAATGCATGAGGGACCGTTTGGACAGTCCAGGTTAGGGAGCAGCTACCTGGGCACTTAGCTGGCACACCCAGAGGAAGGCTTGGACAAGCAGCTGGCAGCAGAAACCTCTTATGTGGCTCTGCTGCTGCCAGCAGTCCTTGTCTGACTGCAGCCTTCACTGCCAACGACACAGTGCAGCACAATTCCCTGTCCATTCAAATCAGCACCAGGAGAGGAAACGCGACCCTTTTTAATTATTCAAAGAAATCCTTTTCCACCTAATGAAAGCTGTGACACTTAAGACAGTGCTAAATGCGAAATCTGTAGGACCTTAAAATGACAGCAAGGCAGAACACATCCCTGCCATGCTACAGAGAGCACTGTCAGTGACAGGAGAGAAACTGAGGGTTGCGGCTGCTTCCCTAAGCCTTGGGAGAATGGAAAACCAAACAGTACATCCAAAGTAAGAACTCATCTGCAAACGAGTCAGCAAAGTAACCTAGATCTGAATACTGCCCCATGCCAAGCCAAAATCAGAAATAATCTCTCCTCTTATTTTTTCACTTTAGCAAGAATGTAAAATTAATATATATGGCTAATCTTCACCAGAATTAAAAAATATTCAGAAACTGCTAAGCCCCAAAGTTTATGTTAACATGTAATAACAGTATTAAAACAAACAAAAGAATTTCACTGATGATTATTCCATGTTTTACTTCTTAAATATGAGATACAAAATCTTTGCAGACAGGCTACAATTATGACCAAGTATCTGTCAAGATCAGAGGCACATAACAATGTTACTATTTAATGTCTGCAGTAATTTTTAGTGTGACACCATCTAAAAACACCATCTGACTTTTTGTTACTTTGTTTGTGGTATTATGCACACCATGATGTAGAGACACTACAAAATACCTTAAATTCTGTTTCTGTAATGATTGTATACATACAACAGAATAGGAAAGTGAGAAAAAGGCTGAAAAAAGGGAAAGACAATAAAATTAAGATATAGCTTTGAAAACTCAAGCATTCCAACAGAACAAATGCTTCCAAATTTTCTCACAAATTGAATAGGGAGATGAAATAACATCACAAAGACTGTTATATAAAGATTATATAAAAGAGCAGCAGATATCCATACTATATGAGGCATTCTCTAAACTTACTTGCACTTGAAAATTAGGGTACATTCAGTCACCATTTCCCATACAGTCAGATTATTTTTTCTCAGTAATCACCTGAAAATATGGCAGCTGGGATTTTAGCAACTGAAATCATACTTTTGTTCCCAAGAATTATCAGACAAAAAATTCAGTCTACTCTTAGAAGGCTCCCACACTCTCTTTGGGCTGTAATACTGCAGTGACTAAGGAGTTTTGACAAAACAGGCCCTTTATTATTTAATTCCCAGAAAATGCAATTTGGAAGATGAAAAGAGGACAAAGAAAGAATAGGGAAAACCCACCTAGGTTTGGTAAATATCTTGAAATTACTTTATAGACACTTTCTACTGGAAAAGCAGATACCGACTCAAATGTTTTGTAAACTAAATACAGAAATGGTTGCTAAAATGTGCTTTCAAAAGAAAACACCTTCACAGGAACAGTCATCCCTCTAGGCAGCAGCTCCTCTCAACACCTCCAATAATCCTACAGCTCTTGTTCAATAGCCCTTCTCACCTCTGAGCAGGAAGCAAATTGTGAAGTTGAGCGGCACTGTTATGGGACACTACCTGCTGTGCTATCAGCAGACCCCAACAAATAATTAGAGCTGCCTGCAGCCATCCAGCTCTGCCACCAAGTCGTGTCGGCGACACTTCCCGCTAGTGACTGTGCGGCTGAGAAAGGGGCAGCTAGGAGAAGTTTCCAGACTGCTGCCCTCTTACCTTGTTCAGAGCATGTTTCTGTCGTGCTAGTTAAAATAACAATGGTCCCTAAGGTCTTGCTGACTCTGGTAATGCCACTCTTTTCTACGTCAGTGCCCCTGAATGTGTAGTAGCAACACTGGGAATGAAAATGTCTTTACGTAGAAGGAAACAAGTTTTTCTTTCATTACCCCATATGAATTGCACCGGCACCTAAAGCACTGCATTTATTTGCCTCATCTAAACACAGTCAAACACATACAGAATCTATTGCCAAAGGTCAAGTTATGATTCTTACTTTTAATGAGCATGAAGTTGCCGAGCCCTCTAGGGTAGGATTCCTTCAAAGGAGCCATTCAAGTCTGCTGTGCCCGGAACACAGGACCTAATTCACTCCTAGCCTTAAGTTTAAGCATATTTTGAAGTCTTGTTAATTTAATTTCAATCGCCTGCCACCAAATTACAGAATTTAATGACTTGAGCACCACAGAGGATCTAGACAACAACTCTGGAAATAAATTTTCAGCATTGGTAAAGGTATGACTCCTGTAAAATTTTTATATTATGTCCAGTGTCAACATTCACAACACATGAGAGAGAAAGAAAAAAGCAGAATCACACACAAGATTTTATGATAACAACTGCTGATGCTTGTTTTCTTTATTTTCTGGCCTCAACTTTTTATTTTCTTCAAAATAGCTGACATCTGAAACTGTCTTTCACTATCTCAGATATAAAATTTTCTCTCAGGTTCCTTTGACAAGGATATTCCTCTATTCAACTTATTTTAGCTTACTCAGAGAAATCATCTCATCTGCTTGCATTTTACTGTGAGTTTCTGAGATAAGCTACTCACTGAACTTACAGAAAGCAGAGTATCAGTCATCAAAATAAATTAAATTAATTCAAATAGAAAATAATTTTTAAAAATACGTCAAACAATCAGTCATACACAAGAAAAATGTCTTCTTTTGAATACATAAATAGTAAAATTTTGGCCAAACTTGAGAAACCAGAATAAAAAGTTAGTGCTAGTAGCAATGTTATGGAGATTTGAAGTGCAGTTGCTTAATAGTCATGTTACTTAATAGTTGCTATGCATCAAGATAGCAGTTTGAAGCACAGAGATGTTAGATATGATCAAAATTTTGTACTTGTAGCTTAGCAGAGAGGTTCAACAGCCATACTGAGTATAACACCACAAAGTGAAACACAGTATTTCAATTGTACAGGATAAAAGGAATGCTGGGAAAGACTTGTAGCAGGGAATGAATACAGAATATTATCAAAATACAAATGTTCACATCAACATACAGAAGTGAGCAGCCAGCAATCCTCTTAACAAAATCAAAGAAACAGAAGCATGAGAAAGTTTCATTAATTTGGAGTCTGCATCATAAGATGCTGTGGTTGTACACTCAGCTCTGCATACATGTTCCCTAAAAATTTTTATAAGCTTTCTAAAACAAAACTAGACAAGTCCACAAATACATATAAGAATAGCTTATGAAAAGCCAGATGCCCCAATGCACAGTAAAACAGAAAAACAGAGCAGAGCTTTGACCCTCAAAAACTAAATAATACAGAAAACATAATCTGAATATTTCACCCTATGGGGACAAGTTAAAAAAAATCTTCAGTACATATAGATCTTGCTGGTAGACAAATTTGGCTCCTTTTTGTAGTCAAGTTCCAAGACCTGTACTTTCATTTCTCCATTTGGGTCAGAAAGTACTCTTTGGGACATACTGAAGTTTAGTACATTTAAAACACACAGTGACCCAGATGGCAGAAGAGCCATGCACTCACTGGCAACAGTCAAGGCTGCAATGATGCTCAAAAGCAAAAACAGAATGTGAAGAGTACAGGAACATGCATGCAGTAGATGCACAGACCAGTACAAAATCAGGTATAAATTTCCCAAGGTTGAAATCCTTTATTCAGAAAAGAAATAAGGCTGCAAAAGGAAAATATCTCATTGTGTACATGTTTAAACCATATTAATGATGCAGACTAGAAGACTAACAACAATGTCCCCCCCAACAAAACCCCCAAATCAAACCAAAGAGTGAAACAAAAAAATCCAAAGAGAAACTTCAGAAAAAAACTTCACAGGACTCAGGTATCACAAAGGTTTGCCATACTTAGGCAAACAGAACGTAAAAGAGGTAACACCCTGTAATTTTCCTGTAAAAGTGAAAAATGCTTAAACTAACATGAATTTTTCTATGTCTGACTCACTAAAAAAGATTGAGCTTCCCATTGCTACTTCACAAAGAGGCATAAGAACAAGCAGATGTAGTGATAAGGTACCCTGGCCCTTCTGAGAAACATGACAGGTGCAGAAAAAAAAAATTAAAAAAGAGAGCATAGATAACTATTTAATGAGATGACCAAGTCTTGTATGCCATAAGTTTAGTGATTTGTGCTGATCCTGTGTTGCTTTTCAGTGCTTCTAGGTCTCAGGACAAAATAGCCTTTATGTTTCTGATTTACTCTGAAAAGGGAAACAAAAGCTCCAGGAAGATAACCCTTAGGGCACTAGTGACTGAGCGACTGTCAAGAGCAAAAAGTTCCCTTGAACTGTTTTAATAATGAATACACAAACACAACGTTCTTCCACTGACAGCAGTGAGGAAGGGGCTGGAGGAAGACTCCACCAGGCAGAAAATGAAAGGGGCAACAACCCGAGACACAAATAATTTTGGGGCAAATCAACACATTGTGCTTCAACAGCTACAATGGTGTGATGGGCTTCCAGTGAGTTCTGCCATACTCTGACAGTTCAGTAACACTAGTTGATACAGAGATTATAAGAATACATGGAAACACATAAAGGACACCAGGAATTGTGTAACACTATAGTAACAGGAGTGATGGAAAGAGTCAGAGAGATTGGACCATGTATATTCTTAAGAATTAATAAAATTACGACAATCAGTCAAGGAAACTAAAGCAAAGAAGCAAGGAAGAGTGACACCATGATGAACTAGTGTGGCATGCTGCTTCACTGGACAGAGTGGCCATGACCCTCTTTTCCTTTGAGAGGACATCAATTTGAAAACATGGCAGTTTAAAATATTAAACCTTATTTCCTTAGTGATTTATCTGAAGGACTGGGGAAGTAAAAACAGAGATCACAAAACCATATTTTGCAATAATGTATGTATGGAAGTTGATGTAGAACATCATAAAAAACGATACAGTCTCATGTTATCATCAACAACTAGATTATAGAACAGGTAATGCTTAGAAGCCCCAAATAAACAAATAAACAAATAAACTTAAACATTACATACTGTTTTCATGATAGTGATAGTTTCATGATAGTTTTCATGATAGTGTCTTACTTTCATGAAGTAAGACACTATCCTTGAGCACAGAATACAAAATGTTGACATATATTTCATGAAAAAGTTGATGCCACTATGCAGTTGCTATATATAGGAGCTGTCTGTTTTAATTTAAAAAATGAGAAAAACCTAAAACCATTCAAAACCAGACAACATCTGAAATACTAACTTGTGGAAAATACATAGTAGCTAGAATAAGACACAGTATTTAAAATTCCACTTTTTCATACTTAGGTTTCCCAGAAAGCAGAAACACTTCAAGAAATTACCAACTTTTACAGCACTGATATGAAAGGTTAAGGTTAGTGGGAGAAAATGAACATGACACTCAACGGAGAGCACAGAAAAGCCAGCAGCATGGATGGAATGAGTCTCTTCCTGACCAAGAGCAGAGGACAAAGTGCAATACAAACCAGGCACACCTGCCAGCAAGCCAGGGAAACTGGTCAGAAACTTTTGATACTGTCATAAAGATGCAAAAGGAAACAAACTGCATTCCTGTTAATTTTATGGAGCAGAATGATTCACTTTCTAATGAAGTGGGGAAGTTCTTTAGGGAGTTCCAAGCAAGGAGACACAGAAAAACAAAACCTTTAAAGCCACACACACACTGAAGCAGACACCAGAGTATCTGGGCTAAATAACAAAGTCAACTAGAGCTAAAATGCAGAAGTGAATCATTTACCCACCTCTACAAAGCAGCTGTGCCAGATGCCCATCTCTGTACATTGAGGTACTCCTTCAGAAGTAGGAGAAATCCTCATGAAAGCCAGTCTCTGCTGTCCTTCCAAGGCCCATGTCCCACCAGTCCATGACACTTACTTAGAAATCTATATGTTGGTGTATAGACTTCTACTCAGTGTATATTTTGTATGACTGAATTCAGTAGTTCTTGCATGACAGAGATCCTTGATCATCAGAGTGCATTGTGAGGATTTGTGTATTAGGGACTGTAATAATCTTCACAAGTCATTACAAATAAAGAACTTCTCTTCCCAGAACTGCTTCTCCTCAGACAATACTACAAAAAACTGGCTAGCCTCAGGTAATCTCATCTAAACAAATTTTATACCTGGTCAGTGCAACTGCAAACAAACGCAGCCTAACCACCCTGACAGACAGAGCCTCCTCCTGGATGGGGCTTCCCAAGTCCCCAGTGTTCAAAACAAGCCAGGTTGCAGGGCCATCCCATTGCAATGGCCTCCTCCTTGTGCTGTGCCCCGCTGCCTCTCCTGTGCAGCCCAGCCACAAATGGCACAGCAGAGGCAGAGGCTCCCCTTGGAGCAGTTCACTCCACACCCCAAGTCATCCAAATCAACGCCTTACCACCAGATAGTGGCATTTTAATTCTAGCTGTTAAATGCAGTAATTTGAAGCAGCATCTGTTTTCAAACAGTTACAATAAATTTGGATCCTCGGTCTGGAATCAATTTGTACTGTTGCCAATATGACTAAAGTCAGTAAACTTTAGCTACAAAAGGCGTATTTGTAGCACTGGGATACTCTTTAGATGGTAAAATACAAGACAGGGGCAGCCAGAAACATGACCTATAAATTTAATTTTCTTTAATATTTTTGAATATTGCAACTGAAATTATTATTTCTTAAATTTAGAAGCGAAGCGACAAGCTTCTATAAGCTACAGAAATATGCTTAAGTATGTGGGAAGAGCAATCAAACCCAAATCCGTTCCTACTTGCAGTTTCTCCTTCCAAATCAGCCAATCAACAGCTTGGCTGAAGAGACAATAGGAACATTTGGAGTTTTACTCATAAAATAAAATAAAAATATATTGCAGAGGTATGTAATTGAGTCACCCTTACCCCTTTTTCATAGATCCTTTGTTTTATATTACAAGCTCTTCACGACAGGCTGCCTCTACATGGTTGAAAAGTGCTTAGTACAAAGAGTTTCTAAAGATGTGTGGAGACCTGTGTCACTACTAAAATATTAATATTTTATACTTAATTTTAATATTTAATACTAACAATATCAAGAGCAGCAACAAATATCTCTGTGGGGCTGTCATAGGTGTAATCTTGGCAAGGGAGGGAATGCTCAGAAAGAAGAAAGACTTGATTTTCAGACATTCATGCCTGTAGATCCATCCAACATGCATGGAGCAGGGTCCTCTTGGCACCCTACTTGCTGTACCTGGCAGCTGCCACTGACTGTATTCCACACTATAAAATGCAGGCTTGAAAAGGTCTGCATTGGCACTAGACAACTCAAAAAACTTAAACAGGAAAATAATGCCTATACTCAACTACACCATATGCTCTAGTGAAAGAGTTCTTAGAAGTTTCAGGTATGCACTTTCTTTCTTACCTGTAGGTTCAATCCTCCCCACTTGTAACCAAAATTTTTATATTGAATTACTGTAAGGAAGTTACTGAATGTCCTAATTTGATCTATCCAAAGTGAGAGAGGGTCATCACGTGCTCAGCTGCCCCTGGTTCACAGTTCAGGACATGGTGAAGCGCATACTGGACTTAAATCTATGCACAGCTTCCATGTTGAACTGTATCTCACATAGAGGCTACAGCTGCCTCTAAGCTAGAGGCAGAAAGACACTAAATTACCCCCTTCCTCTCCTTGCTTTTAGATGTGTTATTTCTCTGTACTGTGTCCAGTCTACTATTAAAAAAATTTAGGACTCGGACAACTTTCTCCAGAGAAATGCTATTCTTTGTTCTCCAATCTACACATTTTTTTCAATATATACTGTAATTTCCTCCCTTATTTCTATTATTACTGGATATATATCACTTCAGAAAATTTTCTTTCCTGTTCTGCTAATTGCATCTCTCTGTATTTGCCAGTTTCTCCATGCTACCTTGATCTTCTTCAGCATATGAACTTCTTGCAAGAATCCCTCATAACAAAAACATCCTCATGCTTATGCTGAAACACAAGACATGAAAATGAAAATCAACAATTATAATGATGAGTTCATAAAGCTGTCCTTAATCTCAAACACATTTAAGAATAATCATTTTCACCATGAACACAAAATGCACTAAAATTATAAGCCTGAGTTACAATAAATTGTACTGAATTCTTGACTTAATTTTATACTGGAAGACAACAATTACTGCATGAAGAAGAGTGCATTGGCTTTACCTTACTTAATGTAGGATACAATTCCCTTGTAAACAACACAACCCACCATAAAAAAACTAATTATTCCCACATCCTATACTGAACAGCAACCTTTATAAAAATATTTCCCAATAGTCCCTAAGGGTTCCCCAAATGTCACTTCATAAGCATAACTGGAGAAATAATACAAAATGCCTCAAACTCAGACACTGAAAAATACAAAAAGAATTAAAATTTCCTGTGGTGAAGAAAGTGGATTGGGATATAAGACAGGTCAAAACCCAAATGTGATATTTGGAGTATGTCACTAAACAAACAGATAAAGCTGCACAAAAAATGGGAAGATATTCATTGAATTAAGAAAAAGGGGAGAAATGGCTGAATTACAAGCTTGTTCTTTTATTCTTGTCTTTTTCTTTGTTTGTGGCCAGTTAAAATAGTTAATTTTAACTTTATTCTGAAGTTCCTTGACTGAAAAACATCACTCACTAATTTCCCTTATGACTTGATAATAGAATGAAGAGTTTTCAACGCCGCAGTATTCTGTAATCAATACACTGCCCTTTCCATCAAAAAGAAACAATGGCACATTTAGAGAGCAGTATATTCAACTCTGGTTTTGGTGTTACACAGAAAACACCCTGACAATTAAAATAATAAAAAGCCAAAGTTATAAGTAGTAATGGAAAATAAGCATATTTATTTTAGGCACATATTCCTAGGTTTATTACTAAAGATTGTAACAATGGCAAAAATAACATTTTTAACATCACAAATTAGGAATATTACTTCCATTTGCAAAAGAAATGCCTCCCCCAATGCTTTCTCCAAACATTCAAATCCCAGCTTAATAAAAACAAATGGCACCCCTCATTTCTTCAAAATTGATATCCAAAGGTTTGCTGTTCTAACAGGATATAGGAACTTTGAAATCCCACAATTATGTATTTATGTGCTAGAATTCAGACTTTTTTTTGGCAGATGTGGGGAATATAATAAATACATTTATAATTCTAAAATTTCAAGACCTTGCATTTGAACCATTAAAATAGCATAATGGCAGATATTAAAGGCCACTGGAAACATCACAAAAACATCATAAAGATGAAATCTTATTCCCTTGGTATGTAATCTCCACAGTCATTTGCAACCATTTTCAGTAGCAACAAGATACTAATTTTTCAGTTACGTTTGCAGTCTTATTTACACACTGAAGCTACAGGTGATTTCTTACAAAGAAAAGCATTTAAAGAGCAGCTCCAACAGCATGTAACTGATGTTGCAATTCAAATTACAAATATTGTACACTTCAAATAGCTTGAACACACGAAATTCAAAATATATCAGAGGAAAATTTTGCACAAGGTGCTTGCAAGAACTAGTAAACTGAACAACACAACTTGCACTGCACACAACTAATTCAAAGGCCCTAAGAACCTATGTCTCAAAGTAGAAATTACTTTTGGAAATTACTTTTCATTTCCAAAATGACTCAGAACAAAGAAACAAAGAGTTATTTAACATTAATAATTGAAGCTGTATTGAATTTACCAGACTAGAAGGAACAATTTTTTTTTAATATATTAGGAAGTTTTACTAAGAATGTCCCTGAGGCATTTTTTGCTTTTCTTCATTTGACTGCTAGGTGGTAGTTGGATGCATTTGGATCTCTCAGAGAAACATTTATAAGGAAATTACATTAGCTTTCAGTTGAAAGTGAAGATATATCTGGAATTTCTTACTTGGCATCATTTAGAGTTACAACCATTCAGAAGTGAGATCTTTCCTATCACAGATCCCTTAAAATAATACAATAATGTGATGACTCCTAAAAAAAAAAAAGCCTGAATTTGTTTTGTATACCACTGAGGAAAACAGTTAAGTATGTATTTGATAGCAGGTACTTAGCATAAGAAGTCTTCTAATATGCATGTAGAAGGTCTGCCATAACATTTACATCAGACATTCTCAACAGCCTGTATATATTTAGCAATATGACATGAGATGATCACCATCAGCAGTGTGATTTTGACATTTAGGAAGACATTAATAGCAACACTAGGAGCACGACAAAATTGGGCAACAATAATAGGAAAGTGAAATGATGCCGTTATAATTAGGTATCCCAAAATGAGTCCATCTTTCAGTCATACCCTTCTGTCACTGCACCTACAAGCCCTTCACAAAGGAGTACTAAATTTGTTGACTGTTAAACATGCAACAATTAGGGCAGTTAATAGCAACAACACTAGAGTTCCCTATATTACTCAGCTTACTTAACCTGGGTACTAAAACACCTTAGTCCTGCAAAAAGGTCTTCACCAAACACTACAGGATGACACCTGCAGACATGCATTTTCCCTCTGCGGATTCATGGCACAATGGAGTGCTTTGGGAGATTTCACTTCATAAAGTGCTGAACTCGGTAAGGTGAACATTTAACACGGTTAAAACACAAAATAACTTCAGAATATGTAATAATAAAGGTTACATGTCAAAATGAACCTCACAAGCCTGCTGTGAGGATCTGTGGGGCCCGAGATTCACATTCTTCACCACCATTTGGGGCCGCAGCAGCAGCACTTGGTGTACAAGAAAAACACGGCCCACGGAGGCACTAGTGCTGTACAAAGATATTTCCTGCTGACAACAGGCAATATTCAAAGCCTTTTGAGGGCACTCAGACTTGAGGTGGTTATGGACACTGCCTGCGCAACCCCAAGTGCCGGCAAGAAAACTTAAGATTTTCCTGATGGGGAAAGGCCTTAAAGAAACGTTTGTCTGGCAAGGTCTTCCACCTTCTGTACAATATGGCCACTTTGAGCCTATGAAAGCTTCTGAACACCCCTCCTGTTTGTTTTTACCTTTTAAATGTGGCTTGACAACACACCCAGTGATCCGTTCCAGAGCTGCCATTTCAAGGAGATGGTGCATTCCTCTCAAAATGGAGGGCAATGTCTGCTTCTGCAAAGCTGCTAGGAACCGGCAGTGAAACCACCTACTGCACACTAAAATACTATGACAGAGAATTTGTGAGATTCTTCCTCACATAACGTTAGGTTTGGTTACAAAAAATGGCACCAAAAATTATCATGTAGAAATCAAAAGGGGCACTGGCACTTACTAAATGCTTCAGGTAGTGAATGTGGGAGCATTTCTGAAATGCTGCCTTGCCAATAACTCCCTGTACGACAGCAAAAGGGTCTGGGAAGAGTTTGTGGATCTGGCAACCTTCACTCCCTGAAATGGCAACCAGCATTTTTCATGCTTGGTGTTAGCCTGGAATGAAGCCTCAGAAATGAACGCATGCTTGTTTGATTTAACCTGGTTTCCTAATCTACTCTCAGCAAAGATTAAGTAAAAGGCAGGCTACTGTGAACCTGCAGTTTATCTGGATTATCTACTCTCTTTACAAATATCTCCTGTTTTACTAAGAATTAACTTTTACACATAAAGTTGCCTTGTTCATCCCATTAAAAGCAAGAGTTAATATCTATGTTTTACTGAGAAACAGAGTGGATGATTCACTACAAACCAAAAGTCAAATAAAAACAAGTTAAAAAAAATAAAGTATTAAAAAAATACACTTTTTTCTCCCCCTCCGCAGTTGAATCAAGTTACATTTTAAGTTCATTTTTTTGACAGCATTTTATATTAAAATTGGGAAATAAAGTATTGTGGAAAATACAAGACTTTATCTGCTGATAGTAATCTTAGCTTTATCATGAACAGCCATCTCTCCATGCACTAAAACTGGGGTTTATCTCCTAATAAATTCTGAAAAACAGTTTATCATATTCTTTACACTTGATATGAATCTCAGCAAAGCTTATGAAATGCAAATATTGCACCAAAGATACTCTTTCTGTTTGCAGAACAAGGATCCACATCAGGTACTTCAATGCCCTTCTTAGTATTATTAATAATACGCTCTCAAAACAAAAATTAGTTTGTATGCTAACATATCACTCTCACTTCTCCTTTACTGTCAGTAAAATTAATTAAATAGTTGAAGCTAAATGATACCTTAAGAAATTTGCTTCTTCGGGCATTGTCTGTGTTTTGAAACAAATGGGACCTGAAGATGGGGACATTCATGCACTCGTTCAAAACTCAAGCAAGTTTGAGAGCCAGCACCAGCATGGGCTCAGTGCCCAGGGGCCGTGTGCTGTCCCTACCCCCAGGGCTACAAGTGCACATCAAAAGCGTATCCCTGTGACACCGATAACGCGAGGCCTTTTTGCAGGGATTTGCTGCCCGAAAAGGCTGTACAGCCTCACACCACATCTAACAGCTCTCACTCTTAACAAAACCACAGAACAAACCTGATGTCACAAGCCAAGTTTCCAATCAGTTAGCAGGAGCTTGCAGTAAAACAACTAAAATGCAGGATGACTTTACAGAGATACTGTTTATGAGATAAACCTTATTTCAAACAGCCATGGTAGGTTTGAGCTGATGTTCTCCACTATTAATCTCCTGGTTTAAGTATCCATTTGGTTGGCAAATAGCAAAGCTGCATTACCATAAATGAGCACATCAGGAGCACACGTAATCCTTCTGCCCAGCCTTTCCTCTCTGGCACACTACAGGATTACATGGGATCTCCTCCCTGAATTTTGGCATTTCTCCATCCTCTTTGCACACTCATGCAAAATGAAGCATGACGAGATAGCTGGGATGACTCAACATAAACCTTTTTGCTTATTAAAAAAAATTCTTTAAAAAAATTCAGCAATGAATTCTTTGTTGCTTCACTGCCCAGTTTTGCCCATCATTTCCCTGTTTTGTTCAAGAGATTATAAAATTACCATAGCACTAAAGTTGAGGGCCCAACAGCAAAGAGACTCGTACACTGAGAGCACAGCATTTTCTGTTTCGTTTGTTGTTTTGTGTTTTTCAGGATAAAGTATCAGGCCTTTAAATTCTCATTCTTCCAAAATACTTCCTCATCATCTCTAACTTGTGAGTAACCAACAGTGGATACTGTACGATACCCACATGGCATCTAGCTCTGCCAAAGTGATTGCAGACTGTCCTTTTCCGTAGGGGTGTATGCTACAGAGAACTGACAAACATTCAGCTCTGTGAAAATCGAGAAGCTCAGCTCTCTCTGCTCTGCGACTAGCTATTAAAGGAGCTGTATTATTTAAAAGTGCTTGCCTGCATGCACCTTGGGCAGCTGTTTGAGAGGTGTTTTTAAGCAGTAAATAGTCTCTGAGAGAAGGAGAGCAATGAGATTGAGCAGCAGAGCTTTGGGGAGAAGACTAACTGCAGCCCAGATTGTACTGCAGCATGTTTGTCAGGCAGGACTATGCTCCTGTGCTGCCAGGGCACAGCTGCAGCAAGACACTGAGAGCAAACTCACAGGGTGTCTGGGATAGAATTCTTTCAATTTTCTGTGGAGAAAGCCACTACAGCTGCTCAGGTTTACAGACTATTGTAGGGATTTTTTCTTCAGAGCAATTGCACAAATGTGCACAGTAAGCATACTGAGGCTCGCATATGAGCAGGACAAGTTCACTCTCATATCCCACTGGGTATCCTAAAAAGTAAATAAGTGGCACATACACTGCAAGTCAGCATTGAAATCTTCACTTTCACTGATACTGCAATCACAGTTAACATGTTTAACTAATATATCTGTGTCCTACATACATCCCAAGTGCACGGAAAAGACCCTAAAGAACAGGAAACTTTGGTGGAGCACAGAATCGGATACATCTCTGCAGAAACTCAAGCCAGTCTGCCACTAACAACACTTCAATGCTAAAAAAGATGCAAAACAGGATGCAAGTTTTTAAAAGATCACAGGTATTCTACATCAGTGCTACAAAGGCTGAAGTAATAGTTTAAGGCTGAGCTATTCACTGAGCTGAGCCTGCCACCAAAAAGGGGTCACCCCACCCTACCTTCCACCTGCTCTAGAGAGTTGTTCCCACCTTGGCCTCTCCACCCTTTATTACCCATCTATCGGAGGGGAACTGATTTGACTTGCCAACTCAACACAAAACAATGCTGTTTCCCCACCATCATCCGCCCTGCCCCTCTTTCTGTTTCCTTCTATATTAAGGTTTTTTTGCAGCAGTGAACTGCTGGCTCGAGATTGGCTACAGTCTTAGAGAATGACTATACCCCAAGATTCAAGGTTGCTGTGGCAGGAACAACTTTCCTCTTTTATCTTCTCCTGTCCCTGAGTACAATCATTGAAAATCCTGTCTATTACAGTCATAGTGGGAACCTCTGTGTAATGGAAAGGCTTTGAATCCTTGACAAAATCTTGTTCCACTTGCCAAAATTGTGCCCCTGCAAATTTGGATTAGTGATGAAACTGTCTGTTCTAGTACCAGACCCAGTCGTTTGCTTTCCTTACACTGCCAGTGTAAGTGGGGTCTTTGCTAAAACTTGACATAAGCAGAAACCCTATTTCCTACCTAATGTTAGCCGCTAGCAGCACAGAGTAACAGGACAGTGCCTGCTAAGTCTAAAGCCTTGGGCAGCCTGCATGTCTGCAGAGGATGACAAGCTAGAAAAGCAGTTACAGGTGAGTAAATAGCCATCTAGAAACTAAAAGAAAGGCACCTTAAAACAATATTCTCAAAGATACCGAAGTACGAGGTGTTTGTTCAGATCTATGCAGCACTGCAGTTATTTGGGGAACAAGCAAAGTTCAGTTTGTTATCTGCATGTTACAGCACATCATCAACCTTCATTTGGAAACAAGCCCCATTATTTTATTTTATGCAAGTCAGTCTATTGCTCTAAGTCAGGTTTTGAAACAAAAAAGGAAGTAATAACAGAGTAGTTCTAGAACTGGGATACCAAAATTATAACTGCTTAGATACATGCCAATCATTTATAATTATTGCTCTTCACAGATACAGACTTTCTGCAAGAAATCCTTTATTTTGTTTGAGGAAGGCAAAGCTAGCCACTCACAATGCTAACATGCAGTTTCATAATTAGTCACAACGTCTACAGTATCTCTTCAGATACTGTCATGGGCAATTCAAAAGCATTTTGAAGTCAAAAAGAATTACTAATTGAAATGTTGCAAGGTTCATAGCTTTCCTGTAAGAATGAAAATTTAATCTTAGAATAAGTTACTTAGTAATTATCTGAAATTTGAAAAGGATTTGATCCTTCCTGTCACATCAATTTGAAAGTGCAAAGAATAAAAATGCAAGTTCCAGTGTGAAGTGCCAAGGTCCTGGTTCCTTACGATAGCAAGTAAGCTACCTTTCATTTCCTAAATCGACGCTTTCCAACCTTGTTATCCATACCAATATTGACTGTGGATTAGGAAAGGCCAGGTCTGAGCAGAAGAGCAGTAATGGTAAAAGGAGATGCACCAAACATCCCATCAGCAGCTACTGCAGATTAAGTAGTGAGAAACTTCTTTAAAGTTAATCCTGCAACCAGTCCTGCTCTTGCTGAAGCCAGTATGTACAACTCTCACACAACAGCCTAAACATGGCTTGTTCTGTCTGCTGACATGCACTGCACTCAGGCTGGGGTCTATGTGACTTTCTGTGCTCCCATAAATTAGTCTGTTTGCTAGCAGAGCATTGAACTGAAATGCAGTTTGAGGGGATTTTTGAAAATGAATTGAGCCTGACCCTAAAGTTTTCACTAAGATTGAACCAAATTTTAAAAAAGTGATTATCAGCTAAGAAAGAAAGAAATGCAGAGGCAGGCTAGAGGAGAGGAGACATTGATGCTCACATCTCCCTAAAACTCAAGGTGCCCCACATCTTTCTCCCTTTAAACCAGTGTAGATTGCTTGAAAAATATGTCTAGCTCAAAAATATGTTTCTAGATTATTTTTTTAGTGTTTATTTCTAGTCTAAACCAGAACTAAATGGTTCAGTGTAGTAACAGATAAGCCAAAAGCACTGCTGGCTCCAGTGAAATGGTAAAGAAGCACCAAAAAGGAGCCCAAGTCTGCAGCGAGGAACAAAAGAACACTGCTCACCAATCAACCAAGTAAACAAAAAAGTCCATGGGAAAAGAAATAAGGAATTACAAATCAGAACAGATATGAACAAGAAGGGATCGGAAAATTAGGGAGATTTCAGAACAAGGTATATGGGAAAAGCACCTGCCACGAGGCCGTTTCAAGTGAGCTTCCAGCATGAAGTATGCTGGGCTGCACCTCTCCTCTTGAGGGGCTATCCCTCTCCACTGGTAAAAATGGATAGCATAGTTAACAAAATGCAATCAGGAAGTAAAGCACAGCTCAGAGATACACAATCAGCTGCCCCTTAGTGAAAAGTCACCCTGCCCAGTAAGACACCAGTAAGGAGAGAATACAAAAGGAAATGGTACCCCAGAGGTGGGGAAAAGGGGTGTAAGGTGTTTGCTCTTCCTGCTGTGTGGTATCTGGAAACTACTTGGTTCAATATGAAAAAAATACAGAAGTTATTTTGATCTTTGTTATACAGATGGTGTTTCTGTATTAAATTAATGAACGCATAGCACATTATCATATTCAATGTAAGCCTCATGCAGGGAAGAGGTTTTAACTTCCAGATATATTGCTATTTTCTTCTCATTTTAAACATGTTGTAACAACTTTCACACAAATACAGGCCAGCCCACTGTGCTACAAATAATTATACAATCTCTAAAACAGCACCTTGTTCCAGCTATTTGGATTTGTCTTGGTTTTGATTTGTTTAGGGGTTTTTTTGCAACAATGATTTAAAAAAAAACACAGACAAACCCTGCCAGAAAATGTTTTCATAATAGAGGCAACTAATGCCTACACCAACCATATCTGAAACAGAGTCTGTCAGCAACGCCTCTCTCAGCTATGCCAGCCACCCTGAGAAACAGCATGCCCAACACAAAGCAGCAACACAAGCATCCATGGATCACCACTAGATAAACTTTTAAACCCAGATACTGCACCCTTATTACAGCACAGCAATACAAACTTCAGTCTTCCTCTTCATCATCCTCCATGTGCTACAACCCTCCACCTCACCCCAGGAAGCCAGATGAATCAGAGTTAAACCAGGATTTAGCTCAGAGGAGGGTTTTTCAGACCGAAAAGCCTCAGGGACAAAATAATTTAGTTTCAACTGCCAATATAGTGGAGATAAGACTTTCAGGGCTGTATATAACTGGCATAGTGCATGCAGGAGAAAATGTAATATGCTTAGCTGTTCTCTGCAAGCACCTGTTTTAAGTCACTGGAGCACCCTACAGCAAACTCAATACATGTAAGGAGGATAGGGTAATACCTCTTTGGCTTGACAATGTCTCTGCATGCGGCTACTGTCAGTATTTTCTTAGTGTGGCCAATTAGGTTTTTTCTTGGTTAAAAATGCCACCGTGGAGTTCCCTGGGAAAATAATCATGTGAAACAGCTGACAACATATTTATGCTGAAGAGATTATTATTTGTTATAAAAACTGTAAGAAATTGATAAGCACGTGTATGATGGTAGACCAGTTTTCATAATAGAAACGGAGAAAAAATCCCTAATAACATTTCTAAACAAACATTTACGCCAGTAAACGTTCTACCACAGATGTAACTGTATCAGCAGCAGAACTCCGTTAAAACAACAGAAGCCAAAATAATTTCCCTGAAATAACAGATGCTTCTACCACTGTGAACACGATGCAGGGCTTGCCAATACACCTACACCTCTCCTGCAAATATTTTGGAAAAAGTAATTCTATAATTTGTGCTTCTGTCACAGCCTTGGTCTACCACAAGTGAGAGCAAGCAGCTTGTGGGTTCTTTTTTTCATTGTATTCTTAACATGTTTTATGCAATAGTTCTAACCTTGTAACTTCTTACAAGAAATGACCTACTGTTTCATTACGAAAATCTATCTGCAGTAGCCAGTGAGGAGGTTTTACAGCTTGAAAAGGTGCCAGAGTTTTAACATGTTCTTCATATTTATAATCTCTAAGTTTGTAATAAAAATTCTGTTATTCCACAGAGTAGCAAATACATAATTTTGCAGTATTGATGTAAATTTACACAGGATACTAAATCACAGATTCTTCAACAATTTTAAGATTGTCTTCTGATATATTCAAGAATCCAAGACAAAAAATATTGTCTACTCAAAACATTTCATTTGACTAGTGTGACTTTCTGATTAGCTGATTTTTTATACCTATTCATGGAGGAATTTTGGCATTACACAAAGCCTTTTAGAAATGATGAAAGAAAAACATTTTCCTCGTCCTTGGAGACCTACACATTTAAATTCAGTTCACAACTAATGAACATAAATTTATTACCCATTTTCCATTCCTATTATCAGAGATTATTTATTTTATTGGCTACAGATGTTTTAACATCAGTCACAGAAAAGTAGGAAAGATACTATTCAAATGACATTTAAATTTTAGTAAGAAATACAGGAGGTATGTTCCCTATCAAGCATATCCCATTATACTTGTATTTCTAAGTCTCTTGGGATTAAACTGTTCAATATTGTCTAAGGGATAGCAAGACTACTGTTTTCAATGTATTTACTGTCATAAATATTGTACCTATTTGTGATTTCAAATGCAACCACACTTGTAATCTATTGCTATCCAATAAAACTAGTTTGTAGTCAGTTGCCTAATAGTTTTGATAGTATGTTATTATTCACACATTACAATGCAAGTAACAACTTGAAACACCCTTTCCCTTATGTGAATGAGAAGTTTAGGAGTTTAAAATACTCCTATTACCTTGTTTCCTGCAAATCTGCTTTCCAAATCCTTTCTTCAAGAATGTTTCACAACAGCAAAAATAACACAACCCCACATTTGTGTGCTTGTAACCAGTTACTAAGTGTGGAAGACAAAAGAGGATGCCTCCAAAGAGCACTAACAAATCTCTCAGTAAATGGCTTTTTCCTCTTTCTCAAGGCTTTCACAGAATGAAAAGGACAACGGTTCTCAAATGCTGGCCATCTGAAAGGTACCTGCATTTAACATCACCATAACGCCTAAAATAAAGAAACATTTTGTTACCTTATGATTTTAAGAGTTCCAAACCTGAGAAGGGCCCAGAAAGGTATTAGACACATTTAACAAATGCTAGATATCTGTTCCAGGGAACTCTACTCAAGTACACAGCACTTCAAACTTTACATATGCTTGTAATAAAGATATAAATAATAAAAAAAATTGGTTGCTAGTTTCAAATGCACTACCTCTTTAAAAACTGATTTGCTCTTGTGGGCATGTAAAGACCTGCTAGTGCTACAGCTGCCACATAGCAGGGAATTTGTTGACAAAAGCAATGTGTCTAGTCGTAATCTCCTTCTGAAACATGAAGGTGCTGATTTCTGATTTTATTGCATTTATAATATTAAGTTATTATAGCATTCCTGTGCTGCATCTGTCATTTCTACTATGCACTCCATTTCTCAGGCATTCATAACTTAGTGGTTTTAATTCATAGCTGTCTGAAATTTGGTGCATTAGTCAGCTTGCATGCAAATTTCCTCTGAAGAAGTGGAGGAAATTAAAAGCTTTGGATTTCTTCCTTGTGAGTCCAAGATATTTTTTCACTATCGATAATATTTCAATTTATTAATAGTATCTTATTTCAGTAAGCCATGCCTTGGTCTAACAGCCCAGATTAGTGGTTTCCAATCAAAACTGTACCAGGACTATGCTGGCCCTGTGCCTTCTTAGGTAGCTCTGTGCTGCCATGTGAAACTAGGGACACCGAGGGGTATCTCTGCAGACATGTGAAAGCAACAGGGATGGCTCTCAAGGACAGAGCAGATCTTGAAATAATTCTGGAAGGCAGTGTTTCGTATTTTGCAATAGGATCTAGAAACTCTAGAGATTCAGACTTCAGATCCCACCTGTGACCTCCAACAGGTTTCTTTATTGAATTCCAGTTGCACAGGGAACTTTAGCTGCCACTTAATACACAACTATTATGATAAGTCTCATTACATATATCAAATAACTTGTAACATACCTCCAAAGTATGAACACATACAATATGTTCTAATAATGTCTATCACTTTTTGTATCCAACAGTGAGTTCATTAAGTTCACTGGAACTCTAGGTGTAGTCTGAATAACCCAACAACTCTTATTTTATGAGCCATGCCTTGGCAGGTTTTAGCTAGATTACATTCAGGTTTGCTGTTAGTAGATACTCAATAGCAGATATTTAAGTGTGGATATCTGAAGTTACGAGTAGCTAACAGTAACATCTTTCATTGTCTCCTTGTTGGCATGACTCAGGAAAGTACAATAATAAAATATCAGGAAAATAAATATATGCAATTGTCAAACATAACATATATATTAATTGATTTGATCCTGGTTTGCTTATATGACAGATGTGCGATTATACTGATTTCATGAACACAGCATATACTATCAACACTAAAAATTCTAAACTTTTCTATACATTACATTACAGATTAAGCTTATGTTCTTCTTCAACAAGGTTATACTGTTTCCCTGCATTGGCACATCAACTTATGCTGCATATAAAGGAAAGAAGCAAGTTTGACCATGTGGAAGAGCACAGCAATCTAATAAAATGTGCTTTACTCACTACGCCACAGACACTTGCTAAACTCAGATATTTCAGAGAAAACTATACAATATCATTGTTAATTTGTATATCTATATATAATATGCTACCGTCACATTTTCCCAAATGACCAGACCAGTAAAATAACCCTTCCACTAAGTCCATGAATTTTTTACCATAGAAGTTTCTTTTGAAAATACCAGCCTGTCTGGACAGAAGGCACATTAACTGTGCAAGTGCACACGTATCTGCCTCAATGAAAGACCTTGGGTCACCTCAAAGCATGACACTGTCACAGTGACAGTGAATTGCCATTACCTGTTGTGAAAAGTAAACAAATACTTTCTGCTTCATTTTAATCCTACTGAGGTGGAGAAGAGCTTTCCAGAATTATGATAGGCAACGATAGAAGGTCTGTCTGTAGAATTCAAATCAGCAGTGAGTGAAAGGGAGAACCACAGATTAAGGATTAACAGATCAACTGGCAGAGTCCACTCCTTTACAAAAATCTGTCTTCTATGCATCAGTGCTAATAATTTTCTTTAAACGAACAACAGTGGCTTTTTTAAAGGAGATGTATTTCCATTCAAAGCATAAGCTAGCTAGGTCATTCCTCTGCCACAGAAAGACATTTAGTGTGAGTGATAATTTACTTACAACAGAGATGAGTGCATTTCTTCAGACTCTTCATATGCATAGCCAAAAGGGACCACTTACACGTTTTTCAACCAACTTAAAATTCAATGTAGCAATAGGAATATCATGATACAAAGGTTTTTGATTTTTAGGATGTTGAGTGTATACGGGAAGAACTTACTTCTGTGTGAACTAAAAAACCATATTGCATACATTTACATCCAGCAGAAAACACATCAAAACATGTCTTGTTACTTTGTTATCTCTCTTTAATGGAGTATGACCACTAACATGAGTTAC
Source organism: Leptocoma aspasia (assembly GCA_013399835.1). Taxonomy (NCBI): domain Eukaryota; kingdom Metazoa; phylum Chordata; class Aves; order Passeriformes; family Nectariniidae; genus Leptocoma; species Leptocoma aspasia. The sequence goes on along the minus strand of VXAX01005627.1, from coordinate 2,064,367 downwards.
AGTATTTTTACTTGTCTCAAAGAATGTGGAAATGTACATGAAAATAAGGCAAACCTGAACATTTTTCAAGCTGATTTCACTGATAAAGGAGCAACAAATCTGGCAAGAACAGGTACATGCAAGGTAGTTATGCATGCAGCCTTTCAACTAGGCTGAGTGCTGAATGGGAACTGACATTTCATATTCTTGTGTGGTTTTCTCTTATTTTTTTAAAAGTAATAAAAAAGAAATCTCATTATCCTAAATGCAGAGATATATGACAAAAAAAGCCTGAAAGCAAAAGCATCATTTAAATGTTCTTAGCACAGGAAGTGAATCTGTGGAATCAAGAATTAGTAAAATGGAGATAACTACTGTCTTTTCAGAAGAGAGCCTCCAGGTTTGTCAGGATCACTTTTTAAACAATTCCTACCTGACCTGGCATGACAGGCCCATACAGAGATCACCAGAGAAAAAGAACAAAGAAATCCAGACCTAACTATAATGGTAGTGTGAAAAAATGTTCTGAGACAGATATACTGGGTCAATTTGCTGTTAAGTTTGCAATGTTATGCTGGAAGTGGTTTCTGTCAAATACAAATTTGTTTAGAGACACAGGTGTATCCTTTGTTTTACCCTTTCCCTCTTTTCCCTACCATGAGCCTCAGGCTCAATTCTTATACCTGCACTAACTCAACAGGAGCAGTTTAGTGCAAGCTTGAGGGTAAACACTGGCAAAAAATCATCAATAACTTGTAACTGATAGCATTCTTCCTGCCTTAGTTTTTGGCTAACAACCAGTGCTCTCCCAGATAACACCCACACAGTTATCTGTGTGGGTATGAACCACAGACTGCTCACAGGAGGTTGAATGAATGAGGTCCCCAGGCTGTTGGTGGAGTGCTTGTGCACATCAGTGATACTTGAGCTGTAACAGAAAATGGACCTTGGCTTGTTCCCTTTGCTACTCTACACAAAGACTACACATCTATCTCTCCTCTACAATCTAATTTTTCTCTCTACAGTGAAAAAGAAAGGCACCTGGCTGGTTTCTTCACTGCCCTCTTCCACCATGTTGCAAAATTTGGGAAACCCAAGAAAGGAGGGAACATCTCATGGCTATAGGTGCTAGCCTGCAGCACACCACTCTGAGCTGCAGGCAGCTCTGAGCAGCCAAGCAGAACTGATACTTTCCAATACTTCTCAAGTATTACTGCTTTGCCAGGCTTCTGGATTTATCAACATCCATGGCCTGTTCCATTTCAAGGCTCAGGTAGAATGTTAAAGAGGTGCTGTGTTACGAACACAAGTGGAACATCAGCCAGCTGAATGTAGGGGACTCCTTCCTCGGATAAAATTCAAGCTATACACATGCATCCATATGCTGTTCCAGACTAACACAGCTCAGTCTACAAATGATGTTAATAAAGGTTATAATTTCTATACAGACTATATCAAATAAACCTACTTTCATGAAGCAATGGTAATTCAGTTTGCTACAGGACTCAGTACATTTTTGTATTTCTTAGTAAAGATCCCCATGTACTCTATTACATACTGACCACATTTGGCTCAAGAACACACATGGAAACTCTACACACATAAAAAAGAGGGGGAAAAATAATCAAATAACTGATTCTAGCACAAGCTCTGCTGTATAGTGCAAAGTGAAACTAAACACTCAAAATGAACAATTTGTTACCCGTTATTTTATGAGGTACAGTTGCACTACAGGAAACAAAAGCAGGCAATATACAAGCAGAATGAAGAATGATCAGCTCTGCCTGGTGTCACCAAAATCACTGCAAGCAAAACCAATTGCCTCAAAGGCAAAAACATAACTTTGTCTGATGTAGGTTTTATTTTTATTCTTCTTTTTTCACCTCAAGTAACTGGTTCTGCTGCCATGGCTCTGATCAGCAGTAAATGAGGATTAGGTGGAAAGGACTAGGATGAAGGGGTAATGTAAAAGCTGGAGGGCAGAAATGAGAAAAGAGAATTGATAAATAATACACAGGTCTCTTCTGTGAAAAGCTGGCAGAACTGTTGAGGAATAACTCACAACACTATCCAAATGCCACTGACAGGAAAATCATCAGGGGAGAAGGGTTTACATCCAGAGAGGAACCCACTGACTGAAAAGTCTGTTTAAGATTCTTGACCTCAGGGGAAAAATAGGGTGGTAAACACTGGGTTCTCATACAAATGAGGAGTAGCAGGGTTTGCAGAATAAGACTGTCTGAAATGCTCTGAAGATACCCATTCAGTGTTATGAACCTTACTGTATTCTTTGGAGAAAGGACAGCTGTTGAAAAGAAACTCTCCTGGCAGTAAAATATGTGCTCAGCTCCATAAAGCAAAATTGTCAAGGAGGGGCAAAAGAAAATGAGGACAGGGTAGGAAAAGTTTTGAGGTACTTCCAGTCTACAGAAAAGACTTAAATATTGTCAGTACTTTCAGCATACTTGCCAAGGGACGGTGAGACCTTCCTCAGCCCAAGACGCATCATCTTACTGCTTGTCTATTGCTTGGTAGGAGAGATTGTAAGATTCAGTATCATTACAAGGCAATGGACAGGCCTAGCTGCGTGGCAGCCTTCTTGAAGTCATCTGATGAAAAAGACAGTTTGACAGAATTACATTTTCAAACTCTTACTCTATATGTCTGCCTTCAAAAGGCTTGTCTTCTGGTTGGGCATATGGAAACACACACACATATATTCTGCTTTATGGCAGAACATGATTGACAAGTACAAGGAGAGAGCTGAGGAGGAAGCAAGAATAATTAAACAGAAAGAAAAACATACAAAAATTCTTCAGACTACAGAGGCAAAGTGCACTTCTATCATATAGGTGAGTAGATCAATAGGCAAGTCTGTGAGGAACTAGGGGAACTTGGCATGAGTGAAAGGGGAGATTCTCTCTCCATCTGGACGATGCTGCTTCATGCTCAGAACACACTCTGACTCCACAATCCTGTGCTAAAGACCACACCAAAACATTGCTGGCAACTTTAAAATCTTAACTGCCCAAAGTCAAGTGTCTCACTGCAAACCCAAGGCCAATCTGCCTTTTACTGCTATAAAATTGGTGAGGAGGCAAATATGAGATGCCTTCCAGCTCCAAAGACAGAGGTGATAACGGGAAGAACAACCCTGCTCTCTATTTTAGGAGATGCCAAGTTGGAAGTTAAAATAATCTACCTTTAAAATGGCAAGATATAATCAAAGCTTAGGAACAAAAGGTGTAACAGCCACTCAATACACTTCCACAAAACAAGTAATACTTGTATTTCAAAAAATGGAACTTATATGAACAGTGCTGCTGAGATATTTTCCACAGCCTCCAGGATGTTACCGTTACAAAATGTGCCTTGTTATGCCGCTCATTTTTTTGGTCCTTAATTCATCTTACTGCATCTAGATACATCATCCAAATCCACAAGGTCTTTAAAAATCTTGCAGGTAGTTCTTCATGTGACTATGCTGCATTGTTTTTTCTTTCTTTGCATCTTTTCTTATAAATCATTCCCTCTAGTCTCCAATAATTTTTAATGTTCTGCTGTGAGTCTCAGACAATTAACCTATACCTTCAGGTGGTCAAATCTGGATCCAGTTTTCCTGTTATTGTCTTTCCTTGTATTTTGTGCATTTGTTTTAAATTCCCTTAACAATTATGCCAATCCGTAGACGGGGAGCTCTATAAAAAGAAATATCACTAAGTTCTTTTAAAGGCCAAAAATTGAAAATTACCCTGTTTATTTGAAATCAATGCAGTTTTACACAAATGAAAGAAGTCTTTCTTGAATGAGAAAAGACAGGTAAAAAAGAAAGAGGGGAAAATGGACAGTTGAGATTATTTTGATTAAATACTTGTATTAACATGCAATGGCTAGAATTATACCTGTACAAGCTTTTAAGACATCAATACTGACTACCATTACAAAACATAAGTAAGATAGAAATTTAACCATTAATTATTTATTTTCAAAACTATTTGTTTCCAGCTTAGCCACAGACCTCCCAGGGTTTGAGTATCTTTAGAAAAACATAAATACACACACATTCAAATAATGTCCCTGCTGCTAAGGCTGCAAGTTGGTTTGTCTGTCCTCATATTAACTTAAAAAACAGTTTAAAAAGCAGTAGAGTAATGAATAAAAACCAATGATTATCAATGAAATCCTTAAAGGCAGGTTAATAAAAATTAACATAAAGGTCACCTTAATAGTCAATTTAGAGATATTTCTAGATCTCCCAAGCCAAAAGATAAACTCTTCAGTAGCAAAATTTGCCATTATTAGAAAGGTTCATTTCATTGTTCAGCCTCTAATTCGTTACCCGTAATTAAAGAAAAATGAGATTTCAAAGCAACAAGAGAAGACTGTGATAAAGCTATTTGAAGTACACTCTGGCAGGGATAAAGCCAGCAGAGAGGTGGCTGTCATAAAATAGCCAAATGGCTTTTTCCACCTCCATCAAGGTCACTTTACTGATGATGTGCTCAATAAGATGATAATGCATTTAACCACTTTCCTTGCATCTGACTTCGACCTTACTGCAAATCCAAATGGCCTTGTTTAACTACCCTGGCCTTTCACCATTTCCCTGAACAAAGATAATTAAGGAGATATACTGCCCCCTACTATCACAGGAATTGAAAGACAAATAAACTTTTAAGAGCACAGCCAGGTGTCTATTGCATTAATGTACAATCTTTAAGCAGGGGGTAAAATGAAATAATGGTTAAATAATTATAAAAGGTTAATAAAGTTAACTTTGCTATGTAAGGCAATTCTGTGCTATTTAAAAGAAAGAACATAAGAGGTTTTCCAGGCTACTTTTTACAACTCCCTGGACAACAGTCTTTTCTTTAATGCAGTTTCTGACTTAAGAGGGAAAATGTTCTGCAAAAATTAACAACTCTGAAATTTCTGCAGATTTGAAACTGGTTATATTCCATACAAGGGTACAATAATGTTTCATGAAAAAGAAGGTCTATATGATTAAACCAAAAGCTGCTCTTAAAAACCATTTCCATTCCTTTTTTTTTTCCCCTTTGTGTGTGGTCAGCAACTATACTAGAGGTGAAAATTAAAGCAGTTTAAAAATTAGTTTGGCAGTTATGACAATTTGAAAGCTTAAAGTAGTGCTTTAAAAATGATTTTTACAATTATGAAAACCAACCAAATAATATCATTCTAAAATAGCAGTTGCTTTGTTTTAAAATTTTATTTTGATTAATATATACTCTTATATTCCAAGTAGCTCTCCAGGACACTAATTCTTCTTGATACCAAGAGAAAAAAAGCCCCATGTCAATAGCTCTTGGACTAATAGCAACGGAAAGAGAATAAAAATAATAAAAAAGCTGGTAAAGCAGTTGGATGTTAGTTATGCAGAGATGCAAGAGATCTTATTTTAGATTAATTTTTTTTCTTCTAAATCTGTTTTTCTTTTAATCGTCTTAGAAATATTGCTGCATAGGTCTGAATCCCCTTCAAAAGCCAGAACGTGGCAAAACAGCAAGTTGTATCAGAAAGATAAAAACACATAACTCACTGTTGATGTGATATGTTAGCTTACAGCTACTGCCAAAATTGCTGTTCTTTTGCCACAGGAAATTAAGTATGCAGAAACCCTGTCACATGTCTTTAATCAGTTTTATCATAATGCAGCTCTTCAGAAATTACAGCAAATCCACCTCTGCCATTTTGCCAGGCCACCATTACTTTGCGTTATAGATGTAGTTTGTGCAAATTTCAACACATTCATGTATTTGGCTTCATCTTTTGCTGTAAAACTTCTTAATGCAGACTCAACTCCTGAATTCTGAATACACCAGAAGTTAAACCTCCTATAAAGGTACCTCCATGTAGTAAATAAAAAAATCAATGATTACAGTATCAAAACCATGAAGTTTGCAATGATTCATATACCAAAACAATGCAAAGTCCTTTCTGCTGTAAATAACAAGCCATAAATAAGCCTTTCACTCTGAGCTGGAATGATTTGCTGTTTCCAAATATGAGAAGTCTACCTTTTTCTTACATCTAAAAGACTTGCTTCAAAAGCAATCTACATGACAGCAGTTTACACAAAACAATTATTTCGTTTCAAGTTTGGATAAATGGTGGCTCTAGTCAATCTCAAAAGAAGACTACACACCTTGTTGTTATCTTGAGTGAGTCCTTAAGTTTTCATGTATAATTGCACTTTGAATTCCTTAATCTTACAAAAGAAGATGAATGGCTATTTTCTACTCATTCAGAGTATTTCAGCCACCTACCTATTTTCTTCAGAGTTTTTAATGTGCTTTTAAAAGGAACACAAGAGCCATTTTTTCCACTTGTCCCTAACATTTAAAAAGGTTAACTTAACTGGAAAACTACACAAACATTTTTTTTTAGTACAGTCGCTTTATTTCATCCTGATTTCTTGTTTTGTATAAAAATCTTCCAACCTAAAAGATATATACATCTTCAAACCATTAGTGAGGCCACCAGCTCACAGCATCATACTCTATACATTACCGAACATACAAAAGCCCTCTTGCTTTTGTGAAATGCATAAATCTGTAGCTACCTCTGGGAAAAGTCCTTCAAACCCACACAGAGCATAGCCTATAGATGTACGTAGAATGAATACAACCAACAATAAGATCTTAGAACACATGCAGAAAGGATAGGAAAGCTAATGTCTTCTCTTATTTTGGACAACAATACAGTGAAGCCCTATTTTCTCATATCATCACTCAAACATCTATGTTGAACAAAGCATACATATTAAGACCTCTTATTTTTCCTTGTTTAGTTCAACAAGTGAATTGGGAAGCAATACAAGTTACGGGAAGAGAGTTATAAAGTCTGATCTCACAATTGCTTATCAGACCATTCTGCTAATTTGAAAAGTCATGTTAAATCTTCACAGATGCATGCCCGAACTGAAAGAATACAGCTCAAGATCAATTCCATAAGTTGGGTCCAACATGCATCATATTTACAGATATTTCTATATTTCTCAAGCCAATGGATAAACTCTTCAGTACTAAAATTTGCCATTATTATAAAAGTTAATTTCAATGTTCAGCCTCTAACTTGGTATCTGTAATTTTAAAAAATCAGACTTCAAAGCTGATGGGTGTATTGCAGCATTCTGCTCGTAGACCTGTAGAATGAACACACATCTGACATGACATTTTATATTTTTTTTAATTGCATCAATTATCAATTTTTCCTAGACAGCTACCACTTTGGCTGCTTTTCTTCAAACAGAAAAAAAAAATATACCCTATGCTGTGTGGAACATGTAACTTCTTGTGTCAGAAAGCTTATAAAGTAAAAATGACAAGCCAAAGCCATCTAAACATAAAATGTTTTTTAAAAAGGTCCTATTGCTGTAGGTTTCTTGCTGAATTGTAACAATTGTAACACACCCTTTTATAACTCCTTGAAAGGAAAAATACCCTTATACTGTGAAGTAGGAGGCCACTCTCTACACAGGATTGCAGAACAATTAATCAAAAAATTTTGTAACATCTCTACAAATTTTGTAACTTGTAGTTAGTGAGCTGCTTGACAGTTTTGAACCCCAATCTAAAGGATGAAAAAAAGGTAAGCTAGATTTTTTTCTGTTCTTGTTTGTGCATTTTCCCTTTCCTGGGTTTTACACAAATACTTCCGCCAGAACTTACTCAGGATACGTGAAAAGATTTACCTTCTGAATGAAGGAAAAGTGCACTCCACCAGCTGCATGCACACCACGTAGAAGTTCATGGGAATAAACCCAGCCTATTTACTGTCATTATGCAAATTACAAATTCTTATCTTAATGATAGGCTATACTTAACATCAGGCAATTAGATCCTTGTGTCTATTAAGAAATTAATACACTTTCCAACGGATAGGGGACTCTTGCCATCTTCAGTAACTTTTCTACGCATTTTCAGTGAATTTACTCTGTGGATTAGAGATCTTAGGGGAGAGAAGGTACTTCCCTTCCTCTGCCTCCATTGTTCTCTACCTTCAAAGCTTCTAACAAACAGCTCCAGAGCAGCTCAGTCTTTGTCTGGGAGTTTGGTAGTTCACATCTTAAATTTCTTTTCCCATTGCTAAAATATTAGAAAGCAAGGTTTTCGAAAGCTTTCCACGGGATCAGCCAGAAAACAGACACAAAGTTAACAAAGGGCAGCTATCACTACCAAGTGTCAGGTTTGTTTACTCGAGCAGATCAATATTTCCCCAAATCTTCAAAGTTCAGCCTGTTTTGTTTAATAAACTGTTAAAAAATGGCAAATGGGCTAAGGCGAATGTAAGTGAAGATAGTTTAAAATAAAACACTCCACAGACAGATGGGTAGTTCAAATTCAGATTCATGTGGGTGAACAGGAAAACTAAAACGTAGTGTGCACAAAAACTGCAATGGTATGTTCATGCACTGGAATACAGACGTTATTTTTTTAAGTAAATTTAATTGCTGACATACCTTTCTCAGTAGTTTTTTTTCTCCCCCAATCCTTCCTTAAAGTCTACTCTAGCAATTAACATAGGTCTCCGGATGCCTCACTGAAATATTTAAAGCTGAAGAACAAAAGGTTTATTTTAAAAATGAAAACCTTGGCTTGTACAACTCCAGACATGAATCTGCTTTCAATTACTGAAAGTATTTCCACTTCAGTGAAAAAGGATCAAATCTTCAACTACACCATCTTTAGGCAATGAATTTGATTATATTAAGCTTTAAGAATACAGAATGACTTTGTGACACAGCTGTATATTCCACGCGTATCGTGTATTAGGTATACAAAAAAGAAGGAGCCGGCACTTTAAATGAGAAGCAGACAGAAATGTGTCTGCTCACAGCAGCACTGTACTTCCATACCAAAGCTCTGCTTTAGGGCTGTTTTTTTTTTTCAGGTGCCCACATAAATGTCAAAGATTACACTAAGCTTTAAATGAAGGATTTTACAATCCTTTAGAAATTAATCTGGGCTGATTCTTCCCCCATACTTTTATTTGCATAATTTGCACTGCTGTAAAGTTACATTTTTCTTTCTAGACTTTTGAACGAGCACAACCTCTCCCACATCCCCCCCAGTGCAGCAGGTATCGCATCCCCTAGGAAGCACGATAATCACAGGCACTTTATACTTTTCCCATTATGCGAGCATAGCAGAGTCGGGCGAGGGAGCTCCAAGGCTTCACTCCGCAGCGATATGCGATACCTCAAACGCAAATTATGCAAAAACTTCTCATTTCTTACATCTCCGATTTCGCGAATCTCTCCTACCGCATCCCAGCCAGACACCGGGTCGGGCTCTTTCAGCAGCACGGCCAGACACAGGACGCGAGCGGTTCCCTCCCGGCTTAGCCACGCTCGGCTCGCAGGGCGGGCAGTGNCCTCCCTCCCTCCCTCCCGGCCCGGGCCCGGCTCCGCCTAACCCTTTCGCGGCCGCGGCTTCGCGGAGCGGCCGCGATCGCGTACGGCCCGGAGCTCCGGGGAAGGGCAGAATGAGCCTTCCCGGAGAGCGCGGAGCCGCCGCCGCGGCGCTGTTCGTACGGCTCACGGGCAGCGCGGGGCCGCGGGCGCTGCGGGCATCCACCGCACAGCGGGGGTTTCCCGAGACACAAAATAAACTCCCTGCCGCGCAAGGTAGTTGGTAGATTAGCGTAAAGCACCTGCCTGCTCCCTCCCGTGCAAGCCGCCGCCGGGAGGCACCGGGGGAAAGCAGCTCCGGTCGGTGCTGGCGGAGGGCGGGCTCGCGTCTGGCCGCGGCCGGTGCCCGAGGAGGAGCGCGGCTGAGCAGACGGAGCGGGCCGGGACCAGAGCGCAGCTGTGAGCGCGCAGATGTGACACCGGCCCCCTCATCACGCACCACCTGGGCTTTAATTGAAACAGAAACACCTCCCCCTCCATTTACCGCCGTAGGAGACAGTTTTTCTTCGTGTCTATAGAGGCATGAATATAATACACTCTGCTTACTTCAAAACACTCGACAATCTATGATCAAGGCGCCTGCTAATGAAGCCTTTGGAGTTCCAGCTTGATCTGACTGCATGCATCGTGTCAGATAAAGCTATCAAATAAGAGATACAAAAATGCAGCATTCACAGGACTCTCCATTAATTTCTGAAATACTGTAGAGAGCAGGAAGAACTAGATGCCTACAGAATATGCAGATACCAATGTACTCGATCAAAATAGAAAAGCCTATTTTCGGCTGGTAATCAAACTTAAGTTCATGCCTCTGTCTTTAGTAAAATAACTAGATTTTTTTTAACTACCTCCTTTTGGAATATGGAACTCTTTTAAAATGTCCGTGGGAATGGTATCTCCAACTTCATTCTTAACATCGCTACACAAAGACCCTTCTGAGCTGGCTTAGAAAATGGAGGGATACGTAGGAATTTCTACAAAACTTCTATTATGGTTTTCTTTTCACCTTGGATCTTTGCTAATAACAACTAACTTAACTCTCTCTCACCCTATTACAAGATCCATTGCTGACACACGCCAAGTTATCACAGCAGCTGCCCAGAAGCCACATTTTGCCAAAAATCAGATCGAGACATTGTTAATGATTATACAGTACTTCCAGGGAAAATAACACCATTCCAGAATATGTTTTCAACACTGTTATGTAGAAGGCTGCAATAAAACCACATATTTCAGATGTATTATTCATAAGGAATTTAATATTATCCAAAGAGCTCACACAATTCCTATAGAAACAAAGACTACACAGACTGAAATAGTAGAATTCTGTGAAATGGGGGACAATAATGGTCTAAGCAGCCAGGTCCTGATGAGGGCAGTCGTGGCTGGCAAGGGGGAACAATCCTGAAAAAATTCCAAAGTAACAGCACTAATACTACATCTTGACCTAAAGCTCTTCAAGTTACATATGCAACAGACTATGTGTGCTTTGACTTATCACATGGGAGAAACTTTAATATAGTCACCATTGACAAACTCTGCTCAGGTTTGGGGCCAGTTTGATAAAAATGGGAGGCTTTTTGCAGTTCAAATTCTGGACAGACTCCTATCTGTGATGGCTACAAGACCAGCCAAAAAAAGCTAGGAGATGAAATAATGAACTAATATAGTCAGTTTAAGGAAGCAAGTTTCTAGCAATTCCACAGCAATATTCATATTCTCAGCATCTCTGCCAAGGGGTCTAGTTGCAACAAATGGGGTATTAGATCACACAAATACGACTTTCCAAACTGCTTGAATGGAGTACCTATGGATAAGCACTTTCTGCCATTGAAAAACCTACTAAGTAATGAATTACCCCTTCAGATCTTAAAAGGAGGAAGAAAGGGAACTGGAGTCAGCTTGGAGTCAGCATGTGTAGAGCACATTTGAATTTCTACCCTCAGAGGGCAGCTGTAATTGCACTCCCTCTACAGAAGACTGCCATGGACCTGTGAAGGAAGCAGGGTTTTGGGTCTTCCAAGAGCCAGATACTATGGAAGAAATTACATATTTAGATAATCCCTATTTTCAAAGGAAAACTATCAACACTTATACATTCTCTACTATTTTTCTACAAATATATGTAGAAAAATATGTATCACTCTACATTCAATAAATGCATCCTATCAAAAAATAGAACCTGGATGTCACTGCAGTGCATCCACTTTCTCCATTTTCAGCCAGCTGCAATGGAATTTTCCTTTGCTATGATGCCCCCTGTGCTGAGATTCCACTGTCCCATTAATGCCAGCACAAATGATTTATGAAATCTATTAGGTGCAACACTAAAGACATCTCAAACATAAATGTTTGCTTAGGAAAATATTTCTATGGAGTAGACAAATGGGAGTTGAAGCAAACTCCAGCACAGATACCACACTTTATGCCAACATAGCTCATGGCCAAACGGTAGAAATAAAGATCAAACAAAACCTTGGGGGTAGCTGGAGGGGCTGGGGGAAAGAATAACATATGTGCTTCATTCATACAAAAAGGGAGAAGCACTTTTAAAGAAATGATTTGGTCAGAAGGATTATTGCAGTAAATTATGCAGAGCATTAACCATTTGAACCCGTCTTTAGTCTTTCTTTATTAATAACTCATTATAGTCCTTTTTCTTAATGTGGAATAAATTAGAGCCATGTTAATCCATGCAGCTATCTGCAGGTACATCTATCACTATGGTAGCCACTTTTACTCTCCTTTCTGGAAGCTGCATTTCATGGGCAGCAAACACTCATCCCCCGCTGAACTCAAGTCATGGTGGCCTTTTCAGGTCACTGGCAGGGTCACCTAAAAACTTATCTTTTTTTCAAAGAACTGAAAGGTACCTCACAGCCGGCCTTGACATAGGTGAAAGAATTTCTCTTTCACTCTCACACTCTGTCATATTGCCACAATTTGATCAGTGAAAACAAGTGAGCTAGGGGCCTTGCTGGTATAAAAGGGTGAGGAACTGCCAACAGGATGTTCTTTGTGGGAACTCAAAGCTTTTGGAACTGATTCCTCTTCCCTGATCCAGAAGAGCTCAAATTTTATGGCCTTTATAGCATGTTGCATAGTTCATATTTTTCCAGAGTGCCTGAAAACAGGAGAATTGTGGATATGGTTAGTTTATGGAGGCAAGGCTGTGTTTCAGCTTTTAAACTGGCTGGTTTGCAGTTGTCTGAGGAGGGAGGCCTAGTGCAGCTTAGTCACAATGATTAATTTTGACTAATAATTAATTTTTCAAATTTTGCATTTGAATTTGGTAAGATATTCAGGAATTTAAGGATAGTAACAAACATATACACTCTCTGATAAAAATAGGTATTGTCACAGAGAACTGACACATTCCACCACTCATAGCTGATGCCTGGAAAGGACTTAAGAGGTTCCACTGGAGGTGACTGTGGGTAGTCATTAGACCAGAGTGGCCCAGGTACAAGTAGCTGTGCTCCTTGCCCAGCACATAACACTTCAGTCCTTACTGTTACCTTCTCTGAGTGCCATCATGTCAAAGTAGAAAACTTTACTGTGCCTGTTTTTCACATGGCAAATGAAGGCACAAAGGTGACTTGTCAATACCACAAAAGTCGTACCATGAGGGAGGGAAAACATGATGCCTCGGATAGTCTTCTGGGGCCCACCCTAATCCCTGAGCCTTTCTCCTCATCAAAATAATAATTTCAGCTATTTATCAACATTCATGATGATCAGTGACTTATTAAAAGGGAACAAACACCTTTTTAGCCAAATACTCATTCACCTATTTGAATAGCAGTAGCCTAAGTACCCTGTTAAGACATCCTCTCATAAATACTTAATTAGTGTTACAAGCACTTCTACTGAGATGTTAGGTGTACTTTAAAGAGATAGGGTTGTCTGCATTACAAAGAAGTGAAAATGGAGTATCCACCTAGAAGCCAAAATTGCACAGCATCAGTAGATCACTTTGGAAACCCGTTTTTCTTACAACCTTACAAAAAGACAGAGTATTAAGTTATGAAATTTAAACATGGCCTAAGAGAGAGATTTTTGTCAGAGAAGGTATCATTTATAACAGCAACATATATTCTTATGTCTGTTTTACAAAATAGACTTGATCAATCAAAATAGTTATAATATAGCTTTCCAATTCCAGCTGGAAATGTATTTTTTAAAAAAAGGGGCAAATTCATGTCTAGAAATTACTCTTAGGAATACTATCTGATATCAATAGGATTAGCAGTATAATGTGTACCCATGAGAAAGCACATGTGCCCAAATGTATTTAATGGAGAACATCTTGTAGTTCTTAAGCATTTAAATAGTATGCTACATTGACTAGTTTTTTCTCACAAGTGAGGATTAAGATGGGCCATTTTTCATGCAGTAATGATGCTGATTTAAATTAGAACAGACTAAGACAATAATGAGCTCACAGATTCAGTGTTCAAATCTGAAAACAATAAACTTTTTTTCCTTTTTATGTTCAAATCTGAAAACAGTAAATTTTTTCCCTTTTCATTTACATAGATAAATCGTAACTCTATTTTTTATAACCCTTTCTAAAACTGCATTAAGGACTTTGCAGTTTCAGATCAGTATTTCCTTAAAAATACAAGTGGAAATTGTAAGCAAGTAGATGTAACTGGGGCAGGGCAAGAGTTATAGCAAAAATACAGTAGTTTCCAAAAAAGGATTAAATTATGACTTACATTTCTTAAATATAAGTGGGTAACACATGGGGCTTTCTTCCTAAAAAGCAACCCAAAACTACCCAGTGTGCATATGTACTGTGATTTTTGAAAGCTGTAGATTCATATATTGAAGTAAATAATGTTCCTCTGTTCCTTGTCAAATTTCCCAGGAAGCTCAATGCAGTGCAAGGCCAAATATAAAATGCACAATATTTCTGTTTATCAGCACCTAGATTTTTGCTCCCTAACAGTATACTGCCCTGATTAGAATCATCCCATTCTACACTGATGTCATCTATAAAGGCATGGCAAAATACAAATTTACAGATAGAATACCTCAATCTCCAAAATCTGAAATATGAATTACATAAATATTAATCACAATGCTTTTCGTAGTACTTATACAGTTCTTAGGTATTTTTTTACCTAAGTGTTCAAATACCTACAGTACCAGCCAGCCAGCAGAGAAAAAGGGCACATATGCTTTGAATGATTAACACAGTTCTTGGAAACACAAAGCATACATGTTTTCCTTATCTTATAGTACAGCTAAGTGAGGAGGAGGAGAAAGACATTTTCATGAAAGTTCTGGGGGACTAGATCATGTATCAAGGAGCTCTTTGAAAGAAATATCCTCCCCTCTCCCTGCCCCCAAAGAAAAACAAATGGTTAATTCTATTTGTTTCAGAAGAACTGCTATATGAATAACAGTAATGAGATGAAGTGATAAAAACATAATGCTCTAATATTTTCATGTCATTTTACCTAATTCTTGAAGAAAAGGCAGTAGTAGTTTAGGGAAAGGTTTAAACCCTTCACTAAAGAAAGAAAAATCTAACTGTAATCTGTGCCTTGTATCTCTCTTTAAACTGAACTCTCTACAAATCTGAAACCTGTTTGTATTTGTGAGACTCACTTCAACACATCATCATGACCCTGAAAGATCCTAAAAGACACAGTTGCATCCTTGCCTCCCTCAATTTATCGTACTGATTTCCCATTTTTCTCAGTAACCTCTATCAGCAGCTGCTCTCACTGCTTTTGTCTGTAAAAGAAGGCAAAGAAGCCGTTGCTTCCACAGCTAATGCTCTGGAGACTGAGTGTCTAATCTTCCTAATGAGCAGCTTCCAACTGACTAAGTTTTGGTTTACATTTAATACTTGGGTCCACAGCTCTAAATCCCTCTGGATTACTGGATTATTTTTTTAATTAAAAAATTACACTTTTTTTCAGAAAGAAAAAGAGGAAGATATTTACTGCAAATGAAAATGACATAAAAATGTAACTGGAAGTAAAAAGAGATCAATTTGGTATGTAAACTCATCTGTAAGAGATACAGGACATCTCTTAACAAAAAAGGTATGTATAGGCTGTTTAAAACAATACATTTAGAGTAAAATAGTTTTGTATAGAGGTCTGTCAAAAAGAATTGGCTTTTGTGAACAAACGACCCTACTGTGAATCTCTTAGAACTGGTGAAGACCACCAGCAGGGCAATCCTGTCAGTATAAGAGAATAAGTTTTAAGAAAAACCACTCTATTCTTAATGATAAATCTAGAATTTCATTCCTCTAGAAAATTTTAACTTGTATCCTGATCATATTAAGAAAAAGTTAAAAAGAAAAAAGGAAAAAAAATGTTCAAGGTACTTCTTTGAAATTATATCTTTAAAAAGATATTTTAAAAACAGTGGCACATACACACAAAAAATCAATATCCATGTCATTCTCACAAAAAAAATATTTCACATATTTCTTGGAATAAGCATTATACTGATCATGACACAAACTGTGTGGCTGGGACTGTGGGTTCAGCTGCTGCTGTCCATCTTCTATTTTGTCTTTGTATTACGGGAAAGATGACTGAAAACTTGCTATGTCATTTAGCAATTTCTAAAATTATGCCATTTAGAAATTTCTTTTTTGCTCATTAGAAAGTAACCATTTACTTTCTCCTAATTACAGTTTCTCCTTGCTCCCTTTATATCATAACTCTTTGGGGAAAAAAACCCAACCACCAGAGCAAATTTTCTTTTTACACAGTTGCTGCTTTGGCAAGATCAGAAAAAAGTGTCATCCTTTGGGTAAGTCTGTCAAACAGATTTCTTACATACAGTTTGAGAATGTTCATCTAAAAGTACTCTATCTGCACTTCTGTATGCTTATATGACATTTATTGCCTTGGAAAGGTGGCATAAAAATTATTTCACACTCCTCTGACACCTGGTGTGAGCCATACTCCTGCATGTGGTCTATATACAAAATGGTTATAACAAATCATAAATGTAAAATAAAATTAATACTTTCCAAAATATTAAATTGGTTTTATAGATATAAGAAAACCACTTTAGGCTGCTGTTAAGTAGACACCTTACTATGTTCCTTGGAGGAAAAAAAAAAAGAGGTTTTCATAAGGCATAAGAATAGGGTTTATATGCACTTTGAGTCCACTCATAAATGTGTACATAAACAAATCTTCCTGTGGTAAACATTCCAGCAGAGGATGAATGCCTGGTGATAGGTGGGGTTGTTAGGCACAAGACTTAAGTGCTGCAGGGCACCTAGAATTGCATTTATGGCACACCTTGAAGTGATTTGTTGCATATTGATTGTCCTAGAGAGAAAGTGATCATTTTCTACATTTGACCCAACACATCTAGTATTTGCCAACATGCCATACTGCTAGCTAAATGATTTTTCCCTGTATCAGCAGGTGTTGCATATTCAGAAACAGGGTGTAGATACTTTTAAGAAATTAAAGTTATCATTTACTTAACAAGGAAGAAGGAAGAAGAAAATATTTTTACTTTATATTTTGTTACACACAGAGAATGAGGCTCTACCACAGGTCGTAAAGAATCACTTGGGCTTGACTTCCTTCAAGCAAGGCTAACCATTGCACAGGTTTCCAGAACATAGTATATTACATACAAATTATCATCTCAAAAGTCTTTCTTCCCACTTTCTTCTTCATACTCCATTAATTTGCTTGGCATGCCTCTGCATAGATGTCAGACTGCCATGGATCCATGTGCGTTCAACAGCTTCAGAAATCACAGTTTGGCTCTGTCAGTCAGTTACTATTTTCACAGCAGCCAACTTTATCACTATCATTTCCTAATTCCATCATCTAAATGATTTTGTTAACTGCATTTCACTAAAGACCTTCCCACAAGCACTGCCAGATTTGCAAGCTTTGGTGTTACCTGCCAAGAGAAGGAACTCAAAGTCCAGCTGAATTCTCTCATACAAGAGGCCTTAAAACATGAACAAGTGGTACAATATTCAGCCTAAAAGTATTTCTCAAAGAAAATCAAGAAACTAAATATAGTATGTACATACAGAGGGCATACAAAAGCTAATGGCATCACACAGGTTTTTGGAGTCCTGATGAACCAGTGCAAGTCACAGGAAAGACATCCCCTCCCCCTCCCTTCCCCACCTTTCCCACCCACCATATTCTGACTTAAGAGCAAAGCATGCAAAGTGTAACCCTAAATGAAAAATTACATGGAAGACTGGAGCTGCATTTAGCATTGATAAAGTCAATCTGACTGAATCAATTTTGAGGCCAAAAATCTGAGAAGGTCAGAGCCCAGCCTGCTAGAGAACGATTCAAAGATAAGGACAATATTCAGTAAAAATGGAACTTTTATTGCAAAAGTCCTGAATATAATTTAATTTATAAAACCTATCCTGAGTATTGGTAACTGGGCAGATATAGCATAACCAGTGTTTCAGTGTCCACATTTCTTTCCAGAGCAGTGTTTCCTGAAGTATTTCCCCACATGCACACAACTTGCCTTTGCTTCTCCCTGCTGTCTCTTATACTGCAAGAAGCATTGTCAGCCTTTTCTCAAGAATCTGGATCTTCTCTTACTTTGGGATTACTCTTCCTTCCTTCCTCCCAGTTTGCTGGGGATGCTTGTGCTTCCTGAGAGTTGAAATACTGATCTCACTGCATTTGCCTAGTATTTGGCTGGTAGGGCCAAAAGAGTAGAAAAGTATTGAGAACAGCTTGTTCTTAAAACTGGATGGAAAATCTAGCAACAAATGTTAATTTTATTACAAGAAAGATCTCTAGTCCACATTTAATGTCTCAATTCACTTTCTGTAGATATGTTGTTCTTACATCTCTCTGCCCACCACCCAGAGACCCAAATACTTTTTTTCTGCAACAGGGGTGATATAAACACACACAACTCGGTCATTTATCTAGGCAAAGGCAGTGATTGTTGAAAAATGAACTTCAGGAACTGCTGCCATCAGTTCATCCCTCCCTTGAATTGCCCTTCCCCATCCTGTCCACCTACCTTGGTGATAACTTTGCGGGGGTGATACAGAAAGTCTCCAGCAGAGCTCTGTGCTGAAGAGCAGAGCACTGATACTGGAACTCATTTTGAGACAGGCCCTCAAATGTGGTATACCGGAATCTTGGTGTTGGAAATCCTTTTTTCTACTTATGCAGCCTCCCAGAAATTCTTCTGAAATTTCCCAGGAGTCAGTGCTTCCTGCAGCTGGACCACAGGGACTGGAAAAAATACGCCAAGGGCTATGTTGAGGCACATTGGCACTTGCTGTGATTGTAGGGGAAATGCAAAGTGTACTTATTCCAGAAAGAATTCAACTGGTTGTGGTTTTCAGTTCTCAGTATAAAGGAAAGGGATTTGTTGCTATCCACGTTACACAGGACAGCTAGATGGAGAGTGCTTAGGCATGTAACTACATGATTTCAATACCTCATCTAAAACTATTATACTCTAAAGCCTGGCACAAGAATTTATCAACTGAGGTCCATCAGTATGCTTTGCCTTTTTTTCTGAACACTCATACTAACATCCAGCACAAGGGTCACATTGCTGTTTAAAACCCTCCTGTACTAAAGTAAACACACCTGACACTGATAGATTTCCTGAACTACCCTGAGGCAGAAGCCGTTTCACAGATGGAAGAAAAAAAAAAGATGGGCAAAGGAAAAATGGCTTGAGAGAGAGAATCTTGCTGCAGGTTTTCTAAATCCTATCATCTATATTTCATTCTAGAAAATTCTCCAATTAATATAGAGATATTTTCACTATTGTAATAGCTTTTTTTTTCCCCCTGAAGCATTCAGAAATTGATAAAGTTGGGCCTTGTGCTTTGCTGCAAATTTTTGCATGCTGATTAAACAAGTTAAAAACATGTCCCACTACAGAGGAAGTAGGAGTAGTTGTAGAAAGAGAGTATTTTAAAAGTTAACAAAATCATCCAAGAAAATCTATCATACGCAACAGTGTCTGAAAATCTGAAGCACTTAGTGATGAATGTGCAACTCCCCCTAATGGATGCATATTTGAATTTATCTTAAAAGAAAATGCCAATAACTGTAAATCCTAATTCTAAAAATAATAATACCACTGCTATATCACATCCACCTTTCTGGCTTTTTAGGGGATCTCTTAAGGTATGCATCTGTGACTTACAATAAACATTAAAATACTATTAGCATAATTTTGTTTTCTTAGTGAGTTTTATTACATAAAGTCTTAAATATATGTACCTTTCAGCATATTTCTAAGGTACACACTCAGTAGCTGTTAAAATTCTCTTAAATTATCTTCTATCAGTAATTTCAACTTCTGTTTCACCTAAATGTTTTCCTGTTTCTTAAAAAGTCAGCAAATTGCTATAAAAATGACAGTGACAGGCCACAGTGGTTTGGATTCTGTGGTATAAAGAAACACTTCATATATGCACAGCTGCTGGTAATGAATGCAGCATGTCTGAGGCCTAATCTTGGACAATTTCCTACATTTCTGACTGCAGTTTCCTTGGCAAAATTTCTGAGACCATATTATCTATATATCTCAGTATTTCAGCCAAAACTTTCAATAGTAGAGTTTGGCACTGTGCACTGGCTTTCAATAGTCTGTCCCCTTATAGTTGACAACTTTTGAGGAGTCTTTGCCCTAAGTCTTTTCTAGCAACAATTTTTATTTTTCTTTTTTAAGGAGCATCATGTTCTACACAACCACCCTGTTAAGATACGGCAGACAGATTAAATTTCTACATAATACAATTCCTGCTGGTGAAAGATGCCAGAGTGACAGCATCAGACACTAAAATTACATTTGTCCACTGCCCAGCTACAGTAACAGCAGCAGCAGCAGCAGTGGGGTTGTTTTCAGAACTCTCAAATTTAAGCTACTGAAACATCGAGGGTAAGTGAATAGCTCTAGATGTTGTCTGCCAAGACATCTGATAAGCCTGGATGTTGCTATAATTGGTCAGGTGATACTGTAACCAAGTGGTGTAAGTGGGGCTGAGATTAAAGGCTGGATTCTGCACAGGTCAGACTCGCTGAAGGAGGCAGTTAACCCAGCTCCTCATCGTGGGGAGAGACTCTACATCTTCCTCTGCTCCCAAAACTAGTCATAACCTAAACACAGGTTTCCTCCTAATGCAGCGAAAATGGAAAGAAAAATGCAGCAGTCTGGAATGAAGCTATGGGTGTAATCCCAAGTGACTTTTACTAGGTTTTTATTGTGTATTGGAAAGGAAGTTTAATAAAGCTGGTGTTGTTCTTTTTCAGTTTTTCAGTTTAAATGGGACTTAGATATTTTCTGTTTTTCTTTGCAGGAAGTAGTTCTGAGCAAAATATGCTCTTAAATAGGACTTACCAAGCTGTCAAATTCTAATCTGTAATGCCAACAGAGTGAGATTCAAAACGATGGATGAACATATTGTTAAAATAATTACATTTTAAGGCGAAGATAGACATGTTCTTGTATAGCAAAAAGACCAAAAATAAGCTCATAGGCAAGAAGATAGATAAAATATGTCCACCTGCACCATTGATCATCATACAGAAATATTTCTAACATTGTGTAAGAACACAGAAGTTAAAAATTAAGTACTCAGAAGCAAAGATCTGCATTACAAACCAAGAAAAATGGAGAAGGTATTGGGGAGAGCTATAACTTTAACTGAAACAGGATATGCTACAAAGTGAAGCCTGGCACAATAACAAGAAAGAAATAAGAGCAACAATATTTTGCTGCCCAGGAATTTTGCTGATTTTATTTTTAAAAGGGAGCCAAAACGAAACAATTAATCTTACTCTGATTAAGTAATTAATGTCTAATCTTACCCTGGATTATTTAATGTAATCTAGAAAAGCAACTATTAACAATCTTGTGACAGGATAATTCCACGTCCACAAAAAAAAAACCAAAAAACAAAACCAAAAAAAAACCACCACAAAACAAGAAGCTGAAACTAACCCCACAACAAATAGACTCTATGAGCTAATGAATTTAACTAATTTAACTAATCTAACAATGGTTATGAGTGTTGAAACATGGATTTTCACATCTGTCTCATATGGACAGTCAAACTGCCAGGGCCAGCCATGACAGAGATTTCCCTTCCTCCCCTAACAGAAAGTATTACTGAGATTTGTTTTGTATGTTTGACAGAGAGTAAATTACATAGATATAGGAGATCCTCTGAAGATTTGTGATCCTTGTGAAAGAGGTTAATGTGAGTCAGAGAACATTAGAGTTTAGGATATATAAAAAAATACAAATGCCATCAGTCATTGTTTTAAGACAAGAGCACAGTTTTGATTGTTGGATTTTCTTGAAAAACATCTTTTCTATTACTTCTGGAATTCAGTTCACAGTTCAACTCCAGTACACAACCCTACGGATGCTGTAGTCATGCCTCATAATACGTTCAATTATGCAGGTGATTATTTAAAGCCACCACTCACTGTTCAGCACTTCTTGGTACAATACCAGTTTTGCATTGTAGGAAACATAAAAGAGCAAATGAATTTTTTTCTCTTTCATTTTGTTAAAAAAAAAGGGAACATTTATGTCTTCCACTCCTCCAGACGCTAATACTCATGCCTTATAAAGTAAAAAAGAAAAAGTATGGACATATGTAACTGAAATGCTTTAGTGCATTGCAACAAAACATAGATGTCCTTAGACAAAATTAATGCAATCTCTTATACAAAGACTACATAAAACACAAGTTTAAACCATGTATATCATAACACACAGAGTACAGCACTAAAATGACAGCTTTCACAATTTCATATTCCTTGCTGTCTTCAAATATTTTCAGGATCATGATTGTAGACAAATAATGGTCCTTCCAGATTTGTCAAATCTGGTCCTTCCAGATCAAACTGGAGAAAGTCTGGTGAAGAGCCACTGGAATGATTTAAATATTGGAGAACTTGCCACATGAAGAGAAGTTTGAAGAAAAAATTTGGGCAATACAGGGAAGAGAAGACTCATAGGGACCTAATAAAGGTTTCCCAGTACCTGAAAAGACTTTAGTGGGAGGATGGAGGTACTCTCTTGAGAAAGGTGCATGGTGAAAGAACAAGAGTCAGTGGGTTCAAGCTGCTTCAGGGGATATCCTGTCTGGATGTTAAAAAAAAAAAAAGCTAAGAGGTGGGATTGGGATCTTCCTTGATGAAAATTATTTCAAATAATTTCTGTTTGAGACCTGGCTCTGCATTCTGAATCATTGTTCCTCATCCACAAATTACCATTTCTTCTTTAAGTATCTTGCCAAACAATATCATACATGCAGAAGAAAAAAAAGAAGGAGTTCAGTCATACTGCTATCAATAGTCTTCATTTGTTTACCTACATGCCTTATTTTACACATTCATGTTGTGCTAAAGTGATCTGAGAAACAAAAACTGATTTGGAAGGATACAGGGAAGATTAAAAGATATTAACATCTTTGTTAACATGCATTAACAAAGCTACTGTATTTGTGGTTGGAACTGCAAAATAAAGCAAAATAAGTCTAGGTGTGAACCAGTAGCCTACATGCAGATAAACTTATAGGATGTCCTAGGTTCAACCACACCTCTTTCCTTGTGTTGTGCTAAATTGCCATGAAAAGTTTAATTTTAATGGAGCATGTGGACTGTAATAATGTGAATGTTCATTTTATTTTTTTCTCTGTAAAAGAGTAACAGTACTCTTTAATGGGTTAAACCTACATTTCCTGTGATTAATATAGGAAACGGGGCGAAAAATGACTGTATAGAGTGATGTATGTAGAGAACTAATGACAAAGCATGCTTAACTGATAAAACAGCTAAGTTTTATCAGTTAAGACAAGCAGCATAAAATATCTCAGCTCTACTAGTTTACAAGCACATATACGTACACAGCATTTGAAAAGAATTCTTACTTGACAGTACTGAGAAAGCTCACAGCCAAATGTTTAGCTGCAAACACTGCTGCTCTTTCAACGTTTCATTTAGCTACAAATAAGACACCTACATATATATACACACACAGAAAGAGACGTCTTTATTTCCAGAGCCCAGGAGTACCCTTACATAACCAAGTAAAAATGGAACTCTGCTTGCTTTGAGACTGTTGCCATTCCTTTCCTCAGTGAATTACATCATCCCTTTCATGGGGAATCTCTTGATGCAATTCAGTACTAGCAGAAAAGTCCCTTCACGTGAAAAAAAATGTGCATGATAGGGCCATATAAGCACATGGCAAGGGCAGAAACACTTCTGTGGGTATAGTGGCTCAGCCACAGGCAGAGGTAGGTGAATATGGGATCCAGAGAAAATAGCAAGATGATGCAGTTATGTTGGATATGCTATAGGAGTTGACTGCCTAACCCAGAGGATGAGCTCAGATTTCACTATTCATTTCTAAATGCTCTATGAAAAGAAAAGGAGAATCCAAGTTCACCCAAAGCCTGGTGCCTGAACCAACTGGCAGGGTCTTACCAGTGTGAAACCCTTACACCAGTGATATTAACAGTTGTATAATAATGAGTGTACATCACTACAACACTTTTGCAGAAAATGAAATGTATAAAGCAATAATATTAAAATTTAAAAACATAAGAAGTTATATTTGCAGCAGTGTACTAATAAATTTGTTACTTTGTTATAGACTGAAGACAGACATTTATCATTTGCTGAATCATATTTTGCATTACTAATTTTGAAGTTACTGATTTTGTTTCCATTAATTTTGACTTACAGACTTAAGATAAATAAAAACATTTAATTCTCAAAAACAAAGAGCTAGAGCATTGAATTTTCTAACTATAAAAGCTGTCATGGTGTCAAAACTTAGGGAAAAGGCAAGAATGCTGTCTGGTGAAATATAGGTAATTATTGTGGCTTGACAAAACTAGCAGAGAAGAAATAATTTTAACATTATTTCTTCAGTAGTTCATTATTTCTCCAGAGAATAAGTGACTATTATCTTTTAGGTACAGGATTTGGTGCCCATCCCAGCAAGCTTCACAAAGCCACCAGTAAAATTGTTTGAACAGAGCTTACAGGAGAACAAGTTTATTTTTAATTTGATACACTATTTGTTCTCAGTTATAAAGTGACCTTCTTATTTTAACATAATATTGACCAGTAATTTCTAAACCTGAGGCTGAAATTTCAGATACCTGAAAGTACAATTACCTCCATGTGCTGCCTCCTTATTCAAACTTGTGATGAGCAATGAAGGAAACAAAGCAACTTTTAATAATCTCACAAATTCTATGGCTGCTTTTAGATGATGCAGCATTGGCTCATTATTCATCAATGTACATGGGATGACTAACATACAGCTGTCTCACCTCTCAAATGGGTGTTCCAGTATCTGCCAGGACAGGGAAGAAGAAACCTGGAAAGCTACAAACTTAATTATTAAAATCCAAGTATTAAAGGCTTCTTGGATTGGAAGATAGACCATAATTTCCAGTGATTTTATTTTCTTCACCTTCCCTAATAAAAGGTTCCTTTCTGTATAAACTGGTCAGAAAGATACTTTATACCAGACAGGGCTTGTGAGCTAGACTAGGATGAAGTCAGCCACTCTTTCCATGGCTTGAAAATCATAACTGCACCCAGAAAAAACAAGGTAACAGAATGAGCTGCTTTTCCTTGGATCTCTCCTGCCACCATCAGATTCACCCAAAGCAGATCAGCTCCAGCACATTTCAATGAACAAAGCTGGTAAAGTCCCATGCATTGCTTACACATGTGGGAACATCTGGATTGTTTGACAGCAAGCCCACTCAGCTGGGAGCCTACCTGGACATGAGCAGTGCTAAGAAAGCTTGTGGGAAGAAAGGTGTGTCCCTGAAATGGCTGAACCATGGTTAAACAGACAGAAAAGAGAAGTAGTAAAGGAAAGAGGCAATGACACTCTCAAGCAGGAAAAACTGACCTAATAGCCCTACTCCCTCCTGTTTAATGACTCTTTCCTGCTTGATCCAAGCAACAGACCAAAATGGATCTCTCTAACTTAAGACCCAGTTTCTGAAGGCTGGGAAAATAAAGGTGGAACAAATAAGTGAACACACAGTGAATTCCTGTTATGCCTTGGGCATTTCCCTGGGAAAGGGAGGTCAAATAAGAAGGTGCCAATGTACAATGAGCTTGTTGTACTAGAAGAGGGAGTACAGGGGTCTTGGGGACACTATCAGGATCCAAAATAAATTTACATTTATATTTTGACTGGTTAATTATTTATGGAAAGTCCTATTTGCTCTTTTAAATTTTGGTTTTGAATTAATTTTCTCTTTTCTCTGCTTCACAACCAATTTTGTCATGTAAATACAAACTGCAACGAGAATGTACCTGCAAGCACAAATTAGATTATGCAAAACTAAATCACACACTTTCAAGTCTTTAGTAAACCTTAAGCATTTTTGTATTACAGTTATGCCAAGTCTAAAGCTGCCAAAAGGGGAGGTCCCAGGCCTGCTTGCCTCCCTCCCATCCCTTTTGTTAGATCAGCCTGTACAGCTGTAGGATGAGTTGGTTCAGCTGGCTGGTGATGTAAAGTAATTTCTTTCAGGGTTAGGATACAGTTCCATTAAAGCTGACATTAAAATATTTAGTGCTGCTGCAGTCACGTCCATCTCCAAAACCTGCCTCCTGTGTTTTGTCAACCGTGCTGTTTGTCTGACTCTGCAGGGAGCAAGTTCAAGCCACTAAATCTTTGGGAAACTATCCAAAGAATTTGGGGGTAGAGGGGGTGGGGAGAGGATCAGGGAATAATACTCTGCTGGCTCAATGGCCTCAGCTAGATCGTGAAGAATCTGGATGAAAGCCTGTCCCAGTACAAAGAAGTAACAGCCACTGCATAGCAAGACTCAGGATCAAGGCAGCCCCAGCAGAGCCTACCCTGCCATCAACCATCACTCCTGGATCACCCAGTGAACTGACAACCTCTGTGTCTGTGCAACTAAGTGCTAAGTCTGCAAAAGAAATGGCCCCTGCCTTTGTTTGGAGTCAAGTGGGATGGGATCATCCCCTTTCAATGCATATGGATATTGGATTGGATACTGTGGGGGAAAAATTGCTACATCAATAGATCAAGAAAATACCAATATGCAATTCAGCTTTTTTTTTTTTAATCTTTTGAATCAAGAGATTTTGTATGTTTCTATTTTATTGAGAGAAAGGGTATGGAAAAGTAACATCAAACAGCTAAGAGTTAGGAAAAACCAGTGACCTTAAGAGTTTTTTCTAATGAGGTCTTATTCATTTATTCAACTGGAATAATTGAGTAATTATTCAAATTATGATTTATTAATCCTTATCTGGCAAAGGAGTTAAATTCCATAAATAACTCCAAAAAACCAAAACCCAGCAGTGAATCAAAATATATACTAAACCGAACTAAAACAATCCCGAGACAGCTGGATCATGAAAAATTGTTCAACTCAGAGAACATTTAAAGGTTAGAGCTCTATTACAGGCAAAAGAAAGAAGATCATAGAGAGAGAAAAAAAGATTAATATAGTGAGTACCTGGTGCTTCTTTTATTCATTTCATTTTTACTGTAAGGCCACCATTTTGCAGATGTCTGAAGTATCACATTCCTTACCACCTCAAAAGGTTCTCTATCAATTATTCTAACTATGGCTGTAAAAGAACAGCCTACAGGCAGCTGCTGGAAATAAAAGACATTATAGAAAAAGTTTCCTAGTATCTTTCTTCATGAAGATTTTAAAATAAAGAATTCAATTGTAACATGGCATAAACCTTGGCAGGTTCATGGTCTTGCATGCTACAAATGGAAGCCAGACTCAAAGATCCCACTGTAAGCATGGAGAACATTGGCCACAGAGCTACCACATTTCTGGTTTAACTTCATTTTAGGAGAAAAGATAATGATTAAAATTTCTGGCAGTTGGAAATCTTTCATAAAACCACAGAGGTGGTTTCAGTGGTTAATTAGTCTTGATGCTAAAAAGCCACTGAATGTAAAATCTTAACATTAAAATTTACATGAATGATTTCTACATTATTTAGTCACTTATCTTGCCAGAAAAAAAAGTCAGCCTTGTAAAATTATAAACAGTCAGTATTTATAGAGCAGCACTGTCTTACTTAATTTCTTTAAAAGTTTGCCCGTGTTAGACAACTGCATAGAAGTCAACATTAACAACTGCAAGAGCCTTTGAGACAGCTCTTTTAATATCCCTAATGGAACTTTACTATAAATTGGCATCAATGTTTGCAGTCTTCACTCATCTGCTTTATGTCTACCTATTGTTTCACTACATATTTTTGCACTCCTGAATGAAGTTATCTGTCTAGAGCACTCGAAAACATCCAGTACTAATAGCTGCAATTTAATATTTCCATGGAAAGTAAACATTTTATCATATGATCTAACAGCCTCTTTGCCATCTTTTCCTCCATCTAACTACAGAAGATAAATATTTATTGAAAACCTCAGCATTTTCTGCCTTACTTTGGGGAATTCTTCTGGTTTTGTCTAGATTTGGTTAACATTATTGGGATTCATTCAATTTAATTTTAACAGCTAAGAACAAGAAACTAAACATCTGCCCCATTAAAGGAAAGAGAAAAAAAAAAAAAAGACAAAAAGCCACCAAACTTTGTGGTCATGGCTTTCTCTCTAATTTTTCCTTCTGCTTTTTCAGTGTTCTGAATTTCTTAGCTGATACATACTAATTATCATCAAATTATGCTTTCCTTCAGCTGTTTTTCAATACACATCCTCTCAAACTGATTTATTTAACAGGGCTTTTTGTTTCCTGTCTAAGGCAGTTTTCAACACAAACTTGAAAGAATCATTTCAGTTTTGGATTTGATATTATTTTTCAGCTTGTAAAGTGTGTTTTTAATTTACCAAGAGAGATTTTACATTACAGTTTTTCATACAGAAAATATTTCCTGGTTTTCATTTTCATCTATTTAAGAGTCATAAATTAATCTGTTCACTCATCTAAGATAACACTAACTGCAATATACGTTTAATAAAGAATTTACTGCATCAATATTTTACATATCTATGTTTTTTTCTAATGTCTGAATCATTTCAGTACTGTCAGCATAGCCATACAGAACATTTAGTCTCCATGATAATACATTTTTTTTCTTCCTATTGGATACTATAGGCAGGTTCTTAGAGTCATATTGTCCCCTGGTGTTTTATGTCATAGATACTTGATCAAGTTCAACACTGACCACAATTTCAGACCCAACCCCAAATACTTCAATTAATGCTAACATGTTCTATTTGGTAGTGACAAAAAGGTGGAAAAACCCAGCTTGGCCATATAATGCACTCTTTCAATGGAAACATTTTATATGTTATTTAAATTGTGTAAAATGAAATAAAAATTACAAGAAAAAATGAAGTTTGTTTGGTGAAACAGTAATTTCAACCAATGTCATAAATAAATTGTCATGCACCTTACTACAAATATTGGCACTCTGCACTGTGTGTTACTTGACATATTTTATAATCAGATTGTAGTTCCCTATAAGACACACACAAACTATGAAGTATAGATATTGTTGTAATAAAATGCTATTTGTATTCTTAGCATATTCATTTTTCTTCTTAATAGTTTATTGTCTTTTTTTCTTTTACCTTTATTTGATGTTACTGAGGTGTTTTTATTTATAGACATTCCTATTTGCAATTTTGGAAATGTTCGTCATTTGTCTTTTATGTATAATGTAGGTGAATTAAATTTGTGATTTCTGTTGTATGTACATTAGTTTCTATAACCTATACTCAAAGAGTAATAGCCTTAAATTTTCCCTTCATCTTCAGACACACCTGAATGTTATTAGGTCTATCAGCATAAAAGGGCTTATTTTTCCTTCCTTAAACTGTTAACAGTTCATGTTCAAGTAAGGCATGGCTTATGTAGCCATTCTACAACTATTGTGTCTAAATATACTTATTTGTATTATCTAATAGTGAAATAAAGATAACTATAGCACAATAAATCAAATGTAGAATGCAAGATTGTACTGCATTTCAAAGAGCTGGCAAGTGAGAGATGAGCAATTCTCCCCACAAATTGTTAGCAATAGTCATTTGACATCAATGATTTACTACTGTTGAGGGAAAAAATACTTTTTCTCTTTTACCTCTCACTTCCTACTTAAAAAAATATAAAATGTACATGTTAACATATTTCAGACAGATAGAGTCTTAGCATTCCTCACTGGCATCAAACAGATCACTGCCAAAATGATGAGACAACCAAGCAGTCAAATGTGCCATCAGGCTTGAAAATCTCTGTGGTCAGCAGACTTGGTTGTACAAAAAGGCTGACCTTTACTATCTTATTATATTTTATTTTAAAAGAAGGGTTAATTTGGAGATATGTTAACTCACACAAAATTAGATTTAATGAGGTCTTTCATGCTTCTGGATGAGATGCTGATTTACGGGTTGCCACCAGCAGGTGCTGAACAGAAAAGAGTAACTTGTTAACTTGGACAATGTCAAACTGGTTTAAATTAAATGAAATGACATGAAAGAAATTAGTTGAAAGGCTCCAGATTGTTTTATAATGCTTTTTCACAATGCATTATTCCCTCATAATAGTTTTAATGACTGAAAAAATATTATAGACACTAGTTACATGAGTGCTAATTTAAAAACGTTATATTACATGATAAAAAGGGCAAGGATGTTTTTGATTCTATCTGAGTATTAAGAGGCTGGGTTTTATTAAATTCCTATAAGGAAAACAAATCCCATTTCTTGGTAAAATCAGTGGGACATTAACAATAATTACTGTATAAAAAATGTGCAAGTAACTATGGTAATGAAAATATAGTAAGAATCTGAAACTTATATCTAG
The DNA here is from genome assembly GCA_013399835.1 of Leptocoma aspasia. Classification (NCBI taxonomy): domain Eukaryota; kingdom Metazoa; phylum Chordata; class Aves; order Passeriformes; family Nectariniidae; genus Leptocoma; species Leptocoma aspasia. The sequence goes on along the minus strand of VXAX01005627.1, from coordinate 2,034,119 downwards.
ATTATTGCATTTCTTGATAACTCTTTGCTTTCAAAACCAGACCAGGTTTAACAACCAATGCGCATAACAAAAAACTTAGTTACTTTCAAGAACGTGCTACCGTTTTGTAAAATGGGGACATGCCTTCCTTCCATTTATTATATAAACATCTTTCAAACTATACGCATCTAAGGATGGATGTCTTCATCCAGATGCTGAAATACCTGACCTAGCAAGTATGCAAGTACCTCTGAGCTGCAAAACATCAAAGCATGTTAGCATTGTGCTGTACCTCTTGACAAGGTCTATTAGTCTGGGTGAAGCTCCTGGCTAATGCAGGCAGACTTCTGCACCCGAAGTGGCACGGCTGCAGAGTGTCCCTGTGGAGCACACAGATCCATCACCGCGCTCTGCACCAGCTGCCTGGGCCTTGGAAAACGTGCTCTGCCTTTGCACGGCTTTCCCAGAAACACTGCTACCTTTGCTTCGCTTGCTTTTGCAAATTATATAATGAAGAAGACAGAAATCAGACTTAAGGAAATGCTTTCTCTTAGATAGAAACCTAGCAAAATAACCCATGCTGGAATAAGTACGTTTCACTTCAGATATGCTGAAATAGGGCAAACGGGACCAAAAAAAGGCAGGGAACATGCAGGCTTATCCTCACCTGCACTCCACAGACCATAGAAGAAAGCTGTTACTGTTCTCTCTCCTTTGCCTCTTCCTGCTTTTGTCTTTTGGCATTAAGTCTGGCTTAGGTAGTTCCATTTCAGAAAGCCACCTTTAACCTTCTGATTACTAACCTGCTTGCTTTGTCTATGACATTAACAGAGCAAATCCATGGCCAAAGACAGATGTAATGGGTTTATTGAGGAGGAAGTCAAATGCTTTCGCATCGACTTGCTGCCTGAAAAGTATGATGAGCTCTTTTAAAGAATAGTTTGCTAAGTTTAGGCCTGGAATTTGAGCCTTACAATATTTGGAAAGGAATAATGGTACCAAGTTGTGAAACAGCAATCCTTTTCAGTTTTAAAGGTAAGTCTAGCTAATTAAATTATGCCCTAGTTGATACATTTTCTGCCCTGATGGACTAGAGGACTATATCACATAAAAAAATATTGCCAGAATTATCGACCAGTAAGAGATCTAACCAATATACATCTCCACTGGAAATCTGTGCCTTTAGGGAACTACAACTACTTCAAATATAGGCAATTTGATAGGATTCACAAAAGAAAAAGATTAACTAGGTGCAGACAGGTCTATGAAATTAGATGATAAAGATTTGTAGCAGGGTCTGGTCCCCTACAAATCGATTAGCATGTTTAACAGTTTAAATATCAAACTTCAAGTACAATATTATGAACACACAAAAAGCCAATTAGTTAGGACACTAACTGCATGGAGAATAAAGATATTATTTTATAGGATATATAAACATGTACTGTTCCTGATAGTTGAACATATGATTTAAAAGAAAACCTATGAGCTCTTGTATATCAAATCATATTTCACTTAAAAAAGATTGTATTCACACAGCTTAGGAAAATTACATTTTAAATGTAATTCTATGCAACCTGATTTTATATTTACAACAACCTGTATTTAAACTGCTGTGGAGGGGGCTGCTATTTGGATCATGGTTCAGGACTTCACAGACGTCTCTCTTGGTACTTTAGACAGTCTTGCAATTACCACTTCAGATATTTCTGGCAGGTGTGTCTGAGGGTATCTTAAGTTTGATTTGTAGTTCCCTCAGTTACATTCAGCCATAAATATAAATAGGATAATCAGCAGCATGGTAGACCAGAGTCTTTGGTGGCTAATGCTGGTGGAAGCAGTGAATAAGCAGGTACAAACACTGGGTGTTACCGAGTGAGGCTTTCCAAGCGAGGCAGGTCAGGCCCAAGGGACAAAGGAAGGGAATGATTCAGGCTTGCAGGCTGCCAGCTGTTGAAAAAAACAACTGCAGAGCTTTCTGTAGGTAGGCAAATTGCATTCTGACTACACTTGCTGAATTCTGGGAATGTAATTTTCTAGACTGTTAGGGCAAAATACTACAGCTCTGCTATAAGCTGCAAGCTGCACTTCCTGGAGCCTTGCTGTCAAAATATATTCTTGTATTTTGTAATAATAGCTCAGAGACAAATCGTGGAAACAACTAATGGAAAAATGTAAAATCTGTCCATGTCACCAGTTTAGAAGCATCCAAAGGATGCACTTCATAAACCCTATACCACATGCACAATAGCTATACAAATGTTTTGAGATAAAACAGCAGTTCTTATATTCATCATTTTAAGAATGAGAAACCCGTAATTGGGAAAGGGCAAGGGACACAAAGCATGTTTCAGAAACACAGTGTCTCACCTTAAGACATCAGATGCACCAATGTGCTACTCAATTTTAGAACAAGCTAACATCTAGTGAATATGAATTCAGCTGAAATTAATTCATATAGAGTGAAGAAACCTATGTAACTGTGATAAATGTAACTCTAATAATATACTAAAGAATCTTTACTGCCACCTTCCAAAGTTTGTTATATGCTGGTGACTAGAGACCTGATGATTTTTTTGAACTATCATGATATAAAAGTCACTTTTAGAGGAGGTATGTGTAGTTTTCAGCCTTTTAAATTATTTTTTCTTTTTTTTTCTGCACAGAGCCTTTAAGAATTTTTCTGTGAAGATGAAGATTCCTATACAGCAAATTTAATCTTGCCAGGCTCAATTTTCTTGGTTAGCTTTGCCAGCTCTCTTAAAAGTCATCTGTGGCCAGTAATTGAAAACCGCAGACTGCCGAGTGGAATCAGCAGTCCTGAGGGGTACATTGTAGAAGCAGCTGAACTACGTGAGAAAGCCTTGGCTGGTTTTATTACAACTTGACTTTCAGAAAAGAGAATTGTAAAATCAGAGCTAAAACAGACCTTACCTAGGGTGAGGGAGTGTTAAGGAGGAACCCTGCCTAACATTGTCTTATTACAGCTCACTGAAGAACAACACACAGGAGGTGGTGAACCAGCTTTGGACAGAGTTTACACGGTCACTACATGCCTGAACTTTCATGAAATTTCAGTCTGGTTCATATGTAAAGTTGCTCCATGGTAACCCTCACTTCCCCAGCGAAGTCTCCAGACAAAAAATTGAAATTTCGCAAGTAGGAAGGGAAAGAGAGAGTAACAGAGAGGAAGAAATCTGATGGTAACTAACATGCAAACTAAGTGTGACACAAAATGTCATTTCTCTTTTGCTCCCATATTCATCTCTGTGCGACAACATGAACAGTACCAGAGAGAACAAAAAACTTACACATTTGCAATATAATAACCCACTGTATACCTGCCCATATTGACAATTGGGGGTTCTAAAAAGACATGAACTGCAAACTAGAGGAATCATGGATTTCTTCAAACAGACATACAAAACGTGCATTTGTACATATATTTTATCCTGCTCCTTTTCATGAATGCCAGCTATCCTTATTCAGAAAGTGCACCATGTTATTTTCAGGGGGATATGGACAGTAATTCTCTGGACCTTCCAAAAAGGCTGTTACATATCCTGTCTACTCAAGATACTTACTAGGAAAAACGAATATGGGCAGTGTGCAAGGTGGAGTTCAGGCATTTGAAAGGAAACATAAACTAGTCTATTGCTAGATGACAACAAACTATGGAAATTGCATAAGGGGCAGGAAAACAGTTCATTTTATCCCTATCAAATATTGTCACTTGTGACAGTTTCTTGAGTAACACGATTTTTTTTGCCAACTGACAGTTGCCTTGATCTCACTGTACTCTCATTGCCAATACTACTCTAAAACTGTGCCTCAAAATTATTTAGCTTCAGAATATCATATCAAAATAATCTTTCATGAGTACTTACAAGAACCTCATCTACCCCCAGTATTTACAAAACTTTGACACAAAAATTGGAGACACCTCTCAGAGAAAAGAGCTACTAGATTTTGTACATGATAAGGTGATGTTTCTGAACGTATTAAACATACTACAGACCCATAATGCTCTCCCTTCAAGGTAATAAATCAACTTGTCCTACAACACTAACAAATGAACAAGGAACCACTGTACTACCTTGTGAAATAACAGACCCCACTGTGAAAACAGCAGACTCACTTCTCTTTGGCCAATAGATTGTGGTAAAGTTTCCAAAAATATGGTCTTCTGCAGGCTCAGCACACTAGTACAGTGTCAAAACACCAATTCAATGCTTCCGATACTGTATTAAGAGTCCTACCTATGTACCAATTAAATGCTAATGTGATACAGCTATCCAACATCTGTGTCCAACACTACACACTGAGCTGAATCTACAAATCTAAGCCTCTTAGATGGGCCACTGAATGCTTTACAGAGAAGTTACACAACTGACAAAAACACCTATTAGTTTAAGAGAAACTATCTTTCCTAAGCCTTTTAAGAAGAAATACCATGAGTTTGAACTGCACGTTATTCCCACACTGATGTGCGTGAGACACTTCACATACTCCTTCCTACTCTGAGTTTAATATTCCCTTGAGGTAAGAATACAGTCCTGCACCTTGGACTTTGAAAGCATTCTAACCACTCTTTTATGTAAAAAATGAAAAACATGGAATTTGTCATTGATACATCTGCAAGCTAGAGAACATGTTCCACACAAGCCTTTTAGAAGCGTTCTCAGATCCAGCTGGGGTTCTCATCGCCTGATTTGGAATATAGAAAGATTTCTTCCTCTCCGTGATGAGGAACTCATCCTACTCCCATGCCTTTCCCAAGATTTTGGGAAACTGCTTTTAAACCTTCTTGATGCTCCTTTAAATGCTGATTGAGAGCTTTGCAGTTGGAAATGGTGTCTCTTCTGGTGCGAGACTGAGTGGGGGTGCTGGAGACAGTGATAATGCAAACACAGGGACAGAGTTTGCTACCATGACTTACTAAAAAAAATCCAAGCTGCCTTTAGAGCTTTAAACCAGAGAAAAAAATGCTTGAAGGATTCAGTGCCTGATGCTGAATCTCTCTGTCAGATCACAGAGCTGTTTTCATGGCTTTAACTCTCAAATTTACTAATTGACATTTTATGTTGCAATAATGATTTCAGTTTGTGGCCACACATGTTCAAGTCCTGGACTTCCCCTGGGTAAAGATTTTTCTACTTAACATTAATGCTTTCAAAATAGATGATACCAAACTAGATGTTATAGTGACTAAAATATGTGTTAAGCCCAAAGGAGTAAGACTCGGCAAATAAAATATTAAGTATAATTAAGTGACCAAACCAAGCATCAATATGACCATCCTATGGTTCAAATACAGATCTACCAATAGTGGGCCTCAAGGCCACTTTGACAAAGAAATATAAGATGTTTCAGAGAAAACAGCATAGAAGTTTTTAGCATTAAAGAAAACCACAGTCTAGGCAAAGATTGACCCTGCATCAATAACTTCAAATTGAAGGCTCCTGGCCTTGTTAAAGTCTGTGTTCCGGTTTGAAGATTGCAATGTATGAATAAAAGAGACCTCCATGGGCTGAAATCAAAAGTATTTTTCATTACAGAGTCTTCAGTTATTGAACACAAGTAATATGTACAACATTAAATCTGTGTGGTTGTAAAATCTGATTGCAGTCTCTAAAAGAAAACACACTGATCTTGTCCTGTGGGAAAAGTAATAATATACAACGATGTTGAACATTTATAAATGACCTTTCCATTCATAAAAAGCTAGGGGTCTCGAAGGAATCTTGCAATAAACTTGCATATGAGTTTATCTATTATCCATCATGGGAAAAAAAATCCCCAAAGTGAAACCTTTCAAGCTGGGAGAATATTTTACTAATCTATTCCAAGTCCAGTGGAGCAGAAGCCTGCATGGTCTAGCTGTAATATTTTGCTCCACCAGAACAGCAAGCTGCCCGTCATGGGTCACATGTATTGCTTATCAACAGAGGGATGTTGGTTCACATATTCATATATATCAGAAGTCAAAATCTCCAGGCCAGTGATGCTTTTCACCTCCAAAATTGCACCTTGAATTTTATGCCAATCTAACAGGCAAAAATGAAACAACATATAAGGCCAGTGAGTATGTGATAATGAAGTTCTTAATTTTACAGTGCCAAAAAGAAATATAGAAAGAGGAAATAAGCATATTAAATCTCTTTGTAAGCAGAAAAATCAACATTTGGGGTTTTTTTTAATAAGAAAAACCATTTCAGCCAACTTTTCAAGTAATTGGTGATTTTATCAACCTGTAGATTTAAGAATGTAACATGCTGTTTTTCTCATCTTTGCTATTTCATCTTCAAGCCCAGGAGAAACATTTTCACCAATTAAAAAAAAAGAGAATTTCATTAAAATTTGTGGTGTCTACATCATGACACCTATGCAGCAATTTGTCTGCAATCTATGTTAGAGGTAAGCATCCACTTAGGGAGCACATGTAGCTGTCTAAAAATGTTTTCATATGGAAAGTAATTGTAAAGAAGATATTCCAAAAAAAAGTATTTCAAACACCAAGGAGAAATTTTGCTTTTGAATCTGAATTGCTATATTACTGCAGGCAATTTTTAGGTCTAATTCTCTGTGAGATCAAAAAGAATCTTGCATGATGATAGGTGGATAGTACAAAAAATGATCTACAGCACAAAAACTGGAACAGACTCCTAATGCCCCAAAAGGATCTTTTGGTCATATTTCATTTTGACTTTGATGGTATTATGATGTGAACAGCAGCCAAACTAATTAAAATATATCTTTGGTACAAATAAGGATTTTGGCTAAAGAAAAAAAAGTCCAAATAGTATATGAATATTTTTCACTCTATATTCAAGACCATTTGTGATTCTTGTAACAAATCTTTGAATATAATCACTTGTTACCAAATTCAGAGGAATCAGAGGATGCTAGTTTTTCATAACTAAGACAACTCTTCACACAGAGGTTACATTTTCAAATGGTCAGCTATAGAGCATTTCCTACACACTATTTTCCAGTAAAAAAGCCATTGCTATGTAAGCTTTTTTATTATACTGGCACTAGAAATAAACAAATTACCAGATTAAAACAAACTGTAAAAAGAGTTGCATACAACAGAAGCATTTTACTGGCATTAAGAAAAAAAGTAGAATATCAAAAAGCTTCAATTCTCTATTCAAGTCATTCATTTTAACAGATCTTTAAAATCCAAATTTTTTAAGATGGGCAGTTTAAAGAATCACTTACATGAAGAAACTGCAAAGAAAGCAATAGTCTTGTTAGCTAGCCTGAATATTTGCAGACATTAGCACATGAACAGCAGCTACAGATTCTATTAACCATATCCAGATGAAGTTTTGGCAGACAGACAAGCAGAATTCATGCATCTTATTATTTCTATAAATTCAACACAGTAAAAAACACCCATCTAAGTACCCAAACTGGCCTAGCGTATTGTTTTCATACTTAAGACCACAACCCAAATCGATGGTTGAATAAATCTCAGAAACATTTTTGTCCTAACATCTCTAGTCACTAGTGTCACTAAGCTCATACATTTAACAAGGCAAACTTATGTTTTGAAAAGTGCACCAGGGGTGTGCTTCACTTTTGGACACACACAAACTGAATCATAAACAAGTGAAGGAGAGGATCCTTCTTATACCACTTACATGGCACAAGAATGGCTCTTGGTGAGCATTTGATTATGAAAGTGTTTACAAAATATATCTCTGACTTCCAAGAAATTTGCTTCCAAGGAATGTGCTGACTACCACACTGGACATCTTTGGGCAGGTCTCTGCCAGCCTTCTTTAACAAAACTGTTCTTTCTTGCCTAAAAGACTTTTAGTTACATGTCGCACTTGTAGCAGGCTCCTCCATATCCATCTCATATCTGGATGACTGCCAGATGTACTGACACTCCAGGAGTCTCAAAAGTTCCTTGTTAAATGAGATACCTGGGTTCAAATAATTTTGGAAAGAGAGGGGTTTAATACATACATGTATTAGATATATGTGTCCATGTGTCAATAACCTGTGATCATTTTTGAGGCACAATAAAAGACAAAGTCAGAGAGGGCACTTCCTTCTAATTTTGCAAGTAAGTGTAGATATGCTTGGAACACTCAGATCCAAAGGAAAATGTCCTTTATTATAAACATAAATGTTCTGGTGTCACCTTGCAGCCCTGGGCACAAGTTCCTTCCTGGATATTACTTCTGCAGCACCTTCTTGGCTACATGAGTGATGCTGATGGCTCAGCCTTTTGTGAATATCAGTGTAAGACATCTGAACAGGCAGTATATCGATACACTGTTAGGAAGTGCAGGCACCTAACCCGAGGCTTTGAATTCCACCCAATGACAGAGGATCCACAAGTCTGATGCAGGACTGAAAATGGATCTCAATTTTCTCCAAACGCATATGTAACACATATTTAATCATTAGATATAATTTGAAAAAGCAAAACTAAATTTTCACTTCTGAAGATACTTCTTACCTGCTGAAATTATCATGTGCTTTTGAAATCCAGCCTCTCGCTCAGCTTGCAGACAGATTTAACAAAAAAACCCATAACACACAAAATACAATGCCAATTTTGAAACCTTATAGAACACAGCTTTAAAGCTAGAATCAATAGAACTCCCTTTAGGTGGTTTGTACTACAATTGTAATACTAGCTGGAAAACCTGCAAATGCACCCACACTCAACAGCTGTGCTGCTTTTCACATTCCATATGTAATATTCTTTGAAGGCACAGGAGATGTTTATGCAGTTTGTACAGGTAACAGTCATTGGAAGTAAAATTCTCTTGCTCCTTTCACCAGTGCAGAAGACTAAAGAAAAGCCTTGCAAAGCCTGCCTTTACTCACCACCTGTGAGAGGAGAGCTGTGTGGCAAAGGTGTGCATGGGATTTTGCTGCACATTCTTGGGGGATTTGGAGCAGAGCCTGGCAGAGGGGCACAGAGGAGCCTTTCTGAGGGAAGCCAGAGGCACTAAAACATGCAACATGAAGCATTTCTCTACTTGAAATGTATAATGGTACAACTAGTGCTGTACACAAGGTGTGTGGGAAATCTGCAGATCATGATCTGGTCTCTGGGGAAGAATCCTCTCTCTTACCTTGTTCTGGATTCTTACAGACCATCTTTGCATGAGTGGCCATGAACTTCAGCCTAAAATTTTCCTGACTAAACTTTTAAGGGGTTAATTTTAAATATGGATCTTTTCTGTAGAGGGTTCAATTCCACATTCTCCCTCCTAGGATGCTGAGTATATGCCAAGCATTTATCCATTTGTTTCAGAAGTGTCATATCAGGAATAAATCGATGTGTTAAGAATTGCCTGATAATGTTGTTGTGGGATTAATCTTACAGAACAGATCATTGGCACGACTACCTTTGGCACTCTGTGTGCACAATGTTCCATTTTAAGCATGAAAAGCCTTCTAATGCCAAAGTAGAAGAGCCATATATTGAGTGATCTGCCACCATTCAATATTTAATCCTACAATTGAAGCCACTAAAGGGATACAGAAAAGTAACAAGATGAATGAATTGTGACCTTAAAGTTGCAGAAAGACAACCCAAACAATTTATCTTCCTGGCCTGTGGTGCATCTGTGGCCAATACTCCTATCACATCTCTACAGTTTGGGAATCTGTAGATTGATCAATGCCACATTAGCAAAGTACCTGAGAAAACAGCTTAGCAATTCAGACAATCCGCTGCATATGCTTTAGGAATATTCTGTGTCAATTTGGCTTATCCATAGCTGAAAGTAAAGGCTTCTTAATAAAAAATCAATTCCATTTTCAAAAACACATTTCTAAACAACAGTGGCAAGGTGACTAGAAATAAAGCTTTTGCTAATCAACAAAACGAAAATAAAACACTCTGAAAATCTGGTCAGCCCAAAAACCTCATCAGATTGATGCACTTTTAAGACTTGCTAAGAGATTATTTTACAATTTGTTTTTCAAAATAAATGTATTTTTTCCCTCGCAAAAGAAAAAATCAATATAATAAGCACATAATGATACCATGATGGATGGAGCTGAAGGCCATTAAGACCTCAGAGATCACCCAAATCTTTTGCTCATGCCTTCTGTCATAACCAAAGAATTTTTAAAGGTATATGCTAAGGCTGATGTGGTAGTGCTAGCTAAACTCATAAACTAGCAAATAGCCCATGACAGCATGGTGGGAGACACATAGAAAACAATTAACAATGAATATCACCCATTTACCTGCTAAGAGTAAATCTCCCAAATCACGAGAGAAAATACAGCCATGCTTGACTTCAAGGACCATTTTCTGTCCATTTATTTCATGGTATCTAATTGAACTTTGTAAATTAGCATCCCAGCTTAGGGACAAATGCTTTTCTTGACTGAGACTATTGCTCTTTATTTATAAGGTGTCAGTAGTATTTATTAGCACATGTAAGACACAAATTCCAGCCAGTCTCATCAAGGAAACATTCTAAGATCTCTTAACATTAAACTAGTCTCAAAAAGCCTGGTGTTTGGACTTTACTGCAGTTATTCCATCCACTCTGTCTTTGTAGATTAACTGAAATAATTTCTAAAAACCCACAAAAAATCTTTATCATTGCTTCTAAATTTGTGATTTTACAATTCTGGGGTTTTTTTCCTCATAGTAATTCCTGTGCATTGAACTAGTTAAATATTTTATCTGACTAAAACCAATGTGGCAGTAGAGTAGGAAAGCCGAGTGGTCCAGAGGTGGCTGTGCTTGAGTGATTAAGATGAAAATTTTCCTTCTTTTTCGTATTTCATTTCTGCCCAGTTGCAGATCAGTGGATCAGAAATGAACAGAATTAAGCATGCCTAAATCAAACACAATGTTATTAAAAATGACAAAATAACTTCTCTGGTTTACAGTATTGTGCTACTGCAACATAAATAAGAAGGGAGCAAATTATGTTATTCAGTGTATATTGATCACTCCCACAAGAGACAATGAGACTGGTATATGTAGACATATCCAGGCATAACACACTAGTTAGTAATGCTAATTTTTAATGAGTGCACATGTGCTTCATTATTCATATTAATATTCTGTAGGTGATGTAACAGACTGGAGAAAAAATTAGTTTCTTAAAGAAATGTATATTCTATTTCTATACATATTTTCCTCATAATTATCACCTCTCTAAGGGGCTAAGTTAAGCAACATCAAGATAGGAACATGATCTAAAGTCTAGTAAATTAAAGTCTAATAAATTAATGAAAGTCTTCTACTGAATAAGGTGAGATTGATTTACAACACTTACAAAATAAACATACATACTTTGTTTAGTAAGACAGTACTTTTAAAGTAGCAAAGCTACTGAAGCAAAGAGTTAGTTCAGTCAAAGTAAAGTACTGTCCTTTTTTATGGCGGCTTTTCCCCCCCAGGGAACATGTCTACATTCAGGAGCAAACATTCACTATTTCCATCCCTTTTTTTTGTCTGTCCAAGAATTACCTGGGCAAGCTAATCTGTGATCAGCCAGCAGTTTCTCTTGTAGTTTACTCCCTACTGTACATGCACAGTTTTCCATTTTAATATGTATTAAAATTATTTCTTTAATTCAAATATGAAAATATTAGTCACTGCTGCTTTCTTTATGAGAGTCAAACCAAACACTTGCCTGAAGTTAAAAATTGCTTCAAGTTCACAAATGATTGAGCTCTTTAACTGTGTTAACAAGTTTCTATTTGGCTTTGGGGATAGGTAGTATGAGACACATGCTTGTAGGGGGAATCTCCTCTGAAGCGATACCTATTTTAAAAATGCTGGTTTGTAAACTTCATTCACAAAGAAAAAAAGTTAAGTTTTGAATACAAATAACAAATACATTAATAAGCAATGATGTCTTTGACAGTTTTTTATTTTTGTTTGGGTGTTTGTAAAGACAATTATAATTTCGGTAATTGTGGAAACCCAAAGTAATCTAATGTGGGTTAAAAAAAAAAAAAAGAGATCAAATTATTTTGGTTTGAAGATGCCTTTACAAAGAATAAATCTCTTATAGCTGCCAATGCTATAAATTCTTCCTGGATCTAAATCAGATCTGTTCTTTCTGGTGAATTCTGTCTCAGCTGCATCAGTGCAACACCACTGAGAACACCTTTGGGAAAGCAATGAAGAGAGGAGATAAATAACAATAAAATAATTTATAATATAAATATTATATATTTAATATATGTATTTATAATATAATGATAAAATAATAAATAATTTATTTAAAGGTACCTAATTTTGTTAATTTATAAGCAAGACCAGGACAGACCAATACACAATTCAGTAATCCAAAGCTCTTTGGTCCAAACTTTGCAAGACCAAATTTTTTTGGTCTTGGATTTACAAATCAGCACTGCCACTACTAATCTGAACTGTAAGCACACATAAAGCTCCCAGCAGTTGAGTCAGAAACAGTCATTTCCACAGAGCCCCTTTTCTCATTGGAGCTACACATCAAACCCCCAGCAGAACACCTAAGCCTGTGCAGAGGAATCCTGAATGCCCCTCAACAGCAGGACTTGCTCACTTGCTTGATCTAAATAAAAGGATGTATCATTCTTTACATGGGGAACCAGTCCTGTTCAACGTTGATACTTATCAGGGCTGGTCTACTATTTTTCAGGTATGAAAAGCTTTCACAATGCTCTCAGCCTCCATGGAGCCTGAATGCTGCTGAACAGATGAAAAACAATTCAGGCTATCAGATCCTGATTCTCAAATCAGCATAAAGTCTGCAAGTGCCCCATAATCATTATCTCAGCTTTTTTAGTAATGAAGAATTGGTGATTTCACAGAAATAAAAGCAGTATCCTAGCATGTGAAAATCTGCACAGCACTGTCCCCAGACTCAGGGGCACAGAGCAAGAGAGTGACTGCACCAGCTGGAGTTGGAAAACTCAGTCATATCAGGATTAACTTCTAGCATTTTATTCTACCGCATATTTTCAGGTATACAGATATTCTTTGACTGATTTTTCACAAACCTAAAAAGCCTATTTATTTTGCTTCTTCTGTAGGAGAATTTTTACCTTGCTTCCCAATACCTGTTGGTGCCTCCACAAAGTTTAAGTGGAGTCCTGATAGAAGAGAAGAGAGGAGACACTGAACATTATAAAAGTTTCTAGCTGGTAATTGTTCTTATAAACATATAGATAAAGAATGACATGAAACTCTGTTTAAATGTAGGCTTTCATACCTCTAGTCTTGAGGGATTTTTCTGTTACATATCTAAACAAATATATTAGGTGGTTTTTGTTTAAATAAATGGTTTTGTATCTACACTGGTTTTGTATCTGACCAATAAATATTGCAAAGATCCAAATTCACTATTGTACTACTCCAGCTTATGAGAATAGTACTACTGAAAATAGAAACATCAAATACTCTGTAATTCTGTGTCATAGATCTTAAATATGGAACAGAAGATATGGAGTGATATTTAAATGGATATAGGTCTGTATGCATGTATAATGCATTATGCTTTGATTTTCTTGAAGTGGATAGGAGGGATTAAAGAAGCACGTATCAAAACATCATATTTCTAGTCATTTTTTACTGTATTTATTCAGGGAACAAGAAGACAGAGTTTTATTTCTCTTAGCCAAGAAATGCTGAAGTATTATGGTTTCTTCATCATGTTTTTCTACATTTGTGGAGCAGTTGGCCTTTGGGAGATTTAAAAACTTGGCAAAAACCTATAATAACATAGTACAAATGCACAGGTAATGGACAAGAATATGTTTAATGAATTTGAAGGGAAATAACTGATAAATGTACACACTAAAACCTGAAATAGACATTAAAAAAGACTGATACTGGTAGTAGGTTGAAAAAACATCACTAGCTTACAATGTGTATAAATGGGAAAATATCATGTCATTATAGTATTAATTATCATTATTTTGAGGAGGGCATGATGTTAACAAGCTCAAAACATGTTTCAGCCCAGATCTAAGATGCAGAACTTTTTACCTGGTTACAGCAATAAATTCTCAGAGGATTCCTNAGTCAAAGTAAAGTACTGTCCTTTTTTATGGCGGCTTTTCCCCCCCAGGGAACATGTCTACATTCAGGAGCAAACATTCACTATTTCCATCCCTTTTTTTTGTCTGTCCAAGAATTACCTGGGCAAGCTAATCTGTGATCAGCCAGCAGTTTCTCTTGTAGTTTACTCCCTACTGTACATGCACAGTTTTCCATTTTAATATGTATTAAAATTATTTCTTTAATTCAAATATGAAAATATTAGTCACTGCTGCTTTCTTTATGAGAGTCAAACCAAACACTTGCCTGAAGTTAAAAATTGCTTCAAGTTCACAAATGATTGAGCTCTTTAACTGTGTTAACAAGTTTCTATTTGGCTTTGGGGATAGGTAGTATGAGACACATGCTTGTAGGGGGAATCTCCTCTGAAGCGATACCTATTTTAAAAATGCTGGTTTGTAAACTTCATTCACAAAGAAAAAAAGTTAAGTTTTGAATACAAATAACAAATACATTAATAAGCAATGATGTCTTTGACAGTTTTTTATTTTTGTTTGGGTGTTTGTAAAGACAATTATAATTTCGGTAATTGTGGAAACCCAAAGTAATCTAATGTGGGTTAAAAAAAAAAAAAAGAGATCAAATTATTTTGGTTTGAAGATGCCTTTACAAAGAATAAATCTCTTATAGCTGCCAATGCTATAAATTCTTCCTGGATCTAAATCAGATCTGTTCTTTCTGGTGAATTCTGTCTCAGCTGCATCAGTGCAACACCACTGAGAACACCTTTGGGAAAGCAATGAAGAGAGGAGATAAATAACAATAAAATAATTTATAATATAAATATTATATATTTAATATATGTATTTATAATATAATGATAAAATAATAAATAATTTATTTAAAGGTACCTAATTTTGTTAATTTATAAGCAAGACCAGGACAGACCAATACACAATTCAGTAATCCAAAGCTCTTTGGTCCAAACTTTGCAAGACCAAATTTTTTTGGTCTTGGATTTACAAATCAGCACTGCCACTACTAATCTGAACTGTAAGCACACATAAAGCTCCCAGCAGTTGAGTCAGAAACAGTCATTTCCACAGAGCCCCTTTTCTCATTGGAGCTACACATCAAACCCCCAGCAGAACACCTAAGCCTGTGCAGAGGAATCCTGAATGCCCCTCAACAGCAGGACTTGCTCACTTGCTTGATCTAAATAAAAGGATGTATCATTCTTTACATGGGGAACCAGTCCTGTTCAACGTTGATACTTATCAGGGCTGGTCTACTATTTTTCAGGTATGAAAAGCTTTCACAATGCTCTCAGCCTCCATGGAGCCTGAATGCTGCTGAACAGATGAAAAACAATTCAGGCTATCAGATCCTGATTCTCAAATCAGCATAAAGTCTGCAAGTGCCCCATAATCATTATCTCAGCTTTTTTAGTAATGAAGAATTGGTGATTTCACAGAAATAAAAGCAGTATCCTAGCATGTGAAAATCTGCACAGCACTGTCCCCAGACTCAGAGACACAGAGCAAGAGAGTGACTGCACCAGCTGGAGTTGGAAAACTCAGTCATATCAGGATTAACTTCTAGCATTTTATTCTACCGCATATTTTCAGGTATACAGATATTCTTTGACTGATTTTTCACAAACCTAAAAAGCCTATTTATTTTGCTTCTTCTGTAGGAGAATTTTTACCTTGCTTCCCAATACCTGTTGGTGCCTCCACAAAGTTTAAGTGGAGTCCTGATAGAAGAGAAGAGAGGAGACACTGAACATTATAAAAGTTTCTAGCTGGTAATTGTTCTTATAAACATATAGATAAAGAATGACATGAAACTCTGTTTAAATGTAGGCTTTGATACCTCTAGTCTTGAGGGATTTTTCTGTTACATATCTAAACAAATATATTAGGTGGTTTTTGTTTAAATAAATGGTTTTGTATCTACACTGGTTTTGTATCTGACCAATAAATATTGCAAAGATCCAAATTCACTATTGTACTATTCCAGCTTATGAGAATAGTACTACTGAAAATAGAAACATCAAATACTCTGTAATTCTGTGTCATAGATCTTAAATATGGAACAGAAGATATGGAGTGATATTTAAATGGATATAGGTCTGTATGCATGTATAATGCATTATGCTTTGATTTTCTTGAAGTGGATAGGAGGGATTAAAGAAGCACGTATCAAAACATCATATTTCTAGTCATTTTTTACTGTATTTATTCAGGGAACAAGAAGACAGAGTTTTATTTCTCTTAGCCAAGAAATGCTGAAGTATTATGGTTTCTTCATCATGTTTTTCTACATTTGTGGAGCAGTTGGCCTTTGGGAGATTTAAAAACTTGGCAAAAACCTATAATAACATAGTACAAATGCACAGGTAATGGACAAGAATATGTTTAATGAATTTGAAGGGAAATAACTGATAAATGTACACACTAAAACCTGAAATAGACATTAAAAAAGACTGATACTGGTAGTAGGTTGAAAAAACATCACTAGCTTACAATGTGTATAAATGGGAAAATATCATGTCATTATAGTATTAATTATCATTATTTTGAGGAGGGCATGATGTTAACAAGCTCAAAACATGTTTCAGCCCAGATCTAAGATGCAGAACTTTTTACCTGGTTACAGCAATAAATTCTCAGAGGATTCCTTGGAGAATAAAAAGGGGGAAGAAAAAAGGAAAAAAAAAAGAAGTTTAAAAGCTTTGCCTTTCTTAAAAAATGTGTTCCTCTTAACTTCTATTATTTACACATCTCAGTGACTCAACAGCATCACACAGATAAAGCCCAAAGGAAATGTAGCAGTTAATAAATTATTAAGCCATTCTCCTTTAAAACATCAGCAGTGGGCAGTACCAAGGCCTGGCATGCCATGTCAGATGCAAAAGGATCTGCAAATCTGAAAGAGTTATCAGAGCTGGGGAACAGCTGCCTCTGCAGATCCCAGGGCCCACCTGGGATCCACTTACTGCAGCCTGTCATTCTCACCAAGTTTAATGCTTATACAGTCAATGAAACATTAGATGAAGCTAAAGGATGCATCCCCAAAGAATCTGACTTATGCTTTGGGAAACGACCTTTAAACAGTCACCTTCTGATAGAAAATTAACTACGGCTCCCTGCATCTGCACAAACACCGTGATGTTTGTGATTTGTTCCTAATGACACACATGCTCTATGTTGGCACTCTTTCTGCTGAACTAACATATGCATGTATGTATTTGTTTGTGCTTTCCTTGCATTTCATATTTTCACACTTCAGCACATCACGTATTAGTTGCTAAGGTGACTAATTTAAAATTATAGCAGTCAGTGGTTATTCAGTGACAACTGAAAGCCTAGAAACTTATTTGGGTTGTTGGCTTGTTTTAAAACTCAGACTTGCATTGCCTGTCGAAGCATTTTCTTAACTCTTTTATTAGCAGAACAACCAAACCCATTCTCTTATTTTATTAAAAGAACAATAGCCTGGGTTTGATGGCTACTATCATGAGGAACATGATAAACAACCATGATTCTTTTTAGGATCTTAACAAAGAAATTTTTATTAGAACCGTACCCAAGTAAAAGCTATATATATGACATGGAATGGAGGATATGTTTGTGAAATGACATAGGAAGAAATGGCAAAAAAAAAAAAAAAAGGCAAACAAGCTAGAAATATACTTTAAAGCAAAACAAGTGAAAATCAAATAACATTATATTTACAACAGATCTGACTCTTGCCTATTGCCTAATATTTTGTGATGGGAAAAAAAAATATTATAATACTGGCATTTCAGAAAGAACTCTCTCTCAGAGCTAAAAACCTGAAAAGACTTTGGCCATACCACAGCCACCACCCTCTCTCCCCCCACCCCCAAACTGTTCTTTCTTAGCTTGGACATGATACACAGGGCTCCAAATTTCAATTGCTTAGCAATTACAACCAGAGCAGAAAGAAGCACGTCACAAGCTGAAGGTGCCAGCAGCACAGGTACCTGTGCAGGTGAAAATCCATGTCCAGCCCCAAATCATCCTCTTATAACAAAATGGCTACAAAACCATCTCCAACAATGTTTAGTATCTTACATTTTGCAGGTGGTAGAAGCCAAATTGATTGGAAATATTGCTCTAATAACTTTGTATACAGATATAAAAGCTCTCTATTGGTCTCCCATTTTTTACTGAACACTACAACAATTCTATTCTATCGCTCATAAAACTGCATTTAATTCCATTTGGAGGGCTGTCAACATTACAAATAGTATATGAAGGACAACAGACCACACCTTCAAACCACTACAAGTTTTAAGACTTGAAACTAATGGCTTTCTTTGAAATAATCCTTGCTGGAATTACAGCACACATGGATTTTTGTTTATTTTTTGCTATTTTCAGTCTTTGGAACAATTACACTTAAATAATATTTTTGCTGCAAAATATACATGTTCCCTTCAGTACCTTTAATCCTTTCTTAGCTCCACAGCTTTCTCATGTTTTTTTTGTCAGTGGTGGTTGCTGTAAGGGAGAAGGGTTGTGGTTGATTTCTTTGGTTTTGCTGCACTTTGTTAAAAACAGATTTATTCAGCTCCTGTAGTGTAATTTCTGAACATCACATTTTCCCAGCCAACCTGTGGAGAAACTTTTTGTCCATATAAGAAAAAGAGGACAGTTTACACTAGGAAAAAAAAAGCATATTTCCTTTAAAGTGACTTAAGATCCTGGCAGTCCAGACACACAACTAAACTCAGATGTAATGTTTTTTTAATGCTTCCTCTACCTTTGCTAAGCCAAAGATGCACACACAGCTAGAAACCTAAACTTCACCTAAAATCAACCTTGGCATCTACATCTGCCCCAAAATACTTGAGCCACATTCTAGAGTTCCTCTCCATTGATCATGAATGCATAGATTCCATTCAGACAAATCCTTCCTGAGTTAATTTTGCCAAATAAGATTGACATTAACACATGGAGAACTTATGCTTGTGAAGTACTTGTGGATGTGAAAACAAAGAAATCACTGATTTTCTTTTTTAAAGTAAAACAAAACAATACAGCAGTAGCTATAAGGAAGAAAACCCCAAACCAGCTGACATAAATCTAATGACCAAAAAACCATTAGTCTATTTTTTGTTGTAGGGATGGAGCATATAAAGATTATAGTTCATTGCATACTCACAGAAAAGACAAAAATGAATTTAAAAAAAAAAAAAAGGGTGTGTGTGTGTGGGATCCTCTAACAAGATCTGCTGAAGAAGACAGAATTAACAGAGAACTCATGCAGGGACAGGAATCCCACCTATACTGATCCTTTAAGTCAAACAGAATACATCCATCTGCTTCAATGCATTTGGAAAGCATTAGTTAAGCACATGAAACAAAAACATCTATCAGAGGTACTGTGCTAATATAGACAAGATCTCAGGGACCTAGAAAACAGTACAACTCAGGGATGCTGTGAGAGAATGAGATGGCATTTAATAAAGGTGGGAAAAAGCAATGAAAAAACTGCAAGTAGTTTCAAACACACATCATCTTTACTGACATCTTAAACCTTAAAACCAAAGAAAACACAGACTACACTTACACTAGCATGTTCCTGAAGAGAAAGAATAAAGGAGACAGAGAAAACAGTCAGAGCTGCTTTTATTTTCAAGGCAGTTTCACTTCTGCTTTAATAACACTATTTCTTAAGGCAATCAAGAAATGCACAAGATCTATTTGTATATTTATTTATAATAATATATGGAAACAGATAGATGTAATTTCTCAATATACTCTATTTTCTCAGTATACCTTTTCCAGCCTCAAAAATGACAAGAGCAGTTTATGCTTTCAATAGGCAAGCTTATTTGTTATGGAATTGTTTTTCTCCACGTTTTACTGACAATTTTTGAGATGTACTTTCTGCTCCAGAAGCTGAATACCAAGTACATATTGTGTGCTACATTTGTAGCAGCTTTAAGTGACGTTGGAAAAAAAAATGTATTCACTTAACTGCCTAACTTTACATTTTGAGTTCTTAACTGAGGTTTTGTCATGTCCCTTATGCACAGAAGACCTAAATTATAAAGAATTGGCCCTGAGGAGCTCACCTATTCCCCTGACCCACACCTCACTCCTAGTTTGATCTTGTCTGCTCTGTGTTATATATCATGGTGTTCTCACCCTATGGGCCAAAAGAGACTCATTATCCACCTGAAAAGCAAAAAACACAGTACACAACTAAATCTCACCCTGATATTTGCATGTCCTTGTTATTTCAACAGGAGCTATGCAAATTCATTTCAAGGATATAATTATAGTTTGAGAATTTTCAGAAACTCCCAGCAGATTTGACATATCCCCCATTCATGGAACTGAACCAGGCTGGCAAAACAAGAGCCACTTTAAGCCTCTGATGACCACTTGCAAATTTTTCTTCCAATTTACATCTGCCTCAAAAACTATACTGTACACTCACAACCAAAGCAGTAATTCTCACTCTATGTGTTGTCATCGTAAATGACCTCACTGTCCAATTTTCAGTCCAATTATTGTCTACCTACTAGCTACCAAAACCATCCTGCTGCTGAGGAGCTGTAGCAATGTACCTCAAAACCTTGCAGTGATTTTTACTGATTTTTTTTTTCTTATTGGCAATAAGTGGATAGATCTCAACTGAAATAGATCACTCCCCACTTCTCAGCGAGCACATTTCATCCAAGAACCAGATACTAAAATCTTCACATTTATCTTCACATATGCCTTCCACCTGTCTATGCACTTGACAAGCAATTCTTAACTCCTTCGCTGAAAAAGACAATACTTTTAACTTAATATATACTTGCTTTCCCTATAAAAAGTACCTGGCCCAATTAGTAAACCAGCATTTACATTTCTGCTGTGCATCTGAAGAAGGGCCATACTGTCACCTGCTTTGTAGAAATGCTGATGAATTGTGACACCTTAAAAAAGGTTTAGAAGCACTTCAAACTCACAGATAACAGGTATGAAACAGAAAAGCTGTTTGTCAATATGGAAATTTGGGAAGAGGATTTATAAAGTTAAAGCAATCTAAAAGATGAAACTCATGAAACAATGCCAGCTCTTACACAAGGCAGATTACAGTAACATAACAAGGGGAGAGGAATGGCAATGCAAGGCCAAAGCAGAGGATCACACCATTTCAAGGGCTTTTCACTCGCTGTAAGTCTGTTATAGGATCCCATCCATCAAAGGTAGGCAACAGCCAAGGCATTACAGCACCATAAGATGTTCCAGCACTATTTTCCTGTACTGGGGATACAAAAGCAGTGGCAGAG
This sequence comes from Leptocoma aspasia, assembly GCA_013399835.1. Taxonomy (NCBI): domain Eukaryota; kingdom Metazoa; phylum Chordata; class Aves; order Passeriformes; family Nectariniidae; genus Leptocoma; species Leptocoma aspasia. Next base: position 2,012,823 of record VXAX01005627.1, on the reverse strand, counting down.
AAACCTCTCTGAGGTAATCAGTCTCCCACTGAAATCATGAGACCTGACAGGTCTGATAAAAGCAGAGTCCTAGTGCTCATGCCAAAAGAGACTGGGGGGAAATGAAGGCATTTCCTCACTTTGAACTTTTTGTAAGCTTTCCAGGAGGCATGTGAATGCTATAGAGTTATTATAATGTCTTTTCAGGGCAAATATTCTTTGCATAGTAATCTGAAAGAATCAAAAGCACCCAGATTCTTTATGCTGGAAGAAGAGCTCAGGTACAATTACAATATGGTACATAGAATTTCAGGTGCATGTTTTACAATTATATTGATTATACTGAACAACAAAGTGCAAGTAATTCTTAATGGATGACAAGGGGATAGACTGTGGCCTCTGTACCTTTATTTTCACCTTCAAAATTACCTTGGACACATTTTTAAGGATATTACAGCTATGATCCAGCTACTGAGTCTATGTCTTATGTAAGTTAATTTTTTATACATGACTAACAACTATACCATCATATAATATTGCTGATTAATTGCATGTGAAGTTATTATTCCAATTCTTCATTAGAAAGAGAATTGCCAGATTTCTCATCTTACAAACATGCCTGAGTTTCTTCCTTTTCTCAGGGACTGTGCATACTTAAAACTTCTCCTACCTGAGTTTTGAATCCATTCACATCTTCAAGCACAAATATCAGCCCCCATTTTGCCAATGGTCCAAACCACACGGCAGCATTTCTAATTAATTCTCTCTCTTCCTTTGTTTATGCCCTGTTTTCTCAGCACTTATCTCACTGCTCCTGCCCCATTATAGTATTTCTGAATGGTGGTTGGCTTGAAAAAGCACTGGAAAGAGATTATATTGGGGTATTGTGTTGGGCAAGAGAGCATAGTATAGGTAGCAATTCCTGCTCTAGCACTTCCTCTGTCTTCACATTTCTTTGTGTTTCCCCCTACAAAGAGGGCAGTGGGAAGAAAGTTACTGATTTTACATAACTGTACACAGATGCTCATTTGTTAGGTTGTAAATACACTTAGCAGCATTTGCATATTTTCCAGTAGGATCCTGTAAGAAAAACATTTGCCGGGCTGGGATTATTTTTTTCTCATGTTAACATAGAAGTTTGGGCTGGAATCTAAAATACAGCACTTGGATGCCAAGCAACCTGGCAAATTCTCAAATCAGCAGGTGTTTGAGAAAATAAATAAATTATCAAAACAATTCTCAACAGTCCAGCTTGCAAAAGTGTTAAAAATAACAGATATGCATTGTTATTAAACACTATTTTAAGAGCAGCTAACCAAGACAGGTGAAAAATGCTAGACATTTTACTTCTGTCAGCTTTCAAAATGTGACTTTTTTTACACATTGTTTATAGAAATCTGTAGGGATAAGATTCACAGGAATGAACAAGACAGTGAGAAGGATTATCCATTCTTAATAAAACACTACCCTGGTCTGAAAACCTCTGGGAGACAGATTTCACAGTCTTCCCAAGACATCTCAAACAGGGCTTAGCTACCATAATGGCCAAGCAACATCTCTCTTGCAATAATTAACATATTGTTTCTTGACCTGCTGACAGAATGACCTACATCGTTGTTCCTTGCTCCTTACCATTAGCCTCATAGGTTTCAGGAAAAGCACAAGATCTTTCCACCAATTTCCTTTCTTTAGAAAAAGTCCAGCATTTAGGCCATTATTTCTTCAGAGGAAATACTCTGAACTTTTGATTTAAGCTTATTCCATTACTTTTCCAATGTCTTGGGTCCAAAACTTTATTGGTTTGTGAATCCCAGTGGCACTATAAGTGAGGCCTTACAAGTGCTGAGAGTTGCAGAGGGAATTGCTTTCTGATTATTTCATAAGACATTCAGGCTTGCATCCCAATAGATTTTTTTTCCCTCCAAAAATTATTACTGTGTGGATTCATATCTATGAACAATCCCTTGCAGTACTTTGTTTCTTTCCTACAGAACATCTGCCAGTCAAGTGGTTCTCCCATTCTGATGGTATGACTTAATTATTGCTACTTTAAAATGGAATTGCAGTTTATTAACTACAGTTTCATGCTCACAAGGCCAGTATATGAAGACTGCAATGCTAATCCCTTCCAGCCAAGTGTTTGTGGCTCCTCCTAGCCTGGCACTGCTAGCAAAAGTTAATAAAAGTACTCCAAACATTCAAAGACCTCCATGAAAATACTGACCAGGAGTGGGATCCACATCTCCACAAAAACTCAGCTCTTGGTTCTTTTGCTGGTAGACTGCTCACCTTTCCTCTGCATATACAGCAGTCAGTAATTTTGTTGTTCCTAACAAAATTTTGTTTGTTTTTATTTGCAGCGTAACGCAACGTGTAATGGAAGTGGAAGCCAATGTACATTCTAAAATTCCCAAATTTATCATTCCATTTGCTAAGACACAAAACAAAACACTCACTCATGTGCTGCATAAAAGGCTGTTCTCACTAGTGTGTCTGAAAATCCTCATCATTCAATCATTTGGGTTGCAAAAGACCTTTAAGATTGTCAGAGTCCAATCACAATGCTGTGGCTGCTTCTATTTTTGCTAAGTAGAATACTTAAATTCATTGAAACCTTATATGAAGACAAATTTATGAGAAGCTTGGTTTGTCTCCAAGGCTGGAATTTCAAAAAAGTTAATGATGTTAATAAAGGTGCAAGTGATAATGGCACACTAATCAAAATCAGTAAATAGGCAAGGGTTGGAACATCCTTTCATGTAATGGAAGCAGGTAACTTCTGTTTTCACTGTTTGGTGACATTAATGCAGTAATACTGAGTAACTGCTGACAATTAGCCAGAAGATGGAGCAGAGGTCTTGTAAGAAAATCACTCCCTGATGGCAAAATATTGAAAATTCAATTACACTCTGTTTATTACAGGCCTACATTAGGAACTGCATTCATAATAAAGACCTTGATAATATACAAATTAATCACAGCACAGGGGAGTGCTTTGCTAACTTTTTTACTCCTAGATGCACTCTTCAATATTGAGTTTTTAATATATCCAGACACATCAAAATGCTTTCTATAAAGCTTTTCAATTAAAATTCCTTAAATACAGTAGTATGATATGTGAATAATGTTTTAAAAGACTAGATAATTCTATTACAGGTCTTTGAATAAATCAAGGTGTAGATACTAATTTTTAAATACCCTTCAGGAATTCTCCAGATCTTAGAATTAAAATTTGTGTTTCTATGAAGTATGCTATCATGCAAACATCATGAAAGTCATATAGGCTACAGAATGGAATAGTTTCTGCAAATATCCACATTTACATATGTGAATACTTTCTTTCCACCTGAGAAAAGGCAGCAACTTGAAGGCACGCATATCCAATTTCTGCAGATCAGTTTGAAGTGATTGAATAACCTAGTTCCTACTATTCAAGTTATAGCAATTACACAAAATTCTCCCAAGAAGAGTAGGGAGTTATAAATTCATGCTATGACAATGTGTATTGGATACTGCTGAATAATTTAGTTTCTGAATGAATTTAGTCAGCACTTGTTTAGATTTTTAAATAGTCTATTGCCAGCTTTAAAGACTTCTAGCTGCAAGTTCTTCAGCACAAAGGCTTTAAACTCATGTATTTCAAATCTATCTCTATGCTTACTGATTTTAATTGCATTTTTCCAGGGAAAGCAGTAAGACCTAAAGTGGAATAAAAAACTCCATTGTCTTCACGTTTAATTTAGCCATGTATGTTACTTAGAAAATGCAAACTCTAGGGAAAAAGTACTAAGCACACTATTCCACAGGTTAGCTGTCTCCAATTTTGTTTGAGAGAGATGCCTATGGAAACTTGGTGTCAGAGTTTCACCATCAGATACTGCAGATCTGTGAAACTAGCTCCTGCCTGGCTGGGTTCTGTGTTACAGAAACTCTCTTTGGATCCAAACATTCCAAATCGCGCTTGTAAAATCCACCCACTTTAGGGAAGAAGTCTCACGATTTCTGAAAAGGGATTCCCTGAATCTGCAAGGTACAGTAACTCACAGTGGTGCTCAAGCCACTGACATTCAAGGTGTGCCCAAATGACTGGATCAGATAGAACCTTGGCTCTGAAGAATGCCCCAAATACAAAACACAATGTCACAAGAGGGAACTGATGATACCTCTGGTATTTAAAATTTTCTGGAACCGGAACCCTGCAGCCTTGTCCAGCTAAGCTTGGACATTCCTATGACAATTAGGAAAAAAAAACCAACACAGAAAGAAGAAATTACGAATTTGTTGTTCTCTTTTGTGGCCAATGAATCTTTCACGCTGCCCACATAAAGCCCTTCAACAGCCACAGCCAAGTCATCATTTAACTACTGTGAAAACGCAGAACCCATGGAAATAGAGTTTATATGATAAGATCTCCTTTGAGGCAGACTCCTTCCTAGCAAAGATGAGATGAATCAATGTCACATCCTTTTAGCTTAAAAGTGTGTTGTTTTTCGAGACGTGTTCTCTGAAGAGATGCAGAACACTTTGTGGGATAGTCTGACAAAGTACAAAAACTGGAAGAAAGGCTAAGTAACTTGTGTTCATCCCAACATTGCTCCCCTTGTATCTGCAAGTTTCTCAGCCTGCCTAGTGCATTTGATGCGAATAGTCACAACAACCAGGGAAAAAACCAAACTCTCTCTCTCTCTCTCACATGTTCACAGCATCCAGCCACCAAGCTGCATCTTGCTCCATTAAATCATTCTGACCCATAAAATCAGTTTGTTCAGGTTGTACCTGGAAGGGCAGTACACAAACTCAAGCCAAATCTGTAGGTGTAGACTGAAGTCTTGAAAGCTGCAATACATATGCATGCATGATTTCACATCTCCAGCTATCCACAGTCACAGGATTGCAATTTTTTTCCTCTCCCAGTCTGCTTGGCTCCAACCAAGTCTATAATCTAGAATAGTATGACTTGATATGTTACAGCTTTCATGATATCCTAGTTGATGCTGCATGCTTTACATGAATTCTGGCAATGTCAGTCAATCTGCCTAAGGATTTGGTCCCTCCTCAAGCACATTTCCACAACTGATGTATTGGAATGCTTAGCTGTCTGGAAAATCCTATTCCTGTGTCCCGTGTTACATGCCATGCAGTGAAATGGCAAATGGAATTCTTCTTGCAGAAGTGAGCCTTGCAGGTTAAAAAGCTGTACACCAGAGGAGTCCGAAGAATGGAAGCACCAGAATGAGAAGGGCTAATAAGAAATGTATGGATTTATTGACTCTCTTCAAATGTAGACACCTGACAGGCTAAAGTCATCTCACATTTCAGAATGAGGAAATACTATGAACACAAGCATTTTCTCTTGAATTCTGCTGTGTCATCCTCCACAGCTGCAAAACAAATGAGGCCACTTCTGGTTACAGCCAACACTGAGGAGGTCCTGGGAAGGTACTGCAGAGAAAATACAGCCCAGCAGACACGTTTAGTATGGTGTCAGAGCAGAGAGCAGAGAATGGCAATGCTCTGACCAGACAGGGCTGCTACCTGCACCTGGTTAACCCTGGCTTTGCTCTCCACAGTTTCAACTACCAAATTTAGGGCAGACATTTCCTTACTCTACAACAGACCAATTCATCTGGGGGAGAGAACAAAGATGAGTGGGCTGCAGTGATACACACGTGTCCAGCACACGTAATGGCAGGTGTTCTAGTGACAGCAGCTGCTTCACCTGTCCCAGTACTACATGGCTGGTAGAACGCAAGCAAAGTTGGACATTCTGTCACCAGTGGAATTTGGAGGCTTTTCCTCTTCCTTAACCCACTGCAGGAAAGAAGTAAATCTCCATCCAATGTCCCTGCAAGGTTGAGTGTGCTTCTTCCTGATACCCACCTATGACTCCAAAAGTGCAAGCATCTGCCTCCATTTCCAAGAATTAGTGGCTGACTATAACATGGCACGTTCATTTGGTGCAAGAATGGAATCTGGCTTGTCTACCTGATAACAAACTGTTCCCATGCTTTTGGTGGAATGGGAGAAGAGTGGAGCAAAGGCCATTGCTTCATTTAGATGGGATGAGACCAGTTCAGATAATTCCAGGGAGCTGATTTCACCTCCTCTCCCTCATGCTTTGTGCATCCTATGGGAAGATATCAAGCACACTGAGCAAGGCAGTATGTGCAGCTCTCCAAAACAGGAGATGGAGACACTTGTGCCCATTTTCCAAAAAAAGAAAATTCATCTGTTACTGAATTGATAAAATTTGAAGAGGCTGAAGAGCCCTGAACAAGAGATAAAAGAAAACGTATTCTCTTATGTAATACATAAAATGGTATTGTAGAGGAGCGTGAAAAATGTCAGAACTTGATCTAAGAGTACGGATATAATCAAATCAAAAGAATTAATCCAGGAAGTTCATAGCAATTTAGCCAAAGCCTGTACAAAGAATACCATCTCAGCTGTACTCTGCTGTAGTGGGAGATGGCATCTAACCAAAAAAAGGGCAGTAACACAACCTCTGCTTTTTCACTCCAGTACAAGCAGATAAAGAACACATTTCCAGTAACAGCAACTAGCAATAGCAATGCACTTTAAGGACATATGAAGATATTTGTATTTATCTAGAACATGCACACACAAACATCTTAAAATGCTTCTAATTTGTGCATCTCATCTGAAATTACCAGAAATTGTCTAGGTTTTTGCACCCACCTTGGTATTTCTAATCCTATAAAATTTAGAGAGATTATTTGCAGGATTCAGAATCACTTCTAAATTTATACAAGTAAGGCCCTTTGTAAAGTTACTGCAAATGTATTTTGATTTTATATATATTTATGCACACACACACCCACACCTATATATATACAAAAAAATATTCCCAACTGTTTCAAGTTCAAGAAGTTAAAAAAGGCAGAGTTAGTAAATGTGATAGAAAATAAACAGCATGATGCTCATTTATAAGTAGGAAAACAAAACCAGAAAAATTAAGCAGCGTGCAGATACAGCAAATTAGTGACCAAGTCAAGATTTCATTAAAGTGTCTCTTACTTCAAAGCAAATGCTTTGAAGGCTTGCCTCATGTAAAGTTCAGAAGAAATTGATAAGCAGAATGAAAGACACTAGAACCAGAGTTTAGCTGAGCTAACAGTTGTGCTTTAGTAATTACAAGTGAGCAGCACACAGAGTCTAACGGGTCTAACTGGAACTCACAGCAGAATACTCAGCACCGATTCAGGACTAAATTTAATGGACATAATGAGCCATTATCATCACATCCAGGAGCATGGTACATTTTCTTTGATTATTTCCACAGACTATCCAAAACTCAAGTCCACTTAGCTTGTGAAGTCTGATGAGAGCACAGCCTGAGGTAATACAGACACAAAAACAACTCATAAAAGATTAGGTCAGCTTGATTTAACAAGGAAAAATAAAGTAGAATCTCACTGGCAAAAAAGATTGTGGGTTTTTGGGAGGGGAAGGATTGGGCTTTTTTGTTTTGTTTCTTTTTTAAAATTTTTTTTGTTTGTTTCTTAAGGCAAAACAGCATAATCACGCATTTGGATAAAAACATATTACACTGTCTGGCTTTTTTACAGGTTCTGGGAAAAACCACCCTTGCTCCATAAAAGCAGAATCAGACAGCATGATAGACAAACATTCAGAAAGCCTTTTTTTGGTTTTTATATGACCGGGAAATATTTCTTCCCATACCTTGTAGTGTACTAACGCTACTTTAAAATAAAAAAGAAAACTCCATTTTCAAATAATCAAAACTAAATGGTTATTTCAAATTCATATTACAGATTCTGGGGTAACCAGAATCAGTAGGGAACCAGTTCCCCATGACAGATTGTCTCTTGTATTTACCAAGCATAGGTACCTTTATCATTGAAAACAAAAGAGAAATCTCTCAGTTCAATTAACTCTCCAGCTTCAACAAAAGTACATTGCAGTAGAATCTTTTTTAAAGGAATAATTTACCAGAGTTCTCTTTAATGCTTTTTTATAACATTGAAATACCTCAGAAAAGAGGATGAAAAATTCAATTGTGTAGAGCTGATCAGAGGAACAAAAATCCATTCTGAATGAAGGTAAGCTGATTAACTTTTTTTATAAAAATCAATGCATTTGATACTGCAAAGAACAAAGAATTTGTAAGAAAACTAGAAATGAACTTTTTTAAAAAGAAAATTGCTAACTAAAAGTACACAGACTCTGTTACCATATTTTCAATATTGTTATAGTAGTTTAAATGTATTCCCTAAATCCCAGAAGGGCAAAGATGACTCTCTGGATAAGGAAAATGTTAATGTTTACAAAGTGGACACCAGTATTTCCTGGGTAAGTTCCATTAATAATTTTTATGATATGTTACATTTGGGAAAAAGGTAAGAATTCTAACTTATATTTTCAAACATGGATCTTAGCATTTGTAACAACTGAAAATGAATTCTGAAATCTATATACATGTCACAGAGCCATCTAAGCCACACTTGACAAATAATGCCTTGTATCATGGGGACTCCAACATTATTCCAGTTTAAGTAATGTTGAAAAATAGCTACCTTCCAAGTTACTAATCTTTATCAACTCCTAATTGCAGGCAACAGACAAAAGAATTATTTTTACCTAGCTGTATTTTTATGTGTCATGGGGATTATTGCACAGGAATAAATACGAACGCTCTCATTGCTGATTTCTACTCATAGCCTAATGGCCAGCAGATCCCAAAACATTCTAATAAATTGCATTTTGGGATAAGACAGGAACACTCACGGGAGACTGAAGAGCCTTCAGTCTCAAAAACTCTTACAAACTGTATTCCAGAGGATTACTAGCACTGTATAAATAAAATCAAAGTCTGCTAATGAACTACCAGATCCTGAAACCTTTAAAATACATTTCATGTGTATAGGAACTGCCAGTAACCAGCATAGCTATTTGATACCTTGGACCTTTTCCTTTGAAACTATAAATCTCGTGGTTACAGGTTCTGCTGTATTTTGAAAGAGAAAACCTCAATTTTCAGTAAAATGTAGAAAGCAAATGAGAAAGAGGGGAGAATTAGAACCACGAAAATGTGAATCCATTTGTCCATCCATCCATTTCTTCTTTGCAACTTCTACACACCACAGGACAGATGTAAATTCAGCAAATACACTGGCTGAACAATTCTAGGGCAGGGACTTCTGGTAAGATCCCCATCCTTTTGCAGCTGCAGAAGGAATCAATGAAAGACAGCTGAAGCACAACACAGCTAATCTAATGAGCAAATGTAAGCCTGGAACCATGGACTTTTACACTCAGACTACTTCTATATCAAGTCTTCCTGTGAATTTAGTCAACATTCTCTATATTAATTTGATTTTTTTCTGGGAAAGATTTTCAATACCACTTCAGTGATTTAGAAGCACAAGTCCTATTACAACTCATGAGGATGTGAGCTCTTAATCTCCAGGGTGATTTTAAAAAAATCTCACTCTACCTGTAAAACGGAAAAACAATCATTGCTTTCTGCCCTCTAACTACACTGATACAAGGACTAAAAGGAATATTCAGCACTGCACCTGCGTGAACTCCTCACTTTTCCAAGACTCAAGAGGCTAATATAACCTTATCATGACTTCAGGTCAAAAGATTGAGTCTAATGGACCAATGGAAGGAATTAATTTCAGAGCTCAGGACCTTTAATTGAGAACAGATGGTGCCTAGTCCCTATAAATTTAAAGTCTGGGGCCTGTTAACAAAAGCATCTAATCTCATCTCAATTGCCATAAGCAGCCAGGATCCAGCAATATTGAGTTTACAAAACAATGTAACAATCTCCTAGAACTCTACTGAAAGCAAACAAGCAGCAAAGACAGTTAATGAATAAGACATCATATGTTCTCTGCAGCTAAAGTAGTTAAGGGAACGAGCAGCAGAATTCCCCACTGAGTGCAGCTTTTAAGCAATTTTAAATAAATCTCCGTATAGAGCATACAGCAATCACACAATGAAGAACTTAGCAGCTTGAACAATTCTAGTTAAATCTACATGGAAGGAGACTGGATACTATCTATTTAACCAAGGCCATATCCTTTCTAAGTCATTTTGACCCAGATATCTAGTAAACTTTGAATATTCAAAAGAACTTCAAAGATTATAAACTATCTTGATAAATTCAATATTCATCTTTAACAGCAGGAAGAAAAGACAATTCTGAAACCTTCTCAAAGAACTAAATTTTGCCTCAAAGTATCTTAGACTTCTCACTTTTGCTATTTTTCTTCAAATTGCACAAGTGACCAACACAGTTCAGTGAAACTCACTGTAAAAAGAAAGTCAAATTTTATGGAGAAACAAAACAACCTAAATTCTTTAGACTGTCTGCCACAGGTGCAGACTGAGACTCCATAGCATTAGTCATCAGCACTTATCCAAAGCAATTTATTTGTAACTTTAAAGTCGTTATAGAAATATTACATTAATATAACCCTAGTGACTGGGGAGGAGGGAGGAAAATCAATCTCTCCAGCATACAGTAATTCAGTGGCAGATGTGAAATACCAGAATAACATTCCCTTGCCCATGCTCATGACTGCACATGTATTCACTGTGAAAATACTTCAAAGTTTCTAGGTCATTTGAGGAAGAAATAACTGGTCCTCAGCCCTGTATGTTTACTCTGAGAAGACTATGTGTATGACAAAAACCTATGTAAGAAAACGTGCTGTAAGGATGACTATGTATGCATATATATGTGCTATATACACACATCTATGAATCGATTTCACCACAAGGACAAAAAACAACCATTAAACAGTCAACCAGAAAAACAGCCTGTGATCTGTCTCTGTTGTGGTCTGACAATCCAGAACCTGTGTTTCCCTGGTCAGTAGCTTCTTTTTCTATTGTGAATACTGCACTAGAGATGGACTTGCTCACATTTTGTCTCAGATGTACAGAGTCAGCAGCCACAGCACCCCAGGGAGGGATTGGCCAGCAGCAGCATGGATCTGGCATAGCAGCTGCACAGAATTGTCAAACTCTGAGAAAACTATTATCTATTATGGATGTTATTGCAGTAGTTAGGAGATATACACACCTACTAAACATTTGCGTATTTGCAATTTAATCCGTAATTAAATTACATTGTTCACCCTTCCTAACTGGATGCTGTGGGTTCATAATTGTAAAATCTAAAAAAAAAAAAGAACAAAGAACAAAACTCAAAGTAAGATAATGATAAGAACTTTGAAAATTTCCATGTACTATACAGAAACCTGGACTAAACCAAAATGGTATCAAAGGCACTTCCACCGAAAGATTTCTAAGGTGGAGTGCAAAAAACCCCAACAGTTATTACTCCTGGTTGCAGTGAACTAAAACCACATTTCTTCTCTACAACATACAGGTGAAAACAATAGATAGCTAAACATCTGACATAATTTAGGAAGAAAAGGGTGTACTGAATGAGAGGGAGAGCATGGTATAAAAATCAAACACACAGCTTCTTAACAAGCATTTCTTTCCTGAGATTGGAGGCTTGATCCTCTTCTTACCTTAAATCAATAAAAAAAAGCTTAAATTTTGCCAACAGATCAGGCAGCATATTATCAAGACCCAAAACAGTTCTGGCTTGAAACTTAATTTTATACTGAATTCTCATCTGTATCAAAGGAAAAAACTTTAATACAAAAAACATTGAAGTTTTTACATGATTTTAATAGGAGTTAAAGAACTATCTATTCCAAAAGTCTTTGCAGCTTTTTGTAAAAAACAAACAAGCAAACAAACAAACAAAAACAAAACAAACAAAAACCACAAAAAACTTGACAAATTTTCTCCAGCTGTTATTTGACCAGCATACAGAGGCTATTATCTATAATTATTATAGATGCTTTTACAATTGCACCACTTATTTTTACTTTAAAGTTGAAATCATTATTAGATTATTTGTCAATATGACATAATTATATAAGGAAACACAATTAAAATCTTAGATCAAAATTAGATTAAGCTTAAAAAACACCTTTAAAACAACTGAATATGAATAATCCTACTTTTTATATAGTATCACTACTATTTAGACTTTATCTCTACCATTCATTTGGTTTTAGCTGATGAATATATAAATATCTGTGTGTGTATATACACCCCCACCCTGGTATTGACATACTTATACAGGATATTAGGGAAGCAGTAGCTGAGAAACTTGCTTTCTAATGATAACCAAATAATCTCACAGCTTTGACAGATTTTTTCCCTCCTTTTTATTTCAGTAATAATTACATCTATAAGCCTGATTCAGCAAATTTGTTGCTTTCTAATTCATTAATTAAAACAATTTACTGCTACCCCTGTGATTTTTCAAGGACATCAAAACCACATTCCAAATCAAAACAGCAGATCATCAGTTTACAGATATGAAAGGCATACATTACTCTTATGGACACCTCACACTTAAATCCTTGCACATCCAGAAGAACACATATGGCTTAGAGGAAATGAAGAGCGATATTTTTATATCAAACTTAAAATGAGGAGAAAAAAAGTCTATGAAAAGTTAACCATTTCAAGTTAGAAGAGAAAAATAATATATAAATATTAGGATTACATTAATTTGCAGAGCAACATTTTTATAGCCTTAACTTTATCGCCATGCTTCCTGCTGACTAATTTTTGGGTTGAATAAGACACCTGACTCACAAAAAACAAACCCAGAAAGGAAGTGAAGAATTCTATTGTGCACCTGCTTCATCAAGGACTGACAGCAACTACAGCAGCATTTAAAAATTGTTTTGGAAAATACATGAGATTATTAAATATCCATATGGTCCCCAGCAATCTATTTCTCTGAGTTACTTCTGGAATGCCATTGCCTGAGCTAACTTGAACTTTTTGCTATTTGCACTCCTTGTCCTTTTTGCCATTTGTGGCCTTTGTAACAGCCGCAGTATCCAGACAGAACAGAATCCCTCCCAATCTCTTCTAGTGCTGTGTGCTTCAAACCTCTGGTTATGGTTGTTAGCCTTGCTCTAGGCCTCCAGTTGGCTGGCATTTGCCTCAGAAGGTAGCCCCAAACCAGTCATGGAGATACCACTTCTGTCTTAGCACTCTGCTGAGTGCAGCAGCCAGATTATTTCAGTAGCACTATACAGGTATACAAAGACACATTATAAATTTGTGGAAGAAACCCTCACATACCCCAGAAAACACCACTGCCCAATGACCACTGTGACCCCGAGGTGATGTCTACCCAGGAGGAAACAGAAATGTTTCCTGGATATGCAGGATGGGGATGGGGAAGCCAAAGCTCAGTGATGGTTGAGAAGCCCTTGCACTGCAGACGAAGTGGGAACTGCAAAGCACCACTTTTGCAAGCTGGGCGTGCACCAGTCCAGGGGCCCAGACTTGCAGCATCCATTGGTGCTGGCAGAGATGACCAATGCTATTGGAAGGCTGATTCCTTGAAATGCAATGGCAATGGGGGAAAGCTCGTGATGACCCTTTAGAAGATAAAGGTCAAGTTATCTTCAAGATGGGCAAGGAATATATGGGGAAGCAGAGGCAGTCAGCCTCACCCCGGTCTCCCAGGGAAGATGATAGAACAAATACTGCTGGAGTTATCCTTCATATGCTGGGATAAGCCTCCAGGAAAAGAAAGTGAATGATAACAGCTAACATGTATTTACCAAAGGCAAAACAACCTGACTGCTTTCTACAAACAGCTAATTGTTTCAGCAGATAAAGGGAAAGCAGCAGATGCTGTTTTCCTTGACTTTAGCAAGGTTTTCAAAGTGGTCTCCCATAGTATCCTGGCAGCCAGACTGGAGAGAGATGGACTGAATGGGTGAGCTGTGAGGAACATTTTGTGGAAAACTGGTTGCATGAAGAGGCTGAAAGATTAGTGTCTTGTAGGGCAAGGAGCAACTCTTGGTCAACATTAATGGCATTCATCAGGAGCTAATATTGGTATGATGTTTTTATGTACTACATTTAACATCTTGAGAATGACTAAGATGGAATGTGCCCTTAGCAATTTTGTAGATGACACCAAGCTGGAAAGATTGATCAGCACACTGCAGGGCAGGATTGCCTTTTGAAGGGATCTCAACAGGCTGTAAGAAGTGGCTGAAAAAACCTCATGAATTCCAAAGGCAGAATATCCACAGTAACAGTACTAGCTGGGAGCCCACTGGAAAGCAGCTTTGTAGTAAAGGACCTGGGCAGTCAATGTGGACAAGCTCAGCAGTGTGCACTTCCAACAATAAGCCTAACCACATACTGGGCTGCATTCAGAAGAATGGAGCCAGCATGCCCTGGGAAGTGATTAGTCCCTTTTATTCAGCATTTGAAGGCTACATCTAGATGACAATATTCTGTTTGGGGCTTGCCAATACAACGCTGATAAATTGGAATGAATTCAGTGAAGACTGCCCATGGTGACTGGAGTGCTGAAGCATACAAATTGAGGAGAAGCTCAGTGAGCCTGAAAGGCAAAAGGTAGAAATCTAACTTTGGTCTCCCATTACCCAATGCAATGGTCCCAATGGCAGCAAGGGGAACTCCAATTCAATATAATGGGGAAAAAATTCACAATGAAATTGGTTAAGCACCAGAAGACTTGTCCTGAGATTATGTAGAATGTCTCTTCTTGGTTGTTATAAAGCATAAACTTCTAACAGTTTTTTTCCCTAGGGTGCTTGCCATCTAACTGATTAGAAAAGTTTCTCCTCCTCTCACTTTGCCCCTTCTGAAGTTGTTCTGTTTGCTTTTACCTTCCAGAACCATATCCGTCATCAACAATTTCTCATGCATGAATCATAAAAAGCCCAGAACCTGTAGACACTCTATACATGGAGGAGAAAATTGATCTAAGCAACTTCTAATCCTTTCTTTAAGAGTATAAATATCAGCTCTGTGATCAGTTAATCAGGTAGCAAATGCTGAAAAACAAAAACAACCAGAAGAAAACATATCAACAATATAGACATCTTTCATTGCTCTGTAATAAATCAACTCCCTCTTTTTCTTTTTCTTAGTTTCTATACAACTCTACTTTTTTACTGATTGTGTCTCAATTTTATTTGTATGTTCGGACCTCCCCAAGGTCCTCCTGACACATCTTCATAAGCTCTTCCTCTGAAATTTGACCTTCCTTCCTTTTTCTGTATTGTGTTTTTTCCCTTAAAATTCAGATTTTTGGAGAAATCCTGAGATATGACAGTTGGCCTTTAAACACCACATTCACCACTCCTTAACATTGTTAACATTAGAAAGATTTATAAGCTTAAGAGCCAAGAGCCAATTCTCTGAAATTTTCTGCTTTGTTTTTCCTTGCAGATCCCAATTCTAATTTTATTGGTGTCAGCTGTAGCTAAACCTGCACATCAGAAAATTTGTCCAAGTGTTGCCAAAGAGCTTCATCCTCTGCCCTGATGGTCTACACCAGACTCCACCTTAAGATGGTCCTTTGGAATCTCATTACTTTCCTTAACAGGAAGTTCAGTGACACTCAGATCTATAAAACCCAGGAGATCACACAAAATTACTGCAAAAAGGTGCAAAAAGGTCAGCCCAGCTATTGCCTCTTTGGCTACCATTAGCCAAAGGAATTATGGACTTGATTTTCACTTGCATTAACAATGATATTATTAACTGAAATATAGTCACAGGACTACTATCATAATAGAATCTGAAAACTGGCATAACTATAGAAAACTTATTTCAGAAAACCCGATAATTACTTTTGTTTATGGATTTCTGTTCCATGTCTCTGTAACCAAAGAAAAATTTGTATGCCTGTTAAATATTCAATATTATTTCAGAGCTGACTTCTGTCAAAAATAGATTGATTTCCTGGTCATGAAATTTTTTGGCAGCAAAGCAAGATTTAAGACATATTGGCATGCTTAATGTGGAGCAGACAATTGCTACATGGAAATCTGTGGGAAAGAGTGAAGAAATTGTAATTAGTGGTATAGCAGTAAGATGAGGATTAATTCACCAGGTATATGGCTGGTTTTGATCAGTAGGCTCAGCATTTGGCTAGCAGGTGCAGCTACTATTCAATAGCGTTCATTTAAATCAAGTTTTGTGCCTTAGCATAAAGATGTTAAATGGGTGAAAGCATATGACACTACTTCCTGAATTATGTGCATTATTTAATAATGCAGAGTTCAATTATATGTTACAGATGAACTGGGTTAGAGACAACAGATTAAAATGTCTTGACAAGTATCTTACCAATGTATTTCTTGGGTTTCAGAGATCTGAATGCCAGTAAATTCATCATTCTGGAAGGACAAGACAGTATTAGGTTTACAAGAATGCTATCTTCAGAAACTGTCTGAAGTTGGAGATGAAGCAAGTAGGTGCCCATGCAGCGAATAAAGTGATATTTTCTCCTTATAGGAGCCCTCAGCAATAAACAATCTACCAGCAATATCTACTTTTCTGTATCCATGAAAAATTGGTCTAAGTTTCAAACCATTTATCTAACCAATTCAGAATGACTGCCTGAGGCCATGAACTTGACTCCCTCTTTCCCTTTATTCTTTTTATTTTGCTATATCCTGATCTCCTCTGGTTTTCTAACAAACACCAATCAGTGCAAAACTTTCACTAAACAAAACAAAAAAAAAATCTGAACATTCTAATGCCATCAGAACTACTTTCTGTGTGCCCAGGTAGTTTTTGTGGCAGTCAGCTACATGGCATGCATGTGTCTGGAGTGCCCCATCCTTTTTCAGAAGCACCATCACTAGTGCTTCCAAAGGAGTAGAAGGTGACATGGACTTGACCAAAGACTTAGGTCTTATGCGAATGACTTTCCAGTCAGAATCATTGCTACAGCCTGGCTTTCAGGCCAGCACACAAACAGCACAAACAAAACCAGTTATATAATTTTACAGGAAGGGATAAATAAATAAATAAATAAATAAATAAATAAATAAATAAATAAATAAATAAATAAATAAATAAATAAATAAAAAGGTGCTGCACTTCTGGAATAACTTGCTCAATTAAGTTTCATGTTTTGCTTATTAACCTTCTGATGTCTCATTAAGTCAGGAATTGCAGTTTAATGGGTTTAAAAATAATTTAAATATAGAAGTGGATTCTAAGATACCTTAAAAATGTATTGACCCTTTAAGCAAATGGGCCATTTGAAGCCTAACTATGACTTCTAGCTCATACTCTCCTGGAATATTTATCCAGTTTAAAAGACAAGCTTTAGTAATCTTAGAACAGTTTAACAACATAAAATTACTGGCAAGCTTGTAAGAGACAGCCGGCTTGTATCTCAAAGCAACAGCTCCTAGAACAATTACCAACATAAATTTCTGGATGCAGAATTTATGAAATAACTTGCAATGAGAATGGAGAAGAAAGCCTGAAAAAGCATGTGCATACTCAGTGTGCTCCAGTTGATACATCATACTGTACATGACACTGGTTGGTTGCCCAGATTAACAGATGCAGGCCCTCCTTCAGGCAGCCTGACATGACAAATCTCTCAGAATGTGATGCCAAGAGTCATACATGGAACTTGAATGAAGTCAAAGAAAAATATTTCTTCTCAGAACTATTTACTGAGCAATATCCTAAAACAACCTTTGATGTGAGAATACATCTATTAACCCTATGTTTGATACGTGTTCTGTTGTTTTCAAAAATCCCAATTATCTGCTGGTAGTCACAGTACGTTCTTAGTATCTTTTAAATTTTCCAACTTGATCATGTGCAGTATTATTTGTTTGAAGAAACTTCTAAACCTTCCAAGATGATTTAAAAATTTAAGTTACTTTTGTAGGATTTCATAAACACACTATTAAGACCTTGACAAATAAAAGGTTAGTATTTTCAACAAACTATTTCTTCTTGCTTATTGTAATTATGCAGCAGAATTACAGGTTTTGTCTTCCTGAGGGATATACAATCACAACTATTTCAGAAGAGCAAGTACATAACAGTTGCAAGAAAGGAAAGGAAATGCTATTTTGATGCCAAGCTTTTCTTCCTGTCTAATTGGCAAGAAAGAAAACCCCAAGTACATTCAGCAAATTGTTATTCCTGAGATTATAAACCCGTACGATAAGTCAAAATTCTCATCATCTTGACAAGTCCCATTAACTCCAATAAGGCCTGATTATGGCAATGGACTATTTAAACAGTGAGTAGTTTTACTGGGTGAACAGTGGGATGGCTGAAACATTGAGGCCCTTAGGTGAGGGAAGTACAATCCTGTTGTACTCTGCTCATCATCACCAGTTGCTCCTTTTTAACCTTAGAGGTAAACATGCTGCATAGAAATGCATTTACCTGCAAAACAATTCCATCAAAATTCAGTCAGGAATCTTTCCCACACAGCAGAGGGGGATGCAGTACAGAGGACTTCTTGTAACTCTCACTTTGGTTTCAAAGCCTTTTCAGATTTGTCAGATTTCAACAGTGTACTGGCACATCTGTTAACTTTATGCCATAAATTAACAAAACTTGCACCTGCAGTTTAGTCCTTTGATTAGAGCACCTGTGCCTGCCAGGGTGATCCCGTTTCCCTGGCTTTAAATTATATTTTCTATTCTATTGTGAACATTAAATGTACTGAGCTCCAATGACGTGTATAAAGTAATTTCGCAGCCAAGCCTTCCGTGTTCAGTGGAAACAAAAATTCAGAGAAAAAAATACCAAAGAAGATTAAGCTTTTCACCATTTTAACATCTCCACTGAAACAGCGACCCATGACATGGTCCAAGCTATAGATGTTTCATAACCCTAGGGAACTCTCAAGCCATCAAAATTTCATTAGCTTCACAGCAGTCCGAGGACATTCTTAAATTGGACTGCTGGCCCCCCTATTAATAAATAAATCAACAGTAATCCTTTTTAGTGGCTAAACCCTTCATTGAGGTTGTATCAAACACCAGACATTCCTTCCATAAATTTAACCACTGCAGAATAATGTATTTTTTAACATATTCACAGTCTTGTCAAACATGTAAAAACAAAACACTCTAAATTTCAGCTGATAGAGGACGTTTTTGCACATTGTAATCAGATAATTTCATTTTTTAAAAAATTGTAAATGTAAAATTTATTGAAAAGCATACCCAACCAATGGCACCTCTGAAGCACTCACCTCTTCCGTAATGTAAAGATATGACTTCCTATGGAAATAGTGTATGCATGCATGTATACATAAAAATGTATTTTCAAGATCATTTACCAAGGGTTTTACAAAAGGGTCAAGAGAATTTGTTTCACCACAGACCTTTCAAAATCACAGGACTGCTCAACAACTTATTCTAGATTGCTCTGCAGCTGAAATACCAAGCATTATCACACAGAAACTCCACTGCCAAAAGGTGGTAGGCAAGTACTTCTGTCCTCTTTCAGAACTTGCCTCTGACTCAAAACAAATTTTCCAAGCATGACACAAGACACCTGTGAACGCTGAGAGCTGTCTGCTCAGGTACCATGTAGCATTAAGTCCAACACAAAAGGAGGGTCCCATTTGAGACAGTGGTTTTGCACAGGCATCTTCATGTAGAAACAGCCACCAGTGGAAAAACAAATACGAATAACAGCAAATTAGAGCTTTGTTTCTGCTTTCTCAAACTGAATTTAAAATAATAAACAGGAAGGACTAAACATTATTGCTTGTAGTTTAAAATAAAAGTGCATTAATTTTTTAAGCATTTCCATACATACATACCTACAGAGCTGTTTCCCACCATGTGTTACAGTCATTGCTGGAGGATAGCAATAAAATTGCTCCAATTTTTGTACAGGCAAGCAGACATGTTTAATAAATTAATAAAATGACATGTAGACATGCAGGCAATAGCCATCACTAATTTTCACTGTTACTCATTTTTCTTTAGTCCTCTTTTGAATTTTTCACATAGAAAGTCATGAAGTTAATAGAAGAATTGTTTTAATTTTAGCAAAGCTGAAAATCTTCTGCAAATAAAAGTTAAGATTGGTACAGTTAGCATTTAACACCACATTAGATTCTGTTCATAACCGCAAGAGGAGGTAAAAAAACTTTGAAAAGCTTTAAAAATGAATCAGTCAATTGTATTAACCTATTTTCATTTAAACTCTAAGACTTAATATACAATGGTCATACCCCACATCCTACAAAGCTGCTAAGATTTTTGTTGCAGATTTTAATTGCACAGTAATCCAGTCCCCCAGGCACATCAAAGGCCACATGTCCCTCTTCACCACAATTCCAATTGCTCTCAACAGCTAAGAAGTTTAAAGCACAATCAAATTTCTTTTTCAATCGCATGAGCCCTGTTAATAAGCTGTTCTTTGAGTTCACTCATCCATTCTAAGATTCTGCAACTTCTCCAAGATGCCTTGAAGAACAGTTTACAATGAAACTTTTGAATGCAAGCTAGCCTGAGGAACAACTTTATCACCACTTAGCTTTTCCCCAGAGGGTAACAGGTGAAATGGCCTGAGATAATACAGAACTAATCTTTTTTTGTCTTTAAACTCTTTCAAAATTACAGCTAAAGCATCACACCCAAAGGTTGCATTGGTTAGGACTGATATTGAATATTGACTTTTATGGGAAGAGAAGAGGAAAAAAAAAAAGAGAAGGTAAATAATTCAAGGCTATTCCTTTAATGATTTAAAATTACTGAATGTCAGCCAAAACAGCAAATAAACATTCGTTTATATATGGGCATATGCATAGGAACTTACCATTTTCACTGTCGGACTTGTTTTCATGTTCGGTATCAGTCAGAGTGAGGGCTGAGTTGGAACGGCTTGACAGACAGGAACTGCGCCCTGATTTGACCCCCCTGCCCC
Organism: Leptocoma aspasia; assembly: GCA_013399835.1. Lineage (NCBI taxonomy): Eukaryota > Metazoa > Chordata > Aves > Passeriformes > Nectariniidae > Leptocoma > Leptocoma aspasia. Next base: position 1,992,036 of record VXAX01005627.1, on the reverse strand, counting down.
AAAGTCTCATGGCATGCTCTGGAGACATCACTCCTTCATTTTCAGTATCAGCATCTGACCCTGCACTGATAGAGTAACCTCTGTGGGGGAGCCCCATTTCCGCACAAAATGCCAGTCCTCGACGAGCTGCTGGTTCACAAACTCCTAACTGCCTTAGGGTAAAATTCTGTCCTGATTAGGGGAAAAAAAGATAACAAAAGATGAGAATTTTTTAATTATTTGATTTTAAAGAATTTCAAAGTAAAAACTCTTCATGTGTATAATTGTCTCAAATATCACATAAGACGTTTGTCAAAACTCCACCTGTATTACAATCAAGTGGATTCTTTTGTCTCCAGCTCTCCTCAGCAATATTTTGCCAACTGCTTAAACACATCAAAAGTGATCTTGGGTAAAAAATAAACAACATAGAATCTCCTAATTAAGAAAAGCCATTTCAGTACAAGAAAGGATAAAAAAAATATAAACTTCCCCTGTTTTCAAAGAAAAATTATTTTTCCAAGCGTAAAAGCACTTAACAAGGTATTTGTCAGGATTTTTACTTGGTTGGTTTTGGGGAGGGTGTTTTGTTTGTCCTTGTTAGAGGTCAAAGCAAGAGGCTATTTTCCCCATACAAATGTCACCTAATGTGGCAATGGAAAAGCTAAACAGTAACAAAATTCGCCTGGTTTTTATTTGATTTCTCTGCCCTACTTTAATACACAAATACAAATAAACAGAAACACAGCCACCTGTTACCTGCAAGTACTACAGTAAAATTGCTATTTTTTGTGTCACTGTATTTTGAGAAACATTTGACACTTTTACTGCTGAAGCAGAGTCTGTGCATTTTAACAGACTTTTAGCCTGTTTTGGGGCAGAGCTGGAGACATAAGTGAATCCCAATGACTATATTAATAAATTAGGTGCAATAAACTTGTGACACTTCAATAACTTAGAGTGTCTAAATTATGCGACACTCAAAAATGACTGCCTTTTTAATGGCTGTGTCTTCATCCTACTTTTATGTCTGTAGATTTAAGACATTTTATGATATATAGACACTTGGCAAGCTCCTTTGCATACCTATATCTATAATACTTTTCCACCCTAGCCAACAATTATTTCACAGCTCAGAGAACAAATTAGGACACACATTCAATTTTTTGAATCTGACAGGCATCCTAATTTCTCCATAATTAGTCATTTAACATAAAAACACACTAGTAAGATAATTAAAGCCCATAATATGTCAAGAACAGAATTCTATACATGAGAAATAAATAGAATTGTAAAAGTATGAATACAGAAGTGCAAATAATTCCTAAAATATTAAGAGTTAATGCACTGGTCATTGACTTTTTTTAAATGATTTGGTTAATAATTTAATTCCTGCAGTCACCTGAAGTTGTTGCTGCAAGTTTCTTCACACTCAGAACATAAAATGAATTCTGACAATGACTTTCATAAATAATGAAAATCAATTACTACAATTAGGTACAAATCAAACTACTTATTATGCAGCTGTGAATGTGAATAGGCATTTGAATGAAAATATAGCTGACGAGGTAAATACAAAGGAGTAAGCATATCTAAGACTATGTCTGAACAGTGTCAAGGGTATAAGAAAGGGGATTATTATGCACACTGGTAGTATATTGTAATTTTTTAAAGCTGTCATGCCATGTGAATTTCCGGGTTTTATGAGAGCTGAAACTAATCAGCGAAGGAAACAGGCCAAACAAACCGCCCAGTGGTAATAGGGTCAGAGCTGAAAGTAGTAGAGTGTCTAAAACACTTATCATTTTGCATTTTTGTACATATATGCTAAGGGTGACAGTTTAGAACGCTGGTTTATGCATTTGGTACATTAGTATGTGAATCTACATTTTCAAACAATGGCCTCAAATCAGATACAAACACAGAAGAAGCCTCTGTGCACATGTATATGTATACAGGTGCTTCTACACACCTATGGAGTAGATAAGGTGTAAAGACAGTTGCACATGCGGCACCTTATTTATTCTAAAAAGAGCATTTTGAAAAGCAAAATGGAAAGCAAAGAGGTATTTTGACCAAAGCCAAGGCTACTTGAGTCAGTAACAAAACAGCTGTTGACTTCAATGCGGCCAGGTGTTACGGCTATGGTCCCCAGAGGCCCACGGTGCTGAGATGAAGGCAGGGAAGGATGCAGACAGACAGACAGACAGACAGACAGACAGAGCCACTGCCCCCTGAGCCACAGTTAGAGCAGCTGCAGCAGCAGGAGAGCATTGCAGCCTGCAGCTGCCCCAGCCCCCTGCTCCCCCACTGCCCCTTGCACTCGGGCACAGCAATTTGAACAGACTGTCACACACACACTTCTTTTTTCATCAGAAGCACTTAAGGGAAACCACCTGAGGCATTCCAGAACATCTTCAGGAGCTTCATAGCAGACTTGGTCCCAGGCATAACATACCACCTACCATCTAGTCAAGGATTTTTAACTTTACAGCATCCTATCTCTACATAAAATATCTTCTTTTTCTCTCTCTTGTGAATGGTAAAAACCTCACAAAATGGCATTGCACAGCCAAATCAGAAAAGGTTTGAATACTGCCCTCTCATCCCATTCAACATATTAGAGCTTTTCACTACACTCAGAAGTTTTACAACATAGCCCAGAAATGTTGTAACAGCTTTAGAATCATCAGGCTACATAATCTTCTGACCTAAAGCCTTCCTAAGAGCTTCACTAAGAGGATTGTAATCCATGTAAGTTGCCTACACAAATGAAAAAGCAAAACAAAGCATACCCCAAACAACACACAAAACCCAAACTGAGATGTTGACATGGAAAAATAAAATGTTTATTTCTGTAAATATTCAAATCCCAAAGGAAATCATACATACATGATAGAAAAGTTTTATATCATCTTAAGGTTTCTGAACAATGAAAACAGGAAATCTTCCAGGATCCAGGGGAAGCTGAATACAGCTGGGATGCAGACCTAGTGGGTAGCAGACTGGTTGGGAGCTTTTACCTGATAATGAACAACACTATGAAATCAAATTAAAAGCCAAAAAAGAGGTTGTATGAGCTCAGTAAGAAAAAAGAGCATGAAGTGAGGATGTTCTTCTTGTGTTCAGTTTCTAATTAATCTTTCCAGAATGACTTCCGTGTGAGGGATTTACTCAATGGTTTCTTACACTTTAACACTTGAAGTTTCTCCCACTGATAGTATGTGCCTCAAGAGTTCATAAAGACTTAAAAACAGCTTGACCATTGTAATGAACCAATTTCTGAGGAAAAAAATTCAGGTACAGAATAAACAGGTACCATAATGCTTTGTGGGCTTTTTTCCTTTCATTTAGATGAAGTGAAAATTAGAAACAAAATTAGACACAACATTTTAAGGAGACTTGTTCTGGAAACACCTTTGAGGGTTTTTGACTATTTGGGATGATATTTCATGAAGTTTTAAAAACTGACAATAATGCTGTTTACTACCACTCAACTATTAGATGCTGCATTTCTCCTGGCTAGGAATATCAATTTAATTTAATTAATTAATAACTCTAAATTTCCTAAAGCTTGTGCAGCATACACACCTACCAGTTATGTTGCCACTTTCTGTGTAAGCAATGATCCATGTAGGATTGGTGCACCTCCTTAACTACATCACTTATACAAAAAGGATACCAACATACTTTCAATACATATAAGTCTCTATATAGAATTCTTATTCTTAAAAGATAATATGCATGTATATATTTCTCTGCCAAAATCACACAGGTTACATCATCTAGAAATTTACTTTTTTCTTTTTTTCAGTTTAATCAAATACTGCTATAAGAAAGTTGGACATATGGAGAAATGGCATAGTTCTTTATAAAGCTGTAAGTTAAAAACTGGAATTAAAAGGAAACTTGCTGCACTGGTGCTACATTTGTTTCCCCAGCCTATTTTGGGGAAGTCCTTCAAAGACCTCCACAATAACTTAAGCTTCAATTTGGAAATGTTATCTGTGGAAATGGGTTTTTGAAGAGGACTACTAAACAAAAGAAAAGGTCCTACGGTTCTTCAGTTGTCAGTATCTGCTTTAAGCTGGATCTATACTAAATATAAACACAGAGATATTATCTTAAAAACCATGAAAAGGTGAAAGAATCAAACAGAAGGAATGAACAAAAGTTGCCAAAAGAAAATTTGTCAGCATCTCCAGCTATCAGCACTGTCCTTACTAATTCATTAACCACTGATAAATTGACAAGTCAGGTTTTAGCAACAATAGACCACAGGAAAAAAATCTGAAAAGCCTCCAAAGCACCTGCCTAGTTAGCATAAAAATACACCCAACTCCCCTAGCTTTTAAACAGAGGAATTATAGTGTGAGTGTGTCTTTGCTGACTTTGGTTTCGTCCTAACAGGACGGACACAGTACTAAAAAGGCAGAGGTTCCAAACATATCCAAGTTCATCCTTTAAATTCTGTTCAGTTTGGCTCTTGATAATGTTTCACACCATATCTGCCTCTCTGCATCATTTATTACTTGTCAATCCCCTTTCTAATCTATTCCTCCTTTTAATTTTACCTTCTTCTGCCTGCCTAGAACACATTTGAGGCATTCAAAAGTCAAGCATATTTTCCCTGTAATCGCTATGTGATAATGCACGACAAAAAATAGTTATACCAAACTTGCTAAAACTGTGAAACATCTAAAGCTGTACAGATGTAAAACAATGATCATGGTCCTTAGGAGAAGCAAACTTCTCCCATACATTTCCTTGACTTTCTACTTAATCCTAATTTTTCTTTTTTAATTAAAAGTACTTTCATTTCTTTAGAAAGCAAATGAGGAGAAAGATCTTTCTCTAGTTTTTATTTCCTGTCTGCAGATTACTGATCCAAATGCATCCTCAATAATAGAAGATTTATTATATAAGCTTATTGTATAAGCAGCACTGGTATCAAAGTGTTCCTGCAATGACCATACCATTTTTTGCTACTCTGATATGGGAAAAGTACTTACTTCCTTTTTATTTCACATTTAGAGACGATATAGGGGATACATTTCTCCTATTGAAGCTCTGTATGCAGAGCTCACACTTACAATGAGGTCACTTGCAAGGAAATGTCATGAGAGGAAGAACTTGGAAATAAATGTATAGTAGGATAACAAATCTGGTGAAAAAGAAAGGATAAATATTTTTTTTTTTAAATAGCAAAACAGATACCTTAGATGGTCTAAAAAACTCTGACAAGGAGTGTACAAACACTCCAGAAGTAAGAATGTTAGGTGGGTAGAATGCAATTGCACAAGAGAGAATGACTAACAGATGTGACACATCCGTTCTGTCACTGTGTGACCGTGTAACTTCACAATATATTTAGTAAAAGGGAGTTTTCAAAGCTGTATGTGCAGAATTCTGTTCGCTAGGATGCAGCAAACTGCAGTGAAGACTGAAAAGTAATGATCTTTGCCTATGCTAACATTTTCTTTCTGATTTGGTGTAGTATTTTGTTGTTATTACTTCAGCCTGATTTTTGCTTTTGTGAAAATATCTGTGAAATTTAAACCATCCTAATCCACTGTATCACATTTTCCTCCTGTTCTTAATTCCCGTGTTTTTCTTTTCACTCATCACAACCATCTTCCTTGTCACCTTTTAATCTCTTTTTCTTGACCTTTCTGCTCTATTCACTTTTCCATCTTAACCTCCTTTTCTTGTCATTATCTGATTTAGAGTGGAGCTGTAAGATTCATATGAAAGACACTTGCTTCTCTAATATATCCAGTAAACTACATAAAACAAAGAACATTGAAATACATTAAATCTCATCAAGTGTGCATATAATTTTCAAATGCTCGTTATTCTCAACAAATATTAATCACAGTTCTCACATTCCTTATGGACTTTTAAAAGCATTTGGGGACATAAGTCATGGTCTTGGTGATTTCTGAAAAGGTTAATGCCAGATACTGTGAATTCTCTGAGCTCTACTTATTGTGCTACTCTTGATAGTAAATGCAAGACTCAAAACCCAAGTCAATTATTAAGAAAAAAAGTAAAAATGTAAAAATTCACACATATATATTTGCATATTTGTAGGAAATGAGAAATAAAGTATTTCAAACTTGATACGTGTTTTTATTACTACAGAATCACAAGGAAACATTAATTGAAAAGACAGCCTGGGAAAGTTTTTATTTTCAAATGTAGGGAAGAATTCATGTGTATGAAACACAATTATCTTCTTGTCACTGGTCTACCAAATTATGGTTCAAACACACAGACTCTCCTGTGCAGTATGGGAAACTCATAATTTTATTCCCTGTTAGGCTTGAGGTGGTGGGGGATCTACAGTCCTAATCCTCAGACTAGAATATAAGAAGCATCAGTGTAAGGATAAAGGGCTGTTCATCAAGCCCATCTGAAGTTACCACAGAGTAAGATTAAAGGCAGCTGAAGATAATTTCACAACTGCACAATTCAAAGCTGCGAAGCAAACATGTTCCACTAAATGAATTAATAATTTAAACATTATGGTTCCAAATTTGGGGATTTTATATTAAAATCTGATTTTATGACTATGATTATACAATATACAAACTAAATTAAGAGAAACCAGCACAGCTGTTCCAATCATGGGCTGCAAGAGGTGAAAAAAGGATTTGTGGATTTAGAAAAGAACGAGAAGCAAAGAACACAACATCTTGATCACAAGCAGAATGACAGCATAGACAGTTTAGGCCTCTATCTTAATCTTTGGGTCCTGGGACCAAAACATCAACATTCGAGCATCCATTTATTACAAAATAAGAATTACAAAAAGCCTAAATTTGATAGATGTGAAGAAAATATGACCCAAGGGTAAGCAATGTAGAGATGATGGATATCCAGTCTGCAATAAATCTGCAAAGACAGCTCTGACAGGTATGAACTGCCACATTAGGGCCGGTACGGTGCTAATGACATGACATACAGCTTGAAATGGGAAAGGAAGGAGAGGAAGAGGGAGGCAGCATGAAGACACACACACACACAAACTGGAGCTCAGGTTTACTGCTATTCCTGCATACAGAGACGTGAGAAAACTCTGCTATTATTTATGCCTTTCCATGAGGGAAAAGCGTATCTGCCACCACAAGTGACCAGATGGACCGGACCCAGAGGGATGTGTCTCTCAGCATGGTAGAAAACTCAATTAGTTCTACAGGCTATGAACTGGTACAAAGTAAAAACCCAGCGTGCCTATTTGAAGCCACCCATACGTTTCGGTTTGTGGAATTTCACACAGAAGTATTCCAGATGTATGGGAATTGACTCTTCAATGCATGGACAGAATGAAGTGCTCAGACCACCACTGTAGCTAAATGGAAGCAACAACACAGAACACTGACCCAAAAATTTCTGCAGAAATTTTTATTCCCTCTATCACTCACACTTCCTGTCACAATCCCTCAAAAGGCTTTCCACTCTGTGAACCCCCATAATAAACGTAGTGTAGCAATGTTTCAATTTAGATGTTCTAGCAAAATGTCCGTTATGCTGAAGACATGAAAAGATTTACCACTCAGAAATATTTATGGTACTTAAAAAAAAAAACAAAAATCTGCAGAAAAACAAAGCTCGAAGCAAATGTGTTCCCTTGGCTCTGCCATTTCCTCTTCTGGCTTTAATAAGCTCAGTAACACCAAGTACTGGCTCTCAAGTGCGTAAGTTGACACTTTACAAACTAATTTCAGAAAGCATCAAGGAACTTTCTGAGAAATTACCCCCATTTTACATCTCTGCTTCACTTCATGCATTTATTTGCCAGTGATGGAATAAGCAATCATTCACAGCTTGGCCTCCAGCCCTGACTCTCAGCCCTAAGTACTAAATCAACAGACAGGAGAGACAGGACTCTTCAGCCTCTTTCATTCCTCCCCTCATCCCATCTCTAGCTGCACACTTTTCTAGCTTTATCCTCTCTGCAGATGTTAACACACTGAAGTCATCTTTCATAGCCATGCATGGGATCCATTCATCTCCCCAGTCCACCATTTAGTTTTTATTATGAACAGAAGCAGCACATACATCTCAGTATATGAGCTATGGAAAGATATAAAAGCAGCTACAGACCCTCTACATTATCTTCCTTTCCATGAGGCTGAAAATCCTTGTGAAGGCCTCTTGCTCACCTTATAAATCCTTAATCATTATGATCAAGAACTTAATTCTCCTATTTTGCAACTGGACTACTTGAAGACAAGGTTTCTACTCTATGGACTTGTAGTGTCTGTGTAGAACTGCCTGAACAAGCAGTGTGCTGCCAATAACCAAGGCTGATTTCTCCCTGGAGAATCACAATTACCCTTTGTCTCTAGATCTGTAGCTCAGCTACAGGCCATGACCCACAAGGGGCCAATTTCACCTAGATTAATACCTTAGAGCATGTGTGCATATCGCTGAGCGTGAACTAAATATACTCCTAATCAAATAAAAGTGAAATGTTTTTCTTCCTACCACTTTGGAGCTAATAGAATAACTTTAAAAGTCAACATATCCTTATCACCTGGAACTTGAAAACCAATTAACTTCCTATTGTTGCTTTAAGAAGTTACTAGCATAACAATGAGAGATTATAATACTACCTAGCACTTACAGTGCTTTTCATCTTCAAAGCATTTTGCAAACATAAACTAATTAATCTTCCCAAAATGCCTACGAGGTAGGTAGGTGTTATTATTCCTGTATTACACAAGGTAAAAAAGAAAAAACACCTCTGGCAGAAGGTTGTGTGCTTAGCTCAAGGCCACAAAATTATCCAGAACATACTGGCACCGTATGCTGCTTACAGAAGTTATCCACTGAAATCAGGCAGACACTGCAGGTGGCCATGTTTTAGCATAACAAAAAAGGATCTGTCATGATGACAATCAGGACACATCTTGCACTGCAGCCAGGAAACATAAAACACTAATTCTAATATCTGACATCAATTTTGAGAGACAGCGCTTGCCATGTCTCGGAATGGTAATTGATTTGCTCACTGGGAGATCACAAAGTCACTAATACATTATTTCATACCTTCATACCTTAAATACCTTGCAAAGCAAGCTGATTCAGTTCTATTGAGAAACACACCTACCCAATAGGTAAAATCAGCTCATCAATAAAGCCCAGGTAGTGGAAAGTCAAAACATTCTCAGGTATCTATCCTTCCACTGCTTCAGACAGGTAAAAGTACTCAAGCCTTAGGTTTAAAAACATGACCATTTAAATCCTTTCATCCTACAGTTGACGTTTACGGTGACTACAATATTAAACATTGTGCTATCCAAATAATTCATTTTGGGCAGCTAGTATTTAAAGCAATAGACTTTGGAGTCATATTACATTAGAATAGTAGTTGTAATTAAGGTACTGGTTTCTAAGGTCTTAAAAATGTATCCTTGACAATGTTTAATATCTTATGTAATAAAATAAAATTGTCAAAGCATATATATTACTGTTTCAGGTTCCTCTTTTGCTGAATGGTGACATTTTTCTAGCACCTAAATCTAATTTTCATGGGAATAGCAGTTGAACAATAGCTGCGATATATTCACACACTGTAACATACTGCACATGGCAGTACATTTTAGCACCCAGGAATGAGCTGTCCAGCATACTGTGAAGGAAAGGAATTCTTTTTCTTTACTTATTTGGTACATTCACACTCTCTTTGAGCAGCTTCAAGAAGTATTAGGGCATTTAATCTAATTTAGGCACTTAAGTATTCCAGAATAGTAAAGGTACAAAACTGCATAGGAATGGTTTCTCCAACAAAATTGAAAGGGATGGAATGCAATTAAATTGATCTTGAGACTTGGCTGACAGTGAACTGTTCTGATTGATAAATACAATGAAGTTGTTCTTGCTGCTATTTAAGAAGACCAAATAACTTTACACGCAGTCTAAATCATATTTGACTCAAACTTCCAAAAAGTGAAAATTTAACAAAACCTGCACTACCTCCTCAAGTCTTCTAATAGAAAAAGGTGTCCTACAACTCAGTTTTCCAATTTACACAGTTTGTAAGCCGTGCTGTGATGATTTTTTAAGAAAATATGAACATGCAAAAAACCACACACAATTCTGCCACCCGTGCTTGTGGGTCAGCTTCTGTTCCTGTGCAAAATCTCACTGACATGATACATGGATCTCTCTGTAGGACCACTGTTCTGCAATTACAAAAGTGTTTGAAATGGAACAATGACTACTTGAGAGGTATTTAATAGCCTCCTCTTCCCTTTAACATGTATCCGATGGTAAATAAAACACAGTTTTTGCATGCCTGCATTTTTCTTACTAAATTAATACAAAGTTTTTCAGTTATTGTGAGTCCAGGTTTGATTAATGATATTTTTTGAATTATATCAATATTGTTAAAATACTGCTTCAATGTTTTTTCCAAATGCAATTTTAAAAATATTGCTTCCTTTCTGTATTTGTACTGTCCTTCCCACCCACACTGTAGTCATGACACACTTTCAGATATTTTTGCACAGCAGTCTCCTATGTACTTCATATCACTTCACACAGGAAGTTATATAAAATTTCTAAGCACTCTGTACAACAGAGAAATTCAACTTCATACTGTCAGCTTTAATCTTGAATTGAGCAAGAGACTTGGGCACAATGCAATACACAGTCACAGAATCAGTCACAGAACGGTTTGGCTTCGAAGGGACCTTAAAAATCATCTAGTTTCAACCCCTCACCAATGGCCCTGTCTGACTACAAGCATTTAGGTTGCTGAATTCAATTAGAGAAGTCCATTTAAATCATGTAGAGAAGCACATTTAAATCAGGCTGCTCCATATAGCTGGATACTTCAAAGTATATGAAAACAGGTGTCATCTTCTTCCCTAACACATAAACAGAAGACTATCATATCATCACACTTTAAAAGTAAACAGTCTTTTGTGGAGCTTCAGCCTTTGCAAGCATGAGATGAGATATCTTCTCAAGGTAATACAAAATTGAGTGTCTCTCTTGAAACTACTTTTAAGAAAAAAAGGGTCATAGCCTTCACTTAAATGCCTCTCCTGTGAGGAACAAAGAGAAAATAACTAATTAAAAAGTTCTAAAAATAGCAGGCTAAATAATCCTCATCTAAAATTTTTTAAAACAAAACCAGTTTTGCAGCAGGTGAAGGGGCTGGAGAAAAAGAGAAGACTGCACTACGTCTTACTTCTCATAGATGTTAACTGAAAGCATGTTGCCTAGATGTAGTTCCAATTTCCTAAAACAGCTTACATGCTCTTCTAGTCCTGTCAGTTGGGTTTCAAAAGTAACAAGATAGTCCCTAGTTATATAAAATTTCATGTTGAAATACTCTACAATATGTTTTAAATGCTGTTTTTAGAATCATAATCACAAATATATATATTTTTGGGCTCATCTTTCTATGTAATTAATCTAAAGCAACAGAAATTCAACTCATGAGGAAAAATATCATTAGACTGGAACAGACAATAGGAGAATCTCTCCGCAAGAAAAGATCTCATGGAATAAAGCTACCACTAAATAAAGCACACCTATCTCCAACAGCAGCATCCCTTTCTGAATTCCTAGCACTGGATTTTGGGAAAGAGGAAGCACAAAAACATGTACTGAAACAACTCAGGAAGAAGAGACAAAATACTTGTGATTCACTAGCAGAAAGCTGTACAGCGATTAACCCAAAAATACCAGGCATAAAAAACATACTGACATTTTAAATGTGAGTGAGCAGCAGTGCCCTGGCAGCCAGGAGGGCCAACCGTGTCCTTCATCAGGCACAGCGTGGCCAGCCGGGCAAGGGAGGGATTGTCCCGCTCTGCTCTGTGCTGGGGCAGCCTCAGCTCCAGTGCTGGGGGCAGCTTTGGGCACCACAATGTAAGAAAGATGTTAAAGTGTTGGAGAGCATCCAGACGAGAGCAATGAGGATGTTGGAGGGCCTTGAGGGGAAGCTGTGAGGAGCAGCTGAGGTCACTCGGTCTGTTCAGCCTGGAGAAGAGGAGGCTGAGGGGACACCTCAGTGCACTGTACGGTTCCCTTGTGAGGAGGAGGGACAGGCACTGATCTCTTTCTTCTCTGTGGTGACCAGTGACAGGATCCTTCAGGTCTGACACAGGAGTGTCACTCCTGTGTCAGGAGTGGTATTAGGAAAAGGTTTTTCCCCCCAGAGGGTGGTTGGGCACTGGAACAGGCTCCCCAGGGAAGTGGTCACAGCACCAAGCCTGACAGAGCTCAAGGAGTGTTTGGACAAGACTCTCAAGCACCCAGTGTGACTCCTGGGGTGTCCTCCACAAGGCCAGGAGTTGAACTCTGTGATCTTGATGGGTCTCTTCCAACTCAGAAGAGTCTATGATTTTATGATTTTAATTCCTCCACATTTGAGAGACTTGAGAATCTTGCACAACTGCTCCCGTAACTTTCCAGCTGACACTGGAAATGTCATATTGTTGTTTTACACAGTCAGGGCAGAAAGTGAAACACTGGTCATGATTAATTTTTTTAATTCATTCCCAATTAAAGGTATTTATTAAAGGTTGCCTTTTTTATTTCCAGAATAATTTCCTGTTGAATTAGGAGGCTGTCAATTACACTGTCAACAAAGCCCCATATCTCATACTATTTCTAGGCAGAGGGGGAAAAAATAACCCACAGGGAAACATCTTTTATATATTATTTAAAAACCTTTGAAATGACCTTGAGGACCTTTTCCACGAAATAGTTCCAATGCCAGAAGCTATAAATTCTCAGTCAAAGATGAATCAAAGGAATACACCACCTAAAACAAGCCCTTTATTACCTGACCCTATCAAACCTGCAGGTAGTCCCCAAAGGGGCCAAACTGGTCTGCAGTACAGGAAGCCAATAAGCCATACAAAAAGAATTGGAGGGACAATGAGGGAAATTGAATGGGCACAGAAGACAGTGCTGAGACCACTGAAAGGTGAAGAGGGTATTATCCATCCTAGACTGCCATTTTAGACATGCAATTTATTGCATATTGGGCAATATGTATTAGCTAAATACTGTGTGCTTCTCTGAAGAAAGTGAAAAGGAATAAAAATTAAGCCCCAGTGCACCATCATATGTGACATGCCAGACCACATAACTTCTTCCAGTTTGTTACTGCTATTTAAAAAAGAATAATATTCTAGTCAGGCAATAGTTTATGAATTCATTAAATAAATGGTGCCTGTTCTGACATAATTTCATCCCTAGTACCAAGACAGTGCCTACAGTACAGGTCTTAGGAAACTTCCCCTAGATTTTACCTCATTAAAGTAATGATGTCAAAATGACTAATGACTTAAAAACTAGAAAACAGTGATAACCTGAAGTTTCAACACATCACAGAAACCAAAAATAAACAGCAGAAAGTAGAATAGAGTAGCAGCAAGCCTCAGTTACTCAGTATGTGCATAAGAGAAATATTTTTATTTCCCTTGCAAACATTAGTAGGCAAAGAAGTCAACACCATCTGCCCAGCTCTAATTTTAATGTAAAGTTATTCTAAATGGAACAGAGAAAAAACATCAATGGAAAAAATGATTTAGGTATTCTAAAATTAAAACTAAGGACTGTCTCACCAGGAGTAAGATTTTTAAATCTACTTTTGTTTCTGCATAAACATAACTGAGTCATGGGTTTGCACAGTTCTTGGCCTAGCTTTATCCTTTTAGACAGCTGAGCTGCTGTACTCTACACATTCCATAACATTTTTTTTTTCTCTTTACATTAAGTAGCTTAGTTGTGGAAATATAGAAGTATAAATTTCAGACACTACAGTTTTGAATCCAAAAGTGGTGCATGAGTGCTGAACCCTAGTTGGAGCTGAGTTCAGTCATTCAGAATCCCTGAGATCTAAAGGGACCTCTTGAGATCATCCAGTCCAAACCCTGTGCTCAAGCACAGCCAGCTACAGCAAGGTGCAAGAGAACCATATCCAGTCAAGTTTTGAGCAACTTGATGGATATTTATTTAGACTTCTCACTCACTGTCACTCCAGTCCTGAACTCAAAAACTCAACAGTGAGCTTTAGCAACCTATTACCATCTGGTTATATATCAGAGATAACCACTAAAAAAATCATCCAACATACCCAAACACACAAATTGTGAATTAGTTTACCGTACTCACTGAACAGTGCTCTTTTACTGCCCTTTTATGCTAAAATATAATCAAGCTAATGAATTACTTTTATGCTCATCCAGACATACTGTGCTTCCACAAACCTGTTGGTAAGGCTTGGCCTTCTTGGATTTATCTATTTTTTATTAATTTTTAAACTATTTACATCTTTAGAGATATTGGAATAGCAAACTTCTGGGCAACCTATTAATGAGCCAAACAACTGGGGGTCTATTTTTAAATTGTAAGGCCTGAATGCTTCACACTTGACTCTGCAATACTGTCACTGACCCACTGCCCAACACAGGCCATTTACTTCCTGTGCATCATATCTCATTTATTCCAAAGATGGTACACAATGCTTCCCCATCCTTGTAAAACATTTACAGAGATACAAGGGAAAGGATACTATGCGTGTAGAGTACTACCAAAACTGATGAAACTGGTAAAATAACACACTCTTCCTGCAGCAAGGATGCTTTGGAACTAATGAATTACACACTCTGAATTCAAACATCTTGCCTACCTTGTCTGGTATACTCATCTGCTTCTCTGTGGACCAAATCTTTTACCCGGTTTCCATACAGCAACCTAGAGGAATCATGATCAAAAGCTTTCAAGGTCTCACTGGAGCTGTAAGACTTCTGAGTAGGCACTCTGCACTCCTCATTTTCTGCAGAAGAATTTGTATAGCGACGCTCCTTGTCCCGTCTGCTCTTTGTCAGGGAGCAATAAGGCCTACGTTCCTTCACATCCATACTTCATTCCTTCTCTGTGCACATCAGTCCAGCTTATTTGGAAGTCTTCTCTACATTCAGCTTACATTCACCTATAATAAAATTAGAAAGACAACCACTGATGTGTTACAATGATCTCTAATTGCTGTAATTGATCCCTAACTGTCTGGAAAAGAAAGATCTGCTCAGCAATGGGTGAGAAGCACTTCTGTAAGACTTGCCAGAGTTCCATGCACGAGCTACCCTGATCTAAAACATTAGCAAAAAAAATTCTTGTGAAAAACATCAACGCAATGCTACTCATTTTTATACAACAGATTAAAAGATCAAAAGCAAAGAGTGATTGGAGCAGAGAACAGATTGGAAAAATAATCTTTTTTCAGCTTAACAAATGTGTTAGTTGCCTAAGGTCTATCTGTAGGTAAGCTGTTTTTTTCTTTTTCTGAGAAGCCTGCATGCTTAAATTGGAAATCTGGCTTTCTTTTGCTTGTTGGAAACTTGTGGTTTTAATGTTTGGGGTTTTATACTTTTTTGTATACTTTTAAACTTCTATAATTTTTATTGTAATTTCTACTCTAAGAAAATTATTCTTATCAGAGAACACGTACACATAATTTCAGAGCAAGCTACAAAAACAACGCAGGTGATGTACAGGAAGGTTTATTCAAGCCAGTAAATTCTATGTAAGCTGTGCTAGAAGGCAAGAAAATATTTGATTTGAAATGACAGTCAGAAATAGCTTTTTTTTCCCCTCAAGTTTTTAAGGAATATTACAGTAAGAATCATATTTCTATTACTATTTATTTTGCTTTAATATTTCATTCATGCATTTTCAAAACAAGACTTCTCAGTTTTCAAAACAAGATGTCTCAGTTTAATTTCTTGGGTCCCACACCCTCAACCAAAATATCTACATTTCTTACAGAAAGAAAGCCTGGAAATTTTGCTTTTGTTTTTTAAAGAGAAGTGCTAAAATAAAGTTAAGAATATAATTTTTATCTTTAAACAGCTGAGAAAGCATGTGCATATCACACAGCAACACATATCACAAAGCAACAGCCAACTCCATTTGCACTCTTTTCAGCAAAAATAAGGTTGCTTTACAACTCTTCACTTATTTAAACACTTAATATCAAACTAATTAGTTGTTACTCCTCAAAATATTTTTAGAGAGTATTTAATTTACTACAGAGCCATAATTCAAGTTTGTGAACAAGAGCTAGTCCTTTATAATTTTGTTTTGCAATTTTCCCAAAAGGTTTTTGCATTTCTTGGCCTATGTGAAGCTCAGTTTAGGCCCGACAATAAAGCTCCAAAGACATCCATTTAAGGAAACAATCTTCTCCTTTTATATTTTCAAATTTTAATTGGTTAACTGAAATTTTGACATGATCAAGAAAAAAGTTTTATAACACAAGAGTTTATTAAATTGATGACTGTTTTTATGTTTGCACGCCCAGGTAGTACATCTTTCAAGCTTATATGAAACAGATTTTAAAGCATTTGATTTACTAATAAATGCAAGTACTTTCCAGGAAAAATCAGTTTACTATATATATTATAAACTCTGTGTTTTATTAATACTAAAATGAATTGTGATTTTTAAAAATAATTATTAACAAATGCACACAGGAATTCCTTTGCAGTGTAAAGCTTATTTCCCCTTTCATCTAAGCACGTCAAGATTTTAAAGGGCCACTAATTCCTAGTGTCTCTAAACTGTACCATGGGAAAACTGACACACACTATTCATCATCATGACTATTCACCATCAAAGAAGAAATAATTTTTATTTTTATCCAAGTTTCCAAAATCCTTTATAATGTTAAAAAAAAAAAAAAGGCACGACAAAAGCCAAACCAACAACCCAAACTCTTATTTGCACAACACATTGTTACTATACCAAGCTAAAATCCTCAAAGACTTAATCTATGCTGTAAGCATGGAGAAGTACTGATCTGCTTCCCACAGAAGTCAATGAATTTAATAAAACTTCAAAAAGCAGTTCTCTGGGTTATCTATTGCCTCTCCAGGCAAAGAATGAAAAGGTTAAAATAATACAAGCTGTTTAACAGCACAGCTTTATGGAGACACTTCAGCAGTGAGTATCCTGCCAGAATAATGAGGACTACTGGATTTTTTGTGGGCATTTTTGAAAAAAAAAAACCAAAACAAACAACAAAACAAACCTTTTAGGTTTTAAGAACATGATCTTTTTGAATCTGGCATTATACAAAACACCTGTTTACTTTCAGCAGCCTTTAACTTTAAAAATTAATAGTATCTCTCAGCAAGTCTTAGGAAACAACATCCTCAGGCCTGTGTCTTTGAATTTATTTCATCAGTGAATTAATACACATATCTAATAGAAGACAGAATAAAAGCTATCTTAAAGAACTGTCTACAAATAAATATTCTTTACTGTGATCAGACAGCAAGCAAAAAGGGAGAATGCAAACATATTTGCAGAACACAGAAACAAATATCAGAATTAATGTTTAAGTAGGGTAAGTCAGCAGTAACAAGTCAAACAAAAGGAGACTTGCAGATGGCTTTACTAGATCTTTACTTGAATCATTGATACATTATGAATCACCCCTTCTTTTTCCCTAGAAAACACTTCTCACACACAAATGAGAGAAGTATTTTCAATTATTCAGAAAATTATTTTAACAAAAAACCAAACTGTCATTTCCTGCATCTACTCAGCCCCTTTCTTTGAAAGATCACTACTAAAATACTAACAAAATTTCGCATTCAAATCTTTACAGATTTAAATGAACCACTGCTGCACAAATTTGATCATATTTCCTTTTTCTGTTCTCTTCTGTTTCCTGTAACATTAAAGCTGCATCTCAGGGTCTTGGTGGGGATAGCCAAATGCACAGCAACTAATTTGCAAAATCAGATTAAAATCTTAAACCAAAGAGAATTAAATTTATTTTGAGACGTATTAGAAAATACTTGCCTTCATCTGCAAGGAATTTTTGCCCATATGTCAATATTTATGGTCTATCAGGTTGCTTCACCCCAACTAAATGAAGTAATTTACATAGAGCAATATTTACAAAGCTATTGAACTACTAACACACTCACAAAAGGATGTCAGTTCAGCCGTGCTATACACTGCTGCATGTGTTATATTGCAACTCTAATGTAAAACAGCCTGCACAGACTGCAAAAAAAAAAAAAAATTTCACTGGTGCATGCCACTACTTCACGTTTCTGTGCAATACTTTTGAAAGTATAAAAACTGAGGATGCTCATCTGTGTCACTGAGCATTGGGATCTCCCATGACCTCTTCAGTGATGTCTCCAGTGTTAGGGGCTCCTGGCTGAACTGCACAGGAGGGTGTTCACTGATCACCAGGCTGACATGTCAGCTCTCATACAGTCATGCTCAACCCATTTCTCTACACGGCTTAGCTGACTGCAGACTCAGAAACTACTTTCCCAGTCTCACTCCAAATTTTAAAAACAGCTTGAAACCATAAAGAGGATTTATTTTAAATTATTTTAAAACCCATTTTAAAACAATATTTCTTTCAACTTAATTTAGAAGGCAAGAAGGAGAAGCAGAAAAGCAATTCTTGTTGTGATTAGGTCATTGGGATCAAAGAGCTCAATCCCTTATATGTCAGGCTACATTGTAGACCTCTGCCATCATTAACACCTTTAGCACAGTATCTAATTACCAAGTCTGATAAGTTATGTGCAATTAATAATTAAAACAAATAAACAATCAAAATTCCTTCTTTTCCTTTAAGCGTTGTAGAGACACCAAGTGTAAAACTAAAACTGAGCACAAGGCATGGTCACACACAAGTGTCAGAGCTACCACAGGAGCTTCAAGGACTGATGCCTCAGACACAGACAAAGGTGACTGATGTCTGTTAGAAGTTTTACACTGCATTTAAAATTTACCAGGACAGTCTTTCATCAGTTTCTCTTAGTCATCTATTGCAACATGAAATAAAGTCAAGGTAGTGAAAAAGAAAAAAACCAAAAAAAAACCCAAAACAAACAAAAAAACCCAAAAAAAAAACCAACCAAAAAACCCCCACAACACCAAATCAAAAAACACAAAAACTCCCAAAAAACAAAACAAAAACAAACCAAACAAAAAACCAAACAAACCAAAAAACAAATCACAGTTACTTAATTTTTTTTTAATAAAAAGCTTTTGATACTTAAGTTCTACCCTGCGACACATAAAAGTACTACAGACATATTTAAATTGGTAAGATGTAAAAAAGGCATTAAGGTCACACTACAGAGTTATCCAAAACCCCCAGGTACAACTTCAGCATGTCTGCAGGCATTTAAAATATTATGGAAAATGACTGCATTTCATTCAACACCTTGAACTCTGAGCTTCTCAAAGGGTTGCTGCAGTTTGGCAGCAGGATGGCAATCGTGCCTAAGGTACACAGTGCTCCCTCCCACTTGGAGAAACTTCTCCCAGCATTAAACATGATTCAATGAACATCAATGTACCTGACTAAGAAGTCTAAATATACCTCAGTATTTTATGCCTAAATACTGATATCTAAAAATCCACAGAAGCATGAAAGAGTAAACAGGTAAGAAATAAAATATGTTGGTTGCCAAAATGACAAGATAATTGTATAGAAAAGATTATGTCACTGCTTGGGTTGATTTATGGATCTACTATAGTCCCTTTCAACATCTATATCCATTTTAGACTTCTCTAAACATACAAAGCAAAACTGGAATTAGTTCTGAGAATAATGAGAGTCATTAGTATATACAGAGCTGGAACAGAAAATATTCAAAAATGGAATGATGGAATTTGTACATTTCTCTGTTACAGGAGAACAGTAAGAGAATTTGAAATACAAGGAGTCACAAACTCTCCTCAGTCTCAAGGAAAACAGCAGCAAGGAAAGAAGCATGCTGTTGGAGCAGAGCCCTTCTTCCCTCCCCAAGGCCAGCAAAACCGAGACAGGGAAGAAACTTACATATTACATATCACAAACGTCCCTCCCAACATCTCAATCAGAAAACTTAGGCATTCCAAAGACACATAGTATTCCCAGCTGCAGGCACCTACATTATTATTGAATTCTTGCTATTTTTGTTATTAATTACTGTTATTACAAATGAAGATTCATTGATCCTTCCACATGGACTCCTAGGTGAAAGCACAGTCTGAACACTTGCTTAGACGGGGACCAAATCTGCTTTCTGCTTTTTATGGTTCTACATAAACACAAGCAGTACAAGAACCCTAAGATTTCTGGGTGAAGAAGCAGGCTTGAACTTCTGTCTGGAATAAGAGCAGAGGATTTTACAGGCTGCAAGCTAAGACAGTGCCTATTCTCAGCATTGACAACAGTTGCTGAAAATAGCATCTAAGTAGTGCTGTTCAATAGATACAGGTCTGCAAGTGCCATTATTTTCATTTAATAATAATTTCCTTTGTACCTGTAATTGCTGACCAGGTTAAATGAATGTAAATATTGCATTAGTTACAAATTGCACTAGGTATACTATTTCACAGCCTCTTGATAGCAGAAGAACAAAGCAAAATTCAACTGACACATGTTAACAAGTAGATTAAAAAGCTTAGGTACAATATGCAAAAATTAAGAAAATCTTCTGTCCACAAAAAAAAACTTCACAATTCGCACAACTAATCACCCATAAAACCTATTACAAACAAGTACTAAGGAAAACTCAAAAAGCATAAAAGAGTGATGAAATTTCCACTTCAATGGCTGATAAAGTGAGATATGTCAGAAATCAACTGAGCTGGAAAAATGACACTTTGAAGAGGTGCTTAGGATGATCTGTAGCCATGGTGTGTCATTAGTCAAACTGATGACTCTTAATACATGGACATTTCAGGTCATCATATCTAGAAACTCACTTCTTAATATAAAAAGTCTGTCTTCCAGCATAGAAACTAGAGAGAATGTATCCCAAGTCAGCCTTTCTAAGGGGGAGTGAGAAACAGATGGCCTGTCAGACAGTTCACAAACTAAAATTTAAAAGAAGCCTCCTGAAGTCACTAACTAACCCTACATTTTAGAATCAAATTCAAAACAAACAAATAAAAATCCCAGCAAAAAACCCTAACAAAAACCCACGTGCAAAAAAAGAGTAATAAGTAAGAGAAAAATTATTTTGTATTTTTCTGTATCAGTCAGGGGAACAGAACACTCATATCTACCATCACAACAGGATGTAATGTTAATATGAAAGTTACTTTACATAGTCTATCTAAAAATCTTAACTACATTAGAGACAGAATAGACAACAAATAAATGTACTTTATGTTCATTACAGAAGTTTCCTGCAATAAGAGTCAGGAAAATCAGCAAGATAAAGAGTTCTGCAGCATCCTGGTTACTCACAGATACTGATGTTTGTATAACAATATTGGTGCCATCACTTAAAATTTAAATCCTTGGGAGTTGAGGGAAAGAGGGAAAGAACACTTCATACTTTCCCCGTTATGGGCAGAAAGACACAATGTAAGGATGGGAGCCAGGGGAGCACTTCTCAGGATTGTGTTTTCCTGGGAGGGTATGAGGACCATGTAACAGCATTTGAGATGGAGCTACAGCTGGTTCTGCATGCCAGAAGCCCCTCCACAGCAAGGCAACAAAGCTTAAGACAACACTGAAAACAGCCCCGTGGGCACACAGCTGCAGCCTGGGGCTGTGCTGGGTGTGAAGTCACCGAGCAGGTCCTGCAGAAAACCCGCAGCTTGCGAGGAGGGAGGGCTGGGACACCGGACCAGCTGGAACAGACCCTTCAGAGGAACTCAGCACAGGCTTACACTGACAGCTTCTGTTCCTCCTTTGGAGGAATGGTTTGCAGGAACTGTCATGAACCCTCATCTTGAAGAGAAGCATCTACATCTAATTTAGGGAATTTAAATAAAAAGTGTTTTATCTCAAGGGTTGAAAGAGCTACGTGAGAAAGGAAACATGAAGACCAAAAGAGTGTAATAATACGGCGGGGTATTATTATAAAATTATAAAAAAGGGGGGTGAAAATATGTGATGAAAAGACAGAGGGAAAGGAAGCTAAGAGAGCAGAAATGCTGCAGTATGAAGAAAAAATGAATAACAAATCAATCTCAAGACACAAAGAAGAGAGAGAAGCACTCAGTAGCACCCATTATGGCACCGCTGGGGAAGACAAGAGACACAGCAAACCTAGCAAGAGAAAAGAGTTTCAGAGAAAAAACAAGGGGAGGAAGAGAACAAAGAAAACTTCAGAAGGGAAGAACTTTGTGACTCATTTACTTCAGCACAGAGTATTAAACTCATAGAGTCAGCACTGGGCAATTCATTACTCAGCAGCAACTAAAAAGGCCCAAGTACTTCCCTCTACTCCTTTAAACTTGAAATTCATCCTTTATGCCATCATCTCCTTCCCTTCTCATCTTTTACACACTCTTTTTCAGTCACTGTGTTCTTACTCAACCTATCTTAATAGTATCCTAACATATGCAAGGATAATTCCTTCTTGAATCATGTCTCCCAAATCTACTTTTGCACCTGCTCAGAGCTCTTCCACAGTCTCTTCTTTTGTTGTGGAACAAATACACAGAAATCTAGAGATTTTTGAGAACTAAAACAAGTGGGACAGAGAATCTGACACAAGAACAACACATAACAAACCATGAACATCAGCAAAGGTGCTACAGTCCCTGAGTCCCCAGGCAGGGAGCACAGCACAGTCATTTCTGTATTTCTGTTTGGAGAACAAAGCTATCAGTATGTCAGCTTCACCATCTGAATAGGGTGTCAATCATTCAAGTCCCCCTTCAACAACTCAGAGCTAATTTCAAACAATTTGACAGTAGTGAGGTTTCAAAAACAATACATCTCTCAAGTCACTTTAAGGAAAATGAAGTATATTACATGTGACATGCAAGAGCTGGGCATACAGTCACAAGGCTGAGCTGAAATATTACTGTGAAGGTGTCTGGAAATGAAAGGAGGACCTGAGGAAACTGTAACAAGGATGTCATTGCAGACACATGGGAGAGGGAAGAAAAAAAATAGCTAAGTGTAGGTGCTGAAGCTATTGCCCTGGTTGCATGACATAGGATACACAGGCAGCATCAGCCTTGGTTTCCAAGTACAGCTTCTCATTGTGAAAACTGAAATTCCACATAAACAGGAGTCATTCACAAGATTTTCCTCTCCCTTATGATCTGACAGGTAACCAGATTTTTCAGTCCCAGTCTCATTAAAAGGAGGATACTGTTGCAGTCTGGTAACCTGGAGAATTATTTAGTGACTCATCTCTATAAAGAATGACTAGGAAGATTTTTAAGGCATACTGACAATTGTTTTAGTGCTCAAGAACTCCACTGTGTTCAAAGTTATCCCCTTGCCCCCCTGACTGACTTTCTCAAATAGCAACAAATCAAAACCACACAGATACAAACAGGAAAATTCCCAAACATAATGAAAAATCCCCACAGAAATGAGTACTCTATATTCATACTGTCACAACATTCACTTACTACTCCTAATAAAGTAGTGTAAAATATTATTTACAAATGCCACCATAAGATGTAGTAAAGTACTGCTTACCTTGATTATGTTCACATTAGCAATCCCTCCTACTGTATTTAACTGTCCTATCTATTCAGATGGTATCAGCTGTCATGTGTTCCTCTACAGTCCCCAGGTTCCTGCTTCCCTCTCTGCACAAGCTGTGTCCTCTTGTCACAACCTCTAACTGTCTCTTCTTTAGCACAATCCAACATCAGCAGACAGTAAAGGCTGGAGGTTGTTTGCCCTGCTGGATCACTTCCTTTCTGTAAACCCTGTTCTAACTCCTTCAAAGCATCCTTTTCATTGCATCAGATCTTTAGCCTTACCTTAAAGGTCATACAAAAACTTGTTGTCCTGTAATCACCCCATTCCACTCTTACCTCCCAGGTTTTGTCTCCAGTTTCAACAGAACTAAGACTTTGATTAGGGCATACAAAAGAATAATGCAGTTTTAAAATAAGTTCTTTGGCTAATTATGTGAGACACAAAATTTCCCACAGGAATTAGCAATTGTGTTCAAAGGACCACGTCGCTCTCTGGAAGTGTCCACACAGCCTACTCTGGCATGACCCTACCTGACTAGCAAGCAAGATCCTCTCTCATAACTACTTACGGAACAATTAACCTTAATAATTCAAAGCCTCCTTCAGGAAGCTGGGGAAGTATGACAAAGAACTACATCCTGCTGCCCTCCTCCCTCCCTGGTGTGTGTTACCTATAGGTAAGGCACCTGGCTGTGCTTCCAATGCTGCCAAATTTCAGCCATGGATATGAAGCTGACCTGCTGCTGGAGAGCCCAGTGACAGCACCTGCACTCACACGTCAGAGAAACAAGTCTCAGCTTTAAAATATGCTTGACTGCCAAATGATTCCAGTTTTGCAAAACAAGCACAAGCTTCTACAGGAAGTACCTTCATAATACGCTTTGGAGGAAGTTGCTTCTTTAAATTCTTTAAATTACCACTTCATATAACACTCAGAATATCTCAGTACATGCACTGATTAAAAATCCTTCTAATTAAAGTAACAATTTACTTCAGCAACAGATCTGAAGGTGACCTTTAAAGAATGGGCTATTTCTATCCTTAACAACATAAATGAAAATTTGGTCTCCAAACACATGCACAATTAACTGTAATTGAATAAAGAAAATTTTTCCCAATTATAAACTAAATCCTTTTAGATCCAATAGGAGTTTGTAGAGCAGTTCCACAGCTCAGTCACACCAGAACTAAACAACATGTAATTGTATTTCTTATCAAGTAAGTTTATCAAGCAGAGGTGCAAAGCCAGGAATACTGGAGGTTCCACTCATTTACAGGACACAGAAGGCACAAGCAGAAGAAGGAAGAGAATCTTGCCTACGGTGACAATCAAGATGCCTCAGACAAGTCCATATGGACTACATGGATGGATGAGCAGGTAGATTAATTTCTATCCTGTTTCAAATATTTCTAATTTCTTTTTAATATGAAACACAAAGTGGAACATCCATCTTTTGCATGGCCTCATACTTAATATGAAACTACTTGTGATTTTCTTATTCTATATTTAACGGCAAAATCATCAGTTCCAGTATAGGCACTTCCAAGCATTAACTTTTTACTGAATTGTCTAGATACTCGAGATAGTTTTGTGGAAACAGAAAGAGAGCATGAGATGCATGAGAAGACAGGGTCTAGAAACTTTCTTGATCTACACAATGTAGCAGAGGGGCTCATGTCCCTCCTAAAGTGAAGAATTCTAAAATAGTAGGAAATCCAAGGTGAAGTTCTTTAACTACATTAGCTATGTTGAGAAGAATTTAGAAAACTTTTAGAAAAAAATTCATCCTGAGGGGTGGTCCAGGACTGAAGAAATGCAGGCATTAGAAAAAGAAGGAAACCCCTTACATCTGCACCTGAACTTGGTACCATCAAAATCTCGTCTCTCTATTTGCACAGCTCAAGAACGTGCTTTAAAAGGCAGTACTGAGAGATGTGGTCTGTACTGAAAAATTCTGGCAGCACAGTTGAATTTACTAGAAGTCATAGCTTAAGCTAGCAAAATCTATTGTGCAGATGCAGCGATGCTGACAGAAGAGTACACTTTTAAAACCACTCATGTAGATAAGCTCTGAGACTGGAGCCGTTCTGATTAATATCATAGGCTCTTAATGCACCCAGGTGAAAGGATGAGCACACCCAGCAGGGTGAATGAAGGGGTTCAGACTGCTCAGCTATCACTTCTGGACATACTCATCTTCTGGGGAGGGCTCATTCAGCTGGGAACAATGAATGTGCTACTCCACACCTTCGATTCATACCCAGACTGCCTGGTAGTGCTGCACAGAGCTGCCGGGTAGGATTAGTAATATAATTTTGGTGTTGAAGTTAATTGAGGCTTCCAAGAAGCAGGCTTCAGAAATAAAGAGATTTAACAGAGGTTCTTTGCTGGTAGTGGGAGAGTTTATCTTTCGTATGGGGGAACAGGAGAGATAAAGGCAATCTTAATATTCCTTTTTGTCAGTTGGGGTCTCCAAATAACTGACTAGAAGTACACGCAATCAAAGAATTCTTATATACACTCAGCAAGCAGTGCAAACAAAACCCAGAGAAAAGACCACGGCTGTAATTGAGAAGGACAGAGAGCTTGAAATATACTGATGAAGACTAGAGCAAAGAAGGTAAAAGAGAGATTGGAGAGTTCAGACACATTTTATGGCTCTGTGGAATGATTAGACAGATACTCATCAGATCTTATCCCATTTGCAGCTCTTACTTAATGCTTAAAAAGCTTAATTGAGCATTACAAAACTAGTGAAATGTGTATGTGCACATATATGCACATATAAAAATAGATGTTTTATATATATGAATAAAAACCACCAATGAAAAACATGCTGTGGGGAAAGCATTGTTAGTAGTACTCTTCTTCTAAATCTAAAGTAACAAAACCCACTATGTAGCTAACCTAAGTCAGGACAGCTTGGGAAATATATGTACCTAATCTAAGTCCCCTTTGCTTTCAGTAACTGTATATTCCAAACCATCAAGATGCTGATAAATTGTCTCTTCATGAACTTTTGGTATAAGTGACCAATTGAAGACCACCAGGGAGCATTGGAGGGAAAAGGCAGGAATGTTCTTATACCTATTTAGATTAAGGTTTTCAGTAGTTACTCTTCTGTCTCCCTTGAAGAATAACAGGAGATCCTCCCAATCAAAAATAATCAGGTGTAGAAGTTTTTTAAATTTAGTTTACAAAGCCATTAGGAAAATGTGCAAAATACCATTGAGGAATAAAATTCTATGCTGTTTTACAACTTTGAAGCTAGAAAAACATAAAATTAATTGCCTCCAAATTCCTTTTATCTATTTAGTCAACTAAAATAAAATTTATTATGGGAACAAAACCAGCATCACTAAAAATAGTGAAATGTTGATAATTATGTATTGCTCTGTATTTCTTTAGCTGTTATTCCCTCAGGGCTATGCTCCTCTGTACCTAAGGGAGAAATTAGAAGCTTTTAGCAAAGGTGCCAGATTTATCAGGGGCTGCTGCCTGAGAAATACTGTCTATCAGCAAGTCAAAAACATTGCTGTGACTCTGCATCTTCCAACTCCTATTTAAAGCATTTATTTACTTTTCATAAAAGCATGGCATGATCAGCAAAACCACTATGGGTTGGTATATGAGTCTGATTTAAGAGCACTCACTGTCCTGCAGAATTGTTAAATTCGAGATCGTGCCACAGTGATTCAGTAATAGCTACAATATAAGAAACTAATGAGGTAGTACCTTACCTCACCAGGATATCAGTCCTGAACACTTGCACAGACCAGTTCAGTCTGAGCCATGCTTGAGACAGGACACAATGCAGTTTCCTTAGAAAGCAGTCTGTCAGTCTCAATTTCTGAATTCAATTGAATTTCTGAATGCCTTATCCATAAATCATGAAGCAGTTTGGCTTCATCAAATGAGACATAGCTCAGAGTCACAAAGTATCACTTGCCAGAATCCTGGTGATAAAATTCTAGAATCTGGGTCTTCATGCAACCAGAGGAAAAATTAAAGGCTTGGGAGTCTTTTGAGGGAGATGTTCTTAGTATGGACTGAAGATGAGACAAACTGGATTTGGCAGATGCTTACAAGAAATTCAGTTTAAATTTTATTTAAAAAAAAAGACATAAAATAAAAAAGAAAAGCTGTTCTTTTAAAAAAGCAAACTGAGGAACAATAGCAACTATAATAGCCATCCCTTCCCTTCTCTCCCCCTTGCAGATGCTCTCATTCAAACACTCATCCAAGATGACCAACCCTGGTTCCTGGTGTTCTGCAGCCTCATGGGCCTGAGCACCCCTGGGATAATCCCACCCCTCTCCTGCCAAAGCTGGGTCTTGGTGCAGCACACAGGATGGTTCTGAGGCTGGGGAAGCAACAAGGAAGGGTCTGATAGGGTTTGGAGAAAACAGGCAGTACAACATTAGCTTACTGCTTCTATCTTCTTTGCTTCTGCATTAAAAAAAGACCTTTTAAGCCAGATTTTATTAAGTTTCTGACCTGCAGCTATGACTTCAGTCAGTCTGTTTGGAGTGCATTTGGTAGTGTTGACCAACACAGTTTTCTCAGACAGAAAATACAAGACAGATGCTCATGATTTCAGAAAGCTTTAATCTAATTTTATTTCTATATATGAAGTAGCATAATAAATAGGATTCTTGTCAATGCTGGTGAAAGGCCAGAGGGTTTGCACTGACTGGACAGCACAGGGTCTCAAGAGCTGTCTGGGCTTGTCTTCACCTGTCTGGTTTTAACAGTTGCCAGGTGGTTGAGCAATTATTGCCTGGCCTGACCCCCAAAACACAGAGGGAATGTCTGACACCCTGTAGCAGTCACTGGCTAACAGGGAGAAGCCTTTGTGTCACCTGAGCCTGGGGAAGGCTTTGAAGCAAACCTTAAAACCCAGGCTGGGGCCTGATGCAAATAAAGCAGGCTACAATAAAGCGTATAAAAACAGCCCTGAGTGGACCAACATCAAGTAAGATGCCAGACCCACTGTGAACACCGTGCTCTCTGCAGTGGAAGGCACAGAATGCTGGTGACTTCATGGGAACACCTCCCCACCTGCCATTTTATTTCCACCCTCACAACCCAGAGCAACAATTAACACCAAAAATGGCAGGCACTCGGAAGTTCTGTTTAACAACTCTTAAGTGTATTATTACATATGCTTATGTAAAGTATGTTTTTATGTTTTTATGTTTTTATACATTCTATGGAGTGTAACAATGTTAAAATATTAACTGGACCGCTAGGAAAGTCTCAGTTCATAATCTATGGCATGTGCCTTTTAAGTTAAGAAGATTCAGAATGTATCTACAAAGCACACTTTTCAATTCATGAGGAACAGTTTGTAAAAGCAAAGAGAGAACTGTAAAAGCTTTGGAAGATTTTTAAAAACTTGGTTTCCTGAGAGGTGTAGACATTAACTTTCCAGTCCCTTTGCACTGCTTTTCCCCTACTTTTTCCATATGCAAAGCCTTTGTCTCCAGTAGCTCGCAGTAGAGAGTAACAGTGATAATGGCTGCAGCCACACAAGCTCTCATTTGGGCAATAGCAATAGCATCTGACTGATGAGTGATGTGTTACAGGACACTCACATCATGCTAAACCATGGCATAATTATTACACACTGCATCCAAGTTCCTACTTTCCAGGTTTATAATAATAAGCATCAATAGATTACAGAATTTAAAAAGGAGAAGAAACTTCAGAGAATACGGTACTAAATTTCACCTGCTGAAACAAAAGAATTTTAAAGACAGTATCATTAGAAGCTAACAACTTTGAGGAAACTATGAACAGTCTGCATTTTAGGTAGGCAAAACTATTCGTGACATCAGGAAAAGCCTTACCTTCCACAGTGTATCAGTTATAACCAAGACAATCTTACTATCTTTGTTTCAAGTTCATTTTGTTACTATGGATATTAAATTATTTGTTTAGATAAATAGGTAATTTATATATCTAGTAATTACATTATGGGTTAAAAGGTCTGCTTTATTGCTAATACTAACCATCTCATTGGGATTACTTACTGAAACAGCAAAGCCTTTTCATGGATGTTCTTTGTTCCATTACTGTGTAAGACCTGTGATTAATATTAACCTTTATCTCACCACTGATCCTTAAAAAATTCAGAAGAAAATATTCTCTTTCTCAATTCTTTGGAAGAAAATGCTGTTTCTCCCACAGATCTTAAATACCCAAATTCCCAGAGACTGTTTTGTGAAATGAATCCTCTGATGGGCTTCAGAACAAGGCATTTTACCAAAATACTCAACCCCTATCTTGATAGCCTGCTGCTGCCACCATTGCTAACGATTATAAGCTTCCAGTACTGTGAATAATTCAGAAACTCATCTCTTCCATTCAGTGTAAAGACCATGTTGAGAGAAAAAGGTCACTTTTTTTTCTCTTCCAACCACTGACTTATGTATCCCAGCGCTGGTCTGACCGCATGATACACTGAGTGTTTGACATGCATCCCCTGACAGCTTCTTAGCAGTAGTTAGTCTGTTTAGCTTAGACTCCAGAAATAATAGGAGCACAAAGGACTGACAAGTTTCAGCAGTTATCCACAGAGTACCAGCACTCACATTTGCAGCAGCTATTTCAGATACTTGATGTACAGCAGGCCTAATGCTTAATTACAAAGTAGACAGATGCCAGCATATGTATTGTAACCGGGCAATCTGGTACTGATGCACCCACAGAAGCAGTGGTACTTGATAAACATTTCTTAAACAAAAGTATGAGCACTATAAACACCTGTTTCCCGAAGACTAACACTTGAAAACACACTGCTCCAAGCCTTTTTTGGAAAGGCTTTAAATTCAGTTCTACTTCCTCTTTAATCTTGTGATTAACAAGGACATGGAAGGCTGTCAATTTATACGTATACAATATGCAGTTTTATTTGAAAATGATATCTGTCAGAGAAAGACAGACTCATGCAACATCGTATTTAAGGGATTAATTACTGTTTACTTGAAACTTCTCCTCCCTTCACTTAAATAACTTTTTTATTTTGCCAAGCAAGCTTATTTTAAATACATACACAAAGGATATTATAGTGAATATTTCATCTTTCAAAACAGATGAGTTAAAAATCTAACATTGTATTGAATGCATCTACATGCACTGACCCACAAGTTTGTGTTTAACCATGAGAAAAGCTAGAGTATCCTTTGACCCTAAGCATTTTTACTCATCTCTTTCATTCTTCCTCTGGCTGAAATCAACTCAATCGTCAAGGAAGATGACCACCTTAAGGCAAAGGAAAGATTATGACACTCTCCTTCTTAAATAAAAAGTGAAACCCATAAAAACCCCAAATGCTCTCTGCAGGGAACAAACTAACCCACTCCCCAAACCCTTATTGCTCAAATAAGGTCTAGTAGGTCATGGTTTGTTACCTGACATCCTTCCCCCATTTCCTTCTTCCTCACCAAATAACTTTAGATACATCACAATGTCAAATTTGGTCTCCTGGTTTTGCTGAAGGACTTTTCAATGTCTTCATTATTGAGATCAATGAACTCCTCTCTCAGGCTTCAGCAGAAAGAAGAGCAGCACTCTATCCTGAGGATGGTAATCTTTGTCCCCAGTGTCCTTCTCTCAGAACCACCCCCCTAACACGGCTAAAAATTATCAATTTCACAAAAATTTAAAAACCAACTAACAAACAAACCCCCCTGTGTTTGCACTTACTTATAAATTTTGTTTTAATACTTTCTTGAGAGAAAAGACCACAAATACATATTTGTCATTCTGACAGCAGGACAAAGCCTCTGTTTCTAATTTAAAATCTTCCTATATATCTCGAGTCTATACAGACTCACAAGCATGCCAAAGAGTCAAAAGTGGTTATAAACTTCCCACCTTTCAAATGCTGCACGTCTGCTATCTCCCATTGCAAACATCCTGTGCAAAACTGAGTAATCCAGACAGTCATAAAGCAGCTCTTGATCATTTTATATGGTCATCACAACATCTCTCAAAAAAAATTACATTATGACCACGTGAAGTTTTGGACACGCAAGCTCCTTTGCACAGTTCTAGGAAAACAAGATATTCTTTTTTGTCTGCTCAAGAGAGCAATTCAAATACCTGTTCTGTTCTTTCGGTAGAATTTACATATGCATTTATTCTAAATGATATAGCAATTTCAAGAAAAGGATTTTTTTTTCCCCTTCAGATAAGCATCCTGCCTGAACATCCCACATACAGAGAGAATACTGGGGACTGTTAGGCTGCTCTCCCACCAATTAACAGAGCAGCTACTGCACCTGCAAATGGGAACCAGATGAGCTGCTGATCTCCAACGGCAGCTGCAGCCTCTCCTTAGCCACACAATCTACAGAATCCTACAGCCATTAAGCTTGGAGAAAACCTCTAAGATCATTGAGTCCAACAGTGAAGCCACTGTTAAGTCCACAATAAAAATGTGTCCCCAAGTGCCACATCTGCATTCTTTTGAATACCTCCAGGGATGGTGACTCAACGACTTCCCTCAGCAGCTTCTTCCAGTTCTTGACAACCCTTTTGGTGAAAAAATTTGTACTAAATAACCAATCTAAACACTGCCTCACCCCAGCACAGCTTAAAACTTGAGGCTGTTGCTTCTCATCTTCAAAAATACTTCAGCCTTAGAAGCCAGCCTTACTCTTCAGGACAAAATACTTTCTCCCCCACATGCCACGACAGAGTAAGATGACCAGCATACAGAAGATATATCTAGAAATTCATACCACAAGTTCAGCAAATTACTGCAGCTACTTAGCTTTTACAAACATGAGACAAAAAAAGCATGATTGGAGCTCAATATAGACTATATTCAACTCATAATTAGGCACAGCAACTCCCATTTAGGCCAAAACTTTTAACTAAGAAATTTAAATAACTCTCTTATTCCAGTGTTTTATCTCAAGGCAATAACAACCAATAACATCATTGTGCTCTGTAAATTTGCTGGTGATTTTCCATGTTGGAAAGGAAGTCAAAAGTTTGGGTTTCTTACAGTTCTGCTGGTGAAGAGTGAAAGAAACCTGAGCAGCAGAGCAAAAAAGACAATTCATTCCAGGCAATTAATTCAAATCAATTTATATCATTAGGTTTAAATGTCCAGTTCACCCTGCCCTCTGGTCTGCTGTGATGAACACAGATAACCAGTGCCGAGGAACATTTTTTTTTTGATAGACTTGCTTACCAGCAGTAATCTTCAAGGCATACCATATAGAAAAGGAAGGCAAACAAAAATGGAGAGCTAACAATTTATCTTCAGCTGTAAACAAGAAATACCAACTGGTATAATGACTGCCATGTACAATACATTTATTTTGTTATATACCACACAACAAGTACCAGTGCAAGTTCTACTAAGAAAAAAAAATCAATTAAACATTTCTAAATTGTTGTTAAAACACAGCCAGAGCATAAAACAAACATTCACGTAAGACATTATCAATTTTGATAAATTTTTTTGGTTTTTATATTTAAATTATTGCCTGATTGCGAGAAACATCTAGGAAATAGATACACAACTGTCTGTAACAAATCAAACCAATTAAAGCATCTCAGTAAGGTTCATTCCTAAGTATGGAAGTAACATGAAAACACTGATGAATGATGGAAAATACCTACATGAAAGACTTGCATTGTTACTTGCTCTAAAGTTTGTAAGCTCTGTGAATGCATTAGCAACATAAAGTCTTAAAAATATATTTGTATTTGTTATTTTTGAGATTCCCATTGTCTCCTCTTAATATGTTCATACTGTGAATTGTGTGTTAAAAACCAGAAGAATTTCCACAAATTAATTGCTTGCCTCTTTCTACTAAGATTATTAAACATTACTGGTAGCAGTAAAAAACACTGTTCATTAATTTTTATTGGAGGGTGGAGGAGGGAGGAAGAGGGCACTAGGGTCCAGACTCAGAGGAAAACAAGCATTAAATAAAAAAAGATAACAAATGCATATTTTGGAGTGTGTACACAGCCACGTGCCACTAAACCAGCTAACACTTATATATATACTTAATCTTACTACTTTGAAGGGTCTAATGTCTGCAACAAAATTACACATACATTTTTCAAGGTCAGACACTTGTGTGAGTCAGCCTATCACTATGAAAAATTTGTTTTTCTTGTTGAATGATTTACATTCCAGTATTCCAATTTTAAGTAAGCTTTGACAAGTCGCCTTAGAGTGATTAGTCAGAATCTCAGAATTTTTGATGAGTATTTAAAAAGCCCACTGTTTGTAACATACTGTATGGAAGCTATTTATAATTACCAAAGCTGTTTCTTTCATAATTGTCTCCCAAAATAATTTACAATCCACATGCAACTATGCATTCTTTACAAAAGAAGTCTTGAACAGGATTGTAGGAAAATGTTCAAGCCCCCTAATATTTTTACATCTAGCTGCTCAGGTTCATAAGGTGCTTCTCAAGAGTTTTCCAAACACACTTCTTCACTACAACAAAGCAAACCTAGTAGGCAACACATATCAGGATTTATGGCAAATTTTTTATTTTTAAAAGTCCCATTACAAACTGCATAAAGAACACGTAATAGCTAGCTTATTTAGTGTAAAAAATACTTGTCAGTGAAGCTCCACTGGTGCGTGATGCTTTGAAACCCATGTTTCAAACAGAGAGAACAATCACAAATCACACCCTTCACTAAAAGATGCAACGTGTCAAGTATGACTTGAAGCACTCTCTAGGGAACTGTAAACTATTTAAATATATAAAAATTTACCTTTATGTGCCAAAAGAAGCCTCTCTCTTCCAGTCTTGGAATCTTTACCAATTTATATACCATCTTCACTGATTTTTCTCCCAGCAGGAGCCAGCAGCAGCAGCTGGAGGAAGCAGAGTTTCCCTCCCTTCCTCCATAGCAAGGTCAAGGAAAGAATAGGTCAAGGTTTGGTACAAGCCAGAAGCCCCAAAGCCAAGCTCACAGAAAAGGGGCTGCCAGCACTCTCTTGTCCTACAGCTCTTCCCACCCCATGTACTCTCCAGGTTTCACTACTAACTACTGAATTTAACTCAGGGAAAGAGCACAAAGATTTCAGGCATACATTACAGACACAGACCCCAATGGATTTGTTAAGAAGGTGGCTTTTGTTTAAGGGTTGCTGAGTTCAATATCCCTCACTACTTGCTATATAAAGCTTGCTCAGTTTACAAAAATGGATGCCTTCTCATTAGTGATCTCCAAACTTTCCCTTTCCCTCCAAGGCAAACAATCTGAATGATCCAATTTTGATCATATTCTGAGAAGATTAAAACCATGGGTATAGCTACCATGTCTCATCGTGGGGGGAGAAAAGGTGACTTTTAACGTTTTCTATCAGCTCCTTGAAAATAAAGTTGAAGACCAGACCAATCACCTGGCCCTGAGTATTCTGGGTAACTGAAAAAATTTAAAACTTTATTCCTTCATTCAGAATGTTTTGGTCAGCAAAACAACAACGATTTTACAATGTTTATATTAGAAGATCTTCTAAGATAACAAATAATATTACATTAGGAAAATCTAATTCCTCCTTACACACAGCAAGATTCCTTAAAAAAAAAATCACAAACAGGAACAATCCCATAATCGTACGGAGGCACAGGAATTTTTTTCATCCCTAATTATCTTCTAACCCTTCCAAACTGAAAACTATTTGAGAATATTAGGAAGTCACAAGAATGTAAATACTATAAAGCACAAGCATAGAGACCAACTAACGGGAAAATCAGAATTCATCCCATGGAAGGATTTTTTTTTCCATTGACCCAAAAATCTGATAACATTTGAGAATAATGTTCTGGAGAGTTCTTTCAGACAGCTGCCTTAGAGACAAGATGTTCAGATCTTAGACTCCAAAGGAGCTCTGTAGCTCCTTGAATTACAATGATCAAATTCAGATTTTTAAAAAGTAGTGCTAGTTGCCAAGAAATGGTAAAAGTACTGGTTTTTTTATCCATACACACACACAAGAAATACATATAATACTCCGTTGGTGCAGTGGAGAATACTCCAACTTCTGCTTTTACACGTTTTTACAGTTCTCGCTCTTCTGGATCTTTCAAATTTCTAGAACATTTTTTACAGAAGTAAAATGAACATGACAAAGGAGACATTTGATAAAGTTTCTTCAAAATAGGCTCCAAAAATCGAAGTTGCTGTGGTGTAATGGGAGAAATATTCTCAGAGAGAAAGCAACAGACAGATGATAGCCAAATAGGGTACAAATAAATGTTCTCTCTATGGAGAAAAGTCCCACAGAGTTGTGCTGAAAAGCACCAGCCTGAGACTGAAGATGTAACTATTCACTGACCCTTACAACTAAAAAAATAGCAATTTCTTCATACCTCTTCACATTTGAGTACAGAAGGAAGCAGAATAGTAAACTAGCTGAATGCTTGGCCTAACCAGCACCTTTGTTCTTATGCTTTTATAGCAGCACAAGCTACAGCATTTCTTAATTCCAGCTGCAAAGAGGCCACTGCCAAATCTGATACCCTTTATCTCTTCTACCCAAGACACATTTGCAGTGCTTCATGTAGCAGCTGTACATCAGGATGAGAGAGAAAATCAGCCAACTGATTTTGCTGGGTTTGTCTTCCATGAGTCCACAGAAGCAGTATATAAGGGGGGAAAAAAACTCTGGTTTCACACCTTCGCTTAGAATAAGGTTCTGTCCTGTGAAAAATCCCAATATATGCAAGTAGCAAGCAGGTGGTTGGGAAAAAACAGTTGAAAATGGAAAATTTTGTAACTTTGACCTTATTGTAAGGAGATTATAAATATATTTTTTGCAAGCTCCTCAACTCACACAGGTTCACAGTGGGTCACTGAGCTGAAGAATTTGCCCATGGTGAATACCAGAGCTGGTGTGAGGAGTGAGGGAAATGGCAGAGCTCAAGGAACGATCTCTTTTGGTGGTGGACAAGTTATATAGTTTGGCTCCTTACATACCAGCATATATAAAAGAATGAACCTGGTTAAATATTCTATCAAAATTATTCATAATAGTCACAAACCACTAACTTTTCTGTCTAAAGTCAGGAAAATTAATGAAGACTGGAATATAACAGAACAAAATTTAAAAACCTATAGGTAAATGAAGATTATTCACCGGCAGAAAGTATTTTGTTTAGCTTGAAAAGCATATTTATCTAACACACCATGTTGCTGGTTTACGGTTGTGTACTGCTCATTATTAGAGACATACATAATAAAAACAGGTATCCACTGAAAAAATATTTCCATCTCCACACTTCCAAAGTAAAATCTATGCTTGTAACGTCTTCATAATAGCTGACTCCTCAAATCTAATTTTTTGCTTCAAATATTGTATATTTATCAAATCTTATGTTCACAAATATTGTTCTAAAGAAATCACTTTCATATTAAACATTTTTATTTACAGAAACCTCTATAAAGCAGAGAATTTTACAAGGAATGTATTGATTCCAAGATAATAATAAATGGAAGCTGTGTTATCTACGTAGATTTTCTGCAGAAATAGGATCAAATGATAAAGTAGTGTTGTGATTTGTAAAGGTCACATGCTGGCAGATCAAATCAATCTTAATTTTGAGAATGGTGTAAAATTTTTAAAAAATTCCATTTCTAAGTGCTGGATTCTTATCAATACCTAGCTTGAAAGAGCCAATCATACCTGTAGCTCTAATTAAGGTATTTTGATGAATTCACTGTATTAATTCCTACTCCTAAAATAGAAAACTGTGTTGTGAACAGTCTGTTTGCAGCAAGGTTATCTTTGTACTCAGATATATTCTGTCTCCACATCTACACTAGCTCCAGTATTTTTTCCCAGTATTGTACTATTTTTACTACTACTAATAGAAAAACTGCACACATTAAAAGAAAATTAAATTTTAAAAAAAGCAATTGCAAAAATCTATTAGCCTTTGGATTTAATCTATTTAACAATATTCTGTAAAGTGCATCTTGAACTTGGAGAGAGTTTAAAAACCAAATCTTTAGGCTTAAAAGAAAAATTCAGTACAGGATAAACAAAGGGCAGAGGACTGCCTAAATATGTTTCAAGGAGAAATGCCACTGAAATGGACAAACAAAAGACTGTGGTTTAAGAGAAATACACATGTTCTGTCCCTTTGAAATTAATAATTCTTAGATTTGGGGGGCCAAGTAGAATTTTACCAGCATGAAAAGTGTCAGTTCTAGTTTCCTCATTTCATGAATATTCAGAAGAACACACATCTGAAGCAAAACTTACTCAGAGATGTCTATTTTGTATGAACAATCTAGCAAAATACTTGCATTACCACAGCCTTTAGGCAAAGGATGCCTAGACAGACTAGGTGAGAAACATTGCATATTTATTTTTTTAATTTCCCCATGCTTAATGATTTCTTTAATAAAAGTATTTTGCTGTTCTTT
Organism: Leptocoma aspasia; assembly: GCA_013399835.1. Taxonomy (NCBI): domain Eukaryota; kingdom Metazoa; phylum Chordata; class Aves; order Passeriformes; family Nectariniidae; genus Leptocoma; species Leptocoma aspasia. The sequence goes on along the minus strand of VXAX01005627.1, from coordinate 1,954,163 downwards.
GTTAATAAATACACTAGAAATATTACATACTAGAAATACTTCTATATTTATAACATGCATGATGCTTGCTGAGGAGTCTGTGTGAGTCTCTTGCATGAAGACTTTAAAAGACCTTTTTTAAAGAAAAACAAAAACTGCTTATGGATGTCTAATAGCATAACTATGAAATACAAATATAATCCAAGATACTTTCCCTCTAATAGAAGTTTTACACCTTCCAGGAATTTTTTTTTTTTTTTTGTAAATGTAATAATCAATATCAACACAGAGTGTGTGGTAGTCATTGATCCTGGTTACAAGGAGGCAGCAAGAACAGTTAAGATTACCAACCTCCTTTTGTCCAGACTGGAGAAAGTTTATTCCTCTGGCTTGCTTGCAGATCCCAGATGCCCAGGTGTGGATGCCAGCCACCACCAGTATGTCATTGTCATTTAGCACCTTTAACTTTGTGGATGTGAAAAACACTGAGGTGTCTTTAGCCAGGAGCACTCCAAGTATCACCTGCCAAAGCCAGAGCACTGCTCTGAGCGCAGCTGCTGAGGATTCTCCAGTGATCCTGGCTGGGACAGCATCTTCCAGCAGATGGAAACACAAGCAATGCACACGGCTCCCAGCTGTAGGAAACTCCTACGTGGAGTAGGAAGGGAAGGACAACAGCAGCTTCTCTAGAGCTGAGAAGATGCTTACACTATTGATGACAAAGTGATGGCAAGGAGCAAAGCTTGGTATGTGCAACCCTGCCACCTACACTATGCCACTTACAAACCAGGAGGAGGGAGAATGTGCTCCCAAGGACAGAGCAGACACTGGGTAACAGCAATGCAAGTAGCCAGGGAAGCTGAGCATCCACCACTGTATGGAAGTCCCACAGTGAGAGGGGGCTACCTTGACTGTCAGAACAATTGTCTTAGGGAAACAGCAAGAAGGAACAATAAGGTGAGACAAGAACAAGAACAAGCCAGAAATTCAGCAAAGGGGAGGAAAAAACCCTAATTCAGAAACAAAAAAGGGCTGTCACTGAGCAAGAGAAATCAATTTCCAGAAAAGAATAAGGGAGGTACAGCTAACCCCTGTGTGCTTCCTCTAGGCCAGTATTCACATGTAGAATATCCCATTCTAGACCAATAGTAACACCAGAATAAAATTAACTGCTTTTTCCCCCTTACCCCAATATGTAAAGTCAACATAAACCAATGTTCCAGATTACAATACAAACTAACTTAATCTTAGTCATATATTAAACCTAAAATTTTATTTCAAAGTAAGTCACTATTCAGGTAAGCTTAATGAAAATAATAACTGTATGCCTACACTGACAGATATCACAATTTCATGCTCTTATTATGACAGAAATTTTTGACCTCCAATTTCTATTCCAAGACAGCTCTTAAGGATAACTTATCACACTTGCCTTTATATATAAATAATAAAGAAATTACTGTCAGAGCCTTGCAGGACCTCTTTTAAAGATGCTTAAACTACTTTTCTGTTTAAAAGGAGAACATTCATTCTGCAAATTTGAAGACTAATCCCAACAATAACTTCTCCTAATAATTACCTGCCTGCACTGTGGCTACTAAGGAGATACTAAATTATATCTGGAAAAACCCATCCAGATCTCTGCATACTCATAAAATATTGAAATACTGTAGACAGTAGACAAAACATTAAAGTGGAAAAATGTTCCAACAAAAACCAAAATTTTAAACATTTAAACAAAGTAAGAGACTTTAATGTCTCTCAAAGGCTTCTGGATAAAATTTGTCACTTATACTTGAAAATTTGCTAACACTTTGTAAAGGTTTAGACAGAATTAACTTCAAAACATAATAGCTTTCAGAGCTACTTTCTGGTCAGTCAGTGACATCTGAGTGAATTTGTCATGACATGTAAACACCATTTTGGAAGGAACTGGTTTTCCTTAGTTCACGTTTGAAGCTAAAACATTTTGACTGAAACAAACACAAGCCTCCAAATAGGCTCTGACCTTTGCATAACTGATCACCTCTTCTCAAGTTCTGCAGCTGCAGCTAGCAACAACATACTAATGAACCATTTGCCTGTATTCAACAATCTCCGAAATGCCTCAACCCCTGACACTTAAAAAAAAAGCCCCACATTTTCTTTGGCTGGAATTTGATGGTAGGAACATTATATCAGCTCTACAGATGTCACAGCTGATAGAGTGTCACTATAGGTAAGACTCAAGTTGAGAGCTAGAGCTGTTGTTGCTGCTCAGCTCTATGGGTACCACAGCTCCCTTGTCTCTTGCACCTTGTTTGTGGTGCAAACTGGCAGCTCCCACCCTACTGCAAGATCCAAATGCTGAAGGACTGTACGAAATGTCATGTATGAATCACAGTAAATGTACTTGCACTTTAAAATATAACAAATGAGAACAACCACAAACAACCTCAAAATTAAGTTTTAAGAAAATTATTCACCCAAATAAGATGTAGTAAGCTGTAAGTAGCTGCAAGAAAACATCCTAAAAAATATTTTTAAGCAGTACGTATGACACAAGAGCTCCTATTAAAATTCGCTTGACTCATGTAACTCATTCACTGACTCATGATGTGTTAAAATGAAAACACTGAAAGTAAAATATACGAGACAACATATTCAGATTATGAGTAAGAGAGAATGGTTTCATCCTGATCCCTAAAATTAATTGGAAGCTGGCCAACTTATAAAACAGTCAGAAAAAGAATGAATGCTTCTTTCATACACTGCAAATACAGAGACAAAGAAGGGATGGAGAGAAATGAAACTGTCAAGACAGGAAGTTCAGACTACAGGGTACTAAAAAAAATGCCAACGTTATATATAGTAAATGACATTTCCAGGTAGAGGAAAAGTATCAGTTGAGAAGTTCAGGATCAAACACATTACCAAGGTTATTCATGGAAAGTCTAAATAGCAACTATACAAGAAGAACAGTCGATTTGTCCCCAGGAGAAACACATTCATGCAAAGTATTTAGAGGGAAAGTCAGAACCAGCAGGCAAAGAGAACAGAGTCATTAAAGGTGTCAAGGAATATGTACAGCTGAAAATCACAAGCATGGAATTGTCAGTCAGCAGCATAATTTAGATCCTGCGTGTAAGAGCAAATGGCCAAGAAGTGACCCTTGTGAGAAGGACTCGAGAGAGCAAGGGTCTTGTCACGTAAGAAATGAACAAATACACACCTTTTATTTTTTAAGAGATGTGTAGAAAAATGTCAACAGTAAGAGGATAGGGCAGGCAGTTGGATGAGAGATTTGTAGAAATATAGCAGTTATATAAGGAGGAGAAAATGAAAGAAATAATACTTGCACAGAGACTGCACATAGTTTCTCAGAGCAGTCATCATTATCCTGAGTTAGGTCAATCTCAAATGTAATTTCTTAACAACTGTTATGGAAAAGACTATGAGTAAAGGCTAACACTGACTATCTTTTCACTATGAAACAATTCATGATAAAAATGTTTCTTAGCTGGAGGAATTTTATATTGGGCCTTCTAGAGACATGACATCTAAAAATTTTATTAACTGAGCAATCTAAGCTAACTCTTAGAAAGCAGAGCAGCAGGCAGACTAGCTCAGTCCAGAATGCTGGATACATTTACCCGTTTATTTGAATTACCTAACCAGATAAAAACTGTAAAGCAAGAACATCACTTGTCAGCACACATCAGCTACAAATGGTGCTGCACATTTCAGGAACAAACTAGAAGACTCTATAAGCATCTGACTAACTAGCAACTCAGTCTATGCCTAGGGCTCTGCTCAGAGCCTGAACAGTTTCTAGATCATCTCCTTCAGCTTCTCTGAAACTCAAGATTTGATAGAATATGCATAACACGTAAAGCAATTAAGTTGTCATCACAGGAAACACTTAACAATTAATTATTATATAAAAGATATTCACATAATAGTAAAAAATGGTTTATGAGAAAAAGGAATGACTCCCAGCTTGCTCAAACCTACTTAAAACAGTAAGAAAATAGTACCTGTTTTGTTAAGAAAGAAATCTTAACTAACAGTAAATTTTGGTAAAAACAATTTTGGGGCTTTTGTTTTGGTTTTTTGTTTACTATGCAGATATTGGTTGAATATTAGGGAATGCTTTACTGCCTGGAAAACAGACATATGTGACATCCACTTATGGCTATGTTTGTTTGGTATGTCCTACACACAGGTTAGAGGTGAAAATGGGAGAGGTCTCTCCAGTCTTGCAGTTCTTAGATGAATTAAGCAGAGGCCATCTTAATAAGCCTGCCTGTAAACCTGAAAACTCCTGCATCCTTTTGCCAAAACTTTGCCTTCCAAAAAACCCACATCAAAACAGAATACTAGAAGCTGCCTTTTATTACTGAGACAAGGAGAATTGAAATAATAATTTTAAAAAAACCCTAAGAAGATAAAAAAAAAAGATTTAAATGTTTTAAATCACAATGATGCATCATATGCACATCATTACAGAGCACATAAACACACAACATCCTAATATTACTACATTTAAGTGTCCTATAAGGATATGCATATGATACATTGTGACTTAAAACATTTTAATTCCATTGAAGAAGTTCTATAGCTTTAAAACCTGCTGCAATTTTGCATGGCTGCTGCCTCTTACATTCCTCAACATGAAGTGGCAGATTCTGCAGAATATTTACTTACTAAGAGCCTTGGCAGAACATGCAGGCTCTGATTTTATTGTAGGATTGCAACTCTATATACACATTACCAGACTTTCTGCTTAGAATCACGGCATCAAATACTACAATAATCTCAAGCAAAGTTTTTGTTAAATTGATTCTTCTCACTGTCTGAACTCCTCTGCTTAAAAATCTTGATGCTTTGAAGCATCTAAAAATTGTTAATGTTCAGTACACAAGACATCTCTGCTGTATTGTCAGACCAAGACTCAGTGGATAAATCAGAAATACAAATATGTTACAGAATACAGATATTTGTATTTTACAGGACAGATTTTTAACCCTGCCTCAACTGGTAAAGACAAACACATGCTAAGTACTTATGCAAAAACCTAACATATAAATAAATGTTCAAGAATATACACTATATATATACCTACAAGTTACATATGTAGCTGCTCAGACATAATACTCTAAGAATAATCTTGCAGTACTAGATTAAAAAACCAAGATGAATGAATGAATATTGCTTATTTTCAACTTTTAAACAGTGCAGGTTTCCCAGCCAAACATGAAAGCTGGGAACGTAACATATTGCCCTGAAAACACTGAATAAACCAGCAAAACAGGGCAAGTTTGTTAAAAACACAGATTGCATCATATGCCACAAGTAGGAAGGTAGCTTTGCCAGTGTTTGAAAACCAGCAGCACAACGACAAATAAAACCCAAGTTTCTTTTTATCAAGTATTATTTCAAGTCAGCTGATCTTGAACAACAAAAGAATAATTCAGTTATCTTTCATTCTCAAATCACAAAGGAGAAAGCAATTTAGTAAGTACAGGGATCAGTTTATGTATCACTAGCAATAACTCAGCAAATCTTCTCTGTTATAAGTGCATAACGTTAACAACTGTTTCATATTCAAATTGAAAAGGTTTCTGTAAAACAGAATAAAGAATGCATCTAACATATTTTCACTGATTTATTGACAGCGTTTCTTGCTGAAAAAATGTCTGCATAACATACAGAGCTTTGCTATTAATATACCACAATTTCCTTTCAGAAAAAGTAATGTTCATCTCAAAAAACCCCCCAGTCTCCCTATTTTGTACCAGAATCTCAATAGGTTCCACAGTCAAAGACATCAAAGACTCTCTTCTTCCATGAAAAAGGCTTGAGAAAAAAATTGGAATAGCAAAGATATCCCTTTCCCATCTTCTCTTCATCTCTGCCAGTGATTTTCATGAAGCCATGCTACTACTTAAATGGACTATCCAGATGGGCATTCCCTGTTTTCTGGGCAGCTTAGCACCATAGTGACCTGGTGCTAAAGCCCTTCCTGCTTCCTCCACAGCAGCTCTGTGGTTGCACTGTGCCACCCATGCTGCAGGACCCAAAGTGCACAGGAACATTCTCAGCCCAGCTCTCCTTAACGTGGTGGCTTCACTCTGCTCTCTCAACACACTGCATACACAGTGGCAACGTGAACCAAGAACTGGTACTGTCTGACTACAAACATGGATTTCAACTGCTGACATAAAGAAATCAGATTTATGGAAAATCAAAGAGGCTGAAGCCCATTATCACCCACCCATCCCAATAAAAACACCTCCATCCACATGGGCAGGACAACTGAACGGTCATCTGAAATGTAAGTCATCTTTCACTTTCCATTGCTCCCTGCAGAAGAAAAGCAAGTTATTCTTCAGTCCTGCAAGCTTTAATCAAGGAATTTCACAGATATTTGTATTTTTAATTTGTTTACTGTTTGTTTTTAATCAAAAACTTTCCGTCAAAACAAAGTAGTAAGTTGACGGCAAGATAATTCTGTTTGAATATCACAACATTACTTTAGTTGGTAGTCAGCCTTCAAAAGTTCCAGTTATTCAAAGAGAGAAAACTAGCTTGAGAAATAAATACATTATTAAGAGACAATCAATCAGAGAGAAATAAAACAGAGGCTAAGAGGAGGATGGTAGTTTCAAGGGAGGCAAGCAATCCACAGAAAGAAATCTGCTTTAATAACTACATTTGCCAGAAAGCATGGAACTAATTATGGTTCCAATATACATAATGCATTCAGAGACCTCAAGTAACAGACATTACTACCTGGCATTTCCAGCCCAATTGTTGAAGTATACTGATTGTAAGCATAAATGTTCATATTACGAAACAGGCAGATGGTCTGCTTCACCAGAAACATTACAGTCTGACATTTGCTATCAATTGTACTGATTTAATACTAATGAGAGTAAATGGAGACAGATTTGCAAAAATCTGTCTCTTGAGAAGATGCATGTGCACCTTTAAAAATCTTTTACTTCATATTTATCATGCTATGGTACCAAGAGGAATAATGATGTATTTTAATATACAGCACCACTCTGATATTTGCAAGAGTATTCAGGCCAGGAACCAAAACCTACCTAAGAATAAATTTCTTCAGGAAAAGAAGCAGAGGTGGTGCTTCACTAACTCTGCCACAGCAGCAAACAAATCAAGATTAAACTCACTTTTTATGATATTATAAAATACTATTATATTCACTACTGAGGCTTTTGTTCTCAAGTGCAGCAATTTGAAGATATGCACAGTAAGGATAAGGCATGCTTATTCTCCAAATGCTGAAGTGCTCTGATGTTTCTCAGCGTGTCCTGCTGACTGCATGCTCACTGTGGGCAGGGGAGAGAAGGAAGAGACACCAGGCTTACCCCAGGACGAGGTGGTACCAGGAGCCCTGAACTGCCAGGAACCCAAGCCAGGTTAAGCAGCACAGCCTGCCCCAGCACAGTCACTGGCTGTGTGATGGACAATGGTATAAATGAGAAATCCAAACTGACAAACATTAAACAAGGGGCATCAGTTATCAGTGCTTTCTCAAGCCTAACACTTCTCCTTACACTTGTTCTTCACGCAATTGCTTCAGGCCGTAAGAACAATTATGGCTGGCTATGTTTCTCATAACAAAGCAGCAGTGAAAGTGCTCCTTGTGAGTCAGTGTCTGGTCATCAGCACATTATCATCCTCTCAGATTTCTGCTGTTATGAAATACCACTAGCATTCCCTGTCTAGCAAGACAAAGCAAGGCAGGGACGCAGAGCCTCTACAACACACCAATACCACACAAGCTCCTTGCTTGTTTTGTTTCCTTCAGACACTTTCTTTCCTGTTCCATTTCTTCTGCCACACTGTAGTGTGATCAAACAGAGTGATTCATTACTTTCTCATTAATAACAGCATCGATTCCATGGAGATTTCCAAGTTTATTCAAATGATTTTGAGTACAAGCACAATTTAAGACTGAGGTGTAATGACACAGCATTATGTTACAATTCAATTGCTTCACTTCAATTTACATCAGACACCAGAATTTGAGAACTGATTTGGACAGACTAATAGTGAACACCTGGATTTCTTCCTTTATAGCCAGAACTGTCAATATGATTATTCACTCACTTACTATTTCATTGAAAGCCAATGCTTTTTTATTATCCCAGGTTAGAATACTCCAGGCTTTATTATGAAGCAAAAATACTTTTTTTAATTATCCATGTGCTATAACAAATAAATATATTCAATAAAGAGGCGTTAAAAATAAGCCTTTTAACCTAACCTTCCTATAAACTATTGATAAAAAATAGATTTAAGTGTATTTTTTCATTGCTTGGAAAAACTGATTTCAGCTATATTTCAAGACCCTATATACTGAGGGTCAGGCATTAAATATTACTTTTTCCCAATTTTGTAATATTTTATAGCAAAGACATGGTCATTGCCAGTAACTTCTAAAGTAAGAGTAAAACCAAGATTCAATTCCTTGCACAGATTGCTGTATTAGCATACTGCAAAAAATATGTACTGTACTTCTAGCAGAGATAAAAATGCCTCTGGTATAAAGTCAAGAAAATTTAAAGTAAAGTCAGCTGTACATATAATAACACACTTTGTCTGAAGTTTCTACACTGGAACACAACACAAATTAACTGTCATGTTTAAGCAATTATCTTCTATCAAAATGATCAAAAAACTAATTTACACAAGAGATACAGTAGATGCATTTCCAATTTTCCCTCTAGCTTCCCCAAGACAGTGCAACTGATCTAAACAAATACAGTCAATCATTCGTGAGTGTGTGTATGTGAGGAAAGAGTGGTTTTTTAAATTATTATTTATTCTTAAATAAAGGGAAGAAGCATGATCTTGCCTGTAAGGAATAGATTGGAAATACAGAAGATATGTCAGTGAATGTTTTATGCATAGGGATGTTATCCAGATCAATATCCTACTTTTCACTATAAGAATTTTTTCTCACAGAAAACTGATAGTACAAATGGATACTATTCAATTTGCCAAACAAGCTTTTTACAGGGTAAAGAGAGAATTAAGTGGAGAGAAAAAATTTTATATTCAGTATCGTGAAACAGAATTTGTTTCTTGTGACCTTGAGCAAGATGTCTGCTCCTGTCTCACAAACAATAGCATCTAGAACATGAACCATATCAAGCCTGGGTTCCTAATCAAAACATAAAAACAAATCAGTGTCATTTGGCAAGGGGAGGGGGGACTGGACATCACAGATGACACAAGCAGAGGGGAAACAAAAATAATTTTTTCCTCCATTCTTTCTAGTCACTCGTGGGGATCTACAGCAGTAGAGGCCTGAGTGTTATTTGTACAATTTTCATACTTTAAAGTGATTTGCTGTAATAAATTAATATACCTACACTGCTTTATATATACCCTATTTTCTGCATGCAATATGCCAATTCCACTAAACTCCACCGCAAATAGCAGGTGCCTAATTTTGAAAAGTGACTAAAAAAGCACAATGTTCAAAAGAACAAAGTCTTTTTGTTACTAAAAATATGTCTCCTGGAGATATGAACTACATTTCCTCTCATATTGTTTTGTGTTCTCCCTCAACCCTTAATAAATGCCATCTCAAAGCCTTGTGTTAGCATTGGTATTGGACCTAGGGCTTTTTGACTAAGAAACAGAATATGAGTAATTTCTATTCCAAACTTCATAACATTAAGCTATTTGCAAATTATTTCTTTTAAATTGAATCAGGCTCTTAAACACTGTCATATGCCAGGCAGTAACTTTTTTTTAATTGCTAAAGAGAGACAACAGGTTTTTGCTTTTTAAAAATCAAAACAAAATAAACCCCACCAATTCCACAACCTCCCCAAAATTGTTGTGGCTATCCTTATGAAGCAGTGATTTACAAATCTGAAGAGCAATCATCCTAAATCAACTAGAAGAGACTGATACAGTGACGTATGAAAACAATGATGGAGCAGTGTACCATTTTACATACCTTCAGTTTTGGTTTTGGTTAGAAGCTAAAGCATGCTCATTGGCACACAGGCAGTAATAAAATAGGTTGTCTTCTCTAAAAACCAAAGTAAAAACAAAAATCTAAAACAAGTAGAAATTATATCACTTAGTAAACAGTTAAGAGGCAAAAATCACTACTATGAAACCCATTTTATTTCCCATACACAGGCAAAATCTATTCCTAAATCGTGAATGGTAGACAGTTTTTGTCTGAAAACTTGAAACTTTTTGTCTAATTTTGAGATACACTTGAACCACCTTCCTTGGACGCATACACGGTAGCAGCACACAAATCAGCAGATGCAGGTACTTGAACCAATGCTTGCAAATCTGGAGTAAGCACACACAGTAGCTTATGCTTTGGACAGACAACAGCACTTCCCTTCTCTCTAAGAACTTCCCTTGGCTCTTAAGGCTTTTTAAAGAAAGATGTACCTGGATACATCTCCTGATGGTTTTGGAAAATCACCAGGTAAAAGTTCATAGACTTCTTAGAAGCCTTCACACTTCACACTGTGCTAAATACATAGCACATCAGTTATGACAGTCTGTGGTTAACTTTCACTACATTCTCCAAATACAGAGGGGTTCAATTTTGAAATTTGGTCAATACTTACACCATCTTACAAATCCGATTAATTGGTAAAATAGCTGCAACATATTCTTTGAGACAGTTCTGAAGAAGAAATTAAGTATTTGTTACCCAATGTGAATTAATCTCCTGTTTGCAAATACTGATGATGGTTAATGGAAGTATTGCATTGTTAAAAGAGTCTGCAGACTACATGCATAAGTAAGAATCAATGTTGCAAGCAAAAATCTGAGCAAAGACAACTGAAGTAAACTATACATTTTATATATTCTTTAATTAGCACCTATCCCTTACTTTATCATCTATAACCCTGGCAAAACTCTGGGATTTGCGCATTAACAGGACTAATTAAGATTAGTTTTCATGAAACTTTACAGAAGGGCAGCAACCCTATGTTCTGCTACTTCTAGCCAGGTCTGTGCCCGGCCCTTTGTCCCATCCCAAATTTGAGGTGTCCCTGTTACCAAGGCTCACCTGAGTTAAATATTTACATTCATAAAGTCAGTTTTAAGGTGGGCCCAATTCCCCTGTCTGCATCTGCATTCATGCCCTCTAACACTCAGGCAGGCAGGTGTAGGCACAGGCAGGGACTCCGACAGCGTTTATGAAACCATGATCCTCACCCCATAACCTGGCTTCATCATCTGAATCCAGCAAGCATTACACAGTGAATCCAGACCTGGAAACTGTTTCTGATGCAACAGTCACTTTTTGCTGAAGCACTCATCCTCTCACAGCAAGAGCACCATAAAAATTTACAGACGACAGACAAGCATTGCTCTTTCTTGTCTACTCCTGCTCTTCGCCTGTACTGGTAACCTCAAGCATTTACCAGTGACATTCAGTACACAAGTCAGGTGTCCATACAAAAATCAATTTGGAGTCTTGGTAGCTAGATTTCTATTGTTTATTTCTCGTTCTCCTCTTTGCAACCAGAGTTAGGCATCACTACCAAAGGCATTTCATTTTTACTAATACAAGCTGGAAAATGTCACATTATCATACTGGTCTGAAACTTGGATTTTGTGGAGAATGCAAAATAAAAATTCAGTCAAGGGTAGGGAAGCTGAACAAGACAGTAATTGTTGACACATATATACATATATATTTGCCACAAAAATCTGAATGCAGTGGTGGAAAGCAGAAGATGATGGAAATAAAAAATGGATCAATTACTGCCCAGGAAAAAAGTGTACCTTGGGAATAGGGCCTATGACAAACAAGCTCACTAAACCAGCAACTATCTGAATATATTTTTCCCTACACATTACACAAGATATGACAATATTGTAGGCTTCCTCCTGCTGAAAGGCCACTAGAAGTTTGGAGTACTGAAAACCCTTTGAGAGACAGTAGTTGTAAGGCAGAATTACAGAGGCTTAGTGGATCTATCCATGATTGATATAAAACTGAACATAGTACTAATAATGTATTTTCAGGTCTTATCATGTGTGTAAATTCATGAAGGGAATTCAAGGGACAGGTTTAAACAGATTCAGTATTTCTGTTACAAATAGGCATATACATTATGAAGCGTCCTCTGGCTGAATGCTAAAAGTTTTGTTATTTGAAAATAGTATCTCAAGTTGTTTTATCCTGTGCCATCACAGTAATTCTTGCAATCATTTCCCTTCCTCTTTTACCAAGGGGAAAAAATCCATGGTCTTATTGGATTCTTTAAGCAGAAATGACATCCTGGCTCCATCTGAGTGTTTTAGCTCGATTTTTCCAGAAAAAAATGTTATTATCAGATGACTAAACACAGAGTCATAAAATTTGAACCATGTTGTCCAAGTCCTATCAAATTTTGCAAGATACTAGATGTCTCAGATATGAATTTCACAGAAGTTGGAAACCTTGTAAAAGAAATAGGACCCAACAGTGACTCTTGAACAAAGAGCAACCACAACTTTGCCCCTTTTCCCTCAAAGAAAAGGCAATCTACTACTAATCAAAATTCATGTTCTATTTGTTGAAACCACAAGCATGACGTTCCTGACACACCCAAAAACCATTGAGAGAGACTAAAATGAATCACATTCGAGAAACATGGCAGGGAGCTAGGGTACCTGACAGTGGGGATTAAAATAAATAGGGAATGAACCCAGAAAGAAAGTCAGGTTTTAGGTCTACTACTCATGAAACAGCTCTACAGTTATGGAGTATTCCCAAGTCATTGCACCTAAGAAAGAAAACCAAACAAGCAACACTTGAAGAGGAGATGCATCTAAAACATACACATAGATAATATGAGTAAGTCAATACCAATTAAAAAGAAGGGATGAAAACCACTGCAATTATTATTGTGACTGGATAGTTTTAACTCTCTTGGTAGCATGCAATATAGCAATGTAGATTTGTGCTGAGGTGCCTAAACAAAAGACAGAGCATATCTCTCTACATCAAAATGTCCAAGTAATATGATAAACGTTGAAATAGAACAGTGAAGAAAACCTCTCACCATTTACTCTTCATACAAATAGATACTATTTGTATATGTAGACTGTAAGCACACATGCATCCTTTTTTAAAGACCTGGCTTTCAAAGTAGATTTCATTTTTTCCCTGTTCCTCTAAGAAGAAAACATCATTGAGAGAAGTCAAATAAAATAAAGAGAATAACTGATGCCCCCCAAAATCTAGAGCAGATACAAATTATTGTTGACTCATATTGTAAATTGCCTGTCCACTACAAGCTTTTAGAGTAATGCAACAAGGAAAAAAATGTTTTTCAATCACTGCCAACTTGGTAAACAAGTAAAATGTATACTCTGCCATCTGCTAGCTATTAGTCTGTGTAATCACAAAATATCATGTAATGTAATCATAAAAAAACCACTATTATTACCTACTCTTTCAATTTATAAGCAAATATTTCTATCTGTCAAATGATTTTATGCTAGCATGAGGCTTGAACCTTCTGTGCTGCTTACCATCAATCTAGTCGTCAATCTAAGATAAGTCTGCCTCTTGTTCAGTCCTCCTGCATTGGGGAAACGCTCAGCATGGCAGAGCTGTGTTTGATCCCAGCAGAAATCACTTGAAGAGAAGGGTCAGTAAATGATCCAGCTGTCAAGGACCTGAACACTTTAACAGCAATGGCTACGGGAGTACTCTTGCTCTTGGTCAGACTGGCTTAGATGGTCAGAATAGTCTTGCCCTTGGTCACACTGGCTTAGATGCTGCCAAGAACAGAATTCTTAGTTCTCAAGTTATTTCTTTCTGCACCACATTCTAGTTACCCTTGATACTTATCTTTAAACATATTTCCATGAGAAAAAGCTAGCTCACGGAACTTGCCAGTGTTATTACACCATCAGACCAATAGCAACAAGAGTTTCAGTTGTCTAGAGCTAAGACACTTATTCCTTATTAACTACTTCTAATTTATGGCAGAAAACCAAATATTTTATGGCAGGGAAGACTCTACTTAAGCATATTCTTTTTCCCACCAGCTAAATGTCAGAACCAAAGGTAATAGTGTAAGTGACACAGAAGCCATTATTTCAGCTGTTCATGACTCCCATTTGTTCCTGAAGGTGATCCTCTGCCAGCTTGATGGCTAGAATCTGCTCCTGCAGTGACAGAACGAAGTGGAACAGCACACCAGGGGAATTCCTGGGGTGTTGGTGGCCTACCAGGTGTCACAGTAAATTAAAATGGCAACCTTTTAAAGATAGATCCACTGGGCTAAGATTGACTTTGAAACTCTGAATGGATATGTCTCTTAAGCTACAGAAATATCTTTTCTTTCTTCAGATCAGCTGTTTCAGAGCTGATTTCCATATAACCTGTGAGAAACCTTGATTTTCTTTCATGAAAAAGAAAAAGTCACTAAAATTCTGTCATATTCCACAAACACTATCAGTACACCTTAAAGATATAGTCCAGGATCCCAAATCAATTAACAGTGTAAGAACACAGCTACAGGGACAGGAGAGAGATTATGCTTCTTAAAGCACAAGTATGAAGTCTGCACTACTGGAAAGAGCAAGCTTCTTTGCATCTTGGGGTAAACACCTGCAGCAATCAGGATCTTCTTCAAGGCAATAGCCACTCAGTCTGGCATATGGTGCTGCCAATCCAGTTTTGGAGCCCTTCAAGCAACAGAGGGCATCCAAACTGCTGAAATAAGGAGCAGACTAAACCAGATCTCTCAAACACATCCTTCTCCTGAATCTAAACTTGTCATGCTTTTCCAGGTGTTTGTTAAATATTTCTGCAGTTTGTATGGCAGACTCTCCTGCAACGGAGAGGAATTAAGAGTCCACAACCCACATACAAAAACTACATTATCTTTGCTGCAAGGTGACCATTAAAAAATTATGGAATGAAATGTGTATGATGGCAAATGAGATTTCCCATTTAAAGCTAAATATTAATACCTAAACTGAGAAATGTTCTTTTAGTTTCTTGCATTTTGATGCAATTTTAATTACGTGTTTGCTACAGAGTCCATGACTGATACCACAGGAAAACAGTAGCAAGATTGTATCTGCCAGCATCACTCTCTCATTTTCTCACTTCCCAAACTTTGTGTGTATATTGTATTTGATTTTGATATCTAAATTTATTATATGTAGTATTTATGAAATTTAAAAATTAATGCTGTCATAAAAATATACATAAACAACAGAAATGAGACAGCTATTTTAAGGTGGTTTTCAGACTAGGAGAGTTTTCATTTCTTAGGAGATATCCTCTAAGTCTATTCAACTTGACTACCAACGCCAATTTTTACATCAGTGACTGAAAATTTAAAGGAAGTGTCCAAAGGCAAAGGCATTTCTTTTTTTTCTGGATCAATTCTGTAATTATGCCATATAGTATATGACACAAATAAGGGAATTTAATGATTCACAGAAATGGGAGACTTCAGTAAATTATTGCACAATATTTTTCAATTAGACACAGGCACAAAGAGAGAAATTAGTGTGGAGGAGAAGGACAAGAGGGGGGAAATGAAAAAACAAAAATGAAACAAAAACACACAAACAAACAAAAAAACCCAACACCCCATCGACAAACCAAACCTTCTGGACTATGCCAATTCAAATTCACTCTGCAACATTTTAAAACAGGCTCTTTCCCTGAACACTAAAGCCACACGCCTCTGTCACTCTTATACTATATAAGGAAAAGGGAATGTCCCGAGAGAAGAACATACAATGGATAAGTTCAACCAGAGAAGCTAACTGACTTACATTAACCATATGGTGTACAGTCATAAAACAGTTTGCTGTCATCAATTTTATCCCTTTTCAGAAAAAGATATTTTTTAATTCTTTACAATACCTCTTACTTAGTCTAGCTAGGGATTTGTTTTTAGAATTCATAACTTCTGATCACTTCAGAAATTCTAAGACCAACTCCACAAAATCACACCCAGAATGCTGTTTGTAGCCTTTGCTGGTGGGTGTAAAAAAAAAAAACAGAAAAATGCCTGCTTGGCCATTTTCCTGCTGCATTAATACAGAGAGAAATTTACCTCTGTCAATGGTTGACATGATAAGCTGCCAGCACTCAAACTAAAAGTGTTTACTAGGCTAACAAGGCAGTGATTCTCTGAACAGTGGCAGCAGAGAGGAGCACTGCTCTATTGTCTAATGGCACAAACTTGACTTCACCAAAAACGACTGCTACATCTGCCAAACTAGCCAGAGTGAGCTTAGGCAAGTGCAAGCAAGACAACCCTGTCCTGCACCATGTCAGAATGATATGGATAAGAGACACACACGTCAACATAAAACTGCTTCTGGGAAGTAAAAAAAAAAAAAAAATTAAAAAAAAGACCCAGAGTGTGAATTGCTATGGACTCAGAACTGTGTTTTGATCTTGTACTGGGGCACTGGATACTCCAGTGATTTATTGTGATTGATTGATTTATTGTACTGCTAAGCCATAACATATTTTGAAGACGAGGAAACAGAAGTACTTGACTGAAGAGATGGAAAGTGGGATGTGATGTGCAGAGCTCAGCCACCACGCAGGGCTGGAGCTGCAGAGAAGTCACAGCAGCAAACTGGAGGGCAAGTTGTCAATGCCATGGCTGAAGAGCAGGTGCCAAGGAGATGGGATAAGATTAAGTAAATGTAGAACTAGAACTCTGCTTTCTCCCTCCCACACTGCCAAGTGAATCTCCACTAGATTTATTACTTTCTACACACGAAAAGAAAACAATAACTTAATTGCCACTTGAGAATGTGTATCTGCAATAAATATCAAAGCACATGTATTTTCTCAGAAAGAGAAACAAAGCACATGTATTTTCTCAGAAAAAGCATAACCAGAAAGTAAATTATAGCTATTAATTCCCCACCCAAATTTCTGATGTTATCCATTATATGCAATTCTGTTTTGGATATGAGTTCATGACAAGTAGATATTGCTAAAGCAGCCCACTACTTTTAAGTAACAATGCTCTCACTTGAGACATCAGTTAGGGGGGATATTAATAATCCAAGCAGAGTTCAATTTCTTACATTGCAGTCAATATTTTAACTCTCTATAACAAATGGCCAAACAAGATTTTAACCCTATAACAAATAACTATGCAGCATTTTAACAACTGATAACAAATGACTGTGAACACAACAGTAAAGTATCTTCCCTAGCTTTAGATGACTAAGTAAGGAAGATGAATATTGAAGAGCCTTGGATGCAAGATCAGCACACCTATTCATATTTTCAAGAAACATCATTGTAAAACCAAAACTATGAATAAATTGAGGATTTATTTGCATATCCTTTAATATACAAATAATACTAGATTATCAGAAAAAAGTATTTCTATTCAGCATTTCAGATTCAATTAAGTATTTAGTAAAAGTTTAGGTAATAGTGTACTTACTATGACTATCTAAAGGAAATTTTTTTCATACAGCTAAATCTTGAAATCATCAGCTGGTTTTGTTAACAACCCATACTACACCTTCTCAGCCTGGACTTACATAGCTGGTTGGAGTCCTTAATGTACTAGATTTCCCTTTAACACTATGTATGAACAGATAGATACTTACGTACTTGACAAAAAAAAAAAAAAGAATCAACAGAAGATTAGCAGCAGGATTGTTACAAACACACAGGGTCCTGCAGATATCAGAGGGGCGTATCTGGGGATTCTCAAAAGTCAAAATGCCTGATTCCTAGAAATAGGGTCTTAACCCTTGTCTCTTGACAAGAGATTATTACTGAAACTCAGAATAGGGGCTCTGCTCCCATTTTCTAAGGCAAGGTCCATACTTGACAATTCAGTTCAAGCCCTTTGAGTTCAACTGGCTTTTAACAGGATCAGAGAAGTATACCAGACACATAGGTGTTGTTTGCTTTGTCCCTTGCAATGGTGATCCAGGGACCTACCAAGTTAACCTTTGGTGAACAGAAGTACTGTAATATTTCACTACATCCATTCTAACAACTAGGTTTATATTACAGATAAGACTTAATTTCTACTTCTAGTATGAACAGGTATTAAGGGATCTTAAAAAAAAAGTCTTAGAAAAATACACCACAAAACTTTCTCTAAAAAGATATAAAATTAGTAACAGTAATGCTATAATATTTCTTACAATATTTTTAAAAGTTTGTCAGTCAAGTGGTCCAAACTTGCAAAGAACATGTACATGGATGGGTTTTTCTGACACATGTTTGGAATGACTGGTGTAATCCACCAGTTGCAAGTTCCCCTAAGTCAGGGAAGTGTACTAAACACACTGGTTTTGCTTTAAAAATATGTTCCCAAAGTACATACCCAAAGATATATTTTGGAAAAGACATACCAGACAGACTACATAAACACCTCCTCTCTCAACACTTTCATCACAATCCACACAGACAGCACCTTAGACTTTTGAAGGCATTTGCTATGAGGTATGAAGTAAACTAACTTCTTGTTCCTGAAAATACCATTTGCAGCAGTGACAGCTTTAGTTCTTTACACTTCATTAGCACTGCAGTCAAGTCCCTTTCTTCAAAAGATAGTAGTGTTCATACAGAAAGAAAAATAATTTCCAGAGACATGAAAAGTGATAAAACCTTTTGGATAACTTTATCTTCATGACCTCTGTAATTTTAGAAGCTCTGATTAGCTAGAGGGTTACACGAGAAAAACCCTACACCTTCCGACTTTTATTTTCCCTTCAAGAACACACGTAACAGCAATTTCATGTTTTAACTAGATTATCAACTGCTTTCAGATCCTGTATTCTATAGAGTATATATCCTCTTGTGAATAATACAATTCTCAAGCTGTGCAGCTTGATGCACACATTACAACAGTTGAGTTTTTGTTTTTTTCTGAAGACAGCTGAAAATAATAGCCCTTTATAGAGATAGGTGCAAAAACCAGAGAGATGCAAGCTCCTCATCTCAGCATTAGCCAAGAATGCAGACTCCCATTAAACACTGGAGAAACAAAATGTAAATGTATGTAAACTGTTTTATAAGGTAACAGAACTAAACATCTCATGAGTTACAAAACACTCCCTCGCAGCTCCAATATATCAAAACAGATGCCAACAAGTAAAATCCTAACACTGATTTAAAAGCTATTCAGTATTCTTAGAGGGCATCAGTAAAAAGCTCTAGATCAAAAACAAACAGGCTTGGTATGTTCAATTAATCTGCATCCTACCCAGAAGTAAAAAATGAGACACCCAAGCCAGCATCCCTGCAGCTTCGTAATGAGAATGGTTAAGGGCTGAAACTGCCTGCCAAGAGAAGCTGTGAAATCTTCATCCTTGGGGATTTTTTGAGTTTGACTTAACAACACTCTCAACCACCTGACTCCACTTTGAAGGAAGCCCTGCTTTGAGCAAGGGGCTGAACTAGATGACCTGAAGAATACCCCTACAAAAGTAATTATTCCCCAATTTACCATACCACACACTGGAGAACCCTTTAATGAGACACTAACAAGAGCTGATAGAACAAATATACATTCATGACCTGAATTATGAGTTTCCCAAACAAGGAAAAAAAAAAGAGAAAAAAATTATATACTACCCTGAAAAGGAGATTACTGGTCAAAAGTCAGATGAACTATCTTTCAGTGAACTAATAGAGATGCATTATTTTGACAGTGCTAACAAGAAAGGACTGCAGGTCCTAGGAATTTAAGGCTCTGAAGAGACTTTGGCACGGTCCCTCTCTTTGTCCACACTCGCAAATGTCCCCATTCTTCTCTTAAATTAGGCATTGCAGTAGAGATGATTAAGCCTCCTGGTAAGAGTCTGACCTCATAAAATCCTGTTCACTGAGTGTGCAGTGCTTCACAGAGCCTCAAAACTTGAAGGCATTTTAGATTAATCAGTCATACCACGAGAAAAATGAGTGAAAAGGATAGCACCAAAACACAGTGATTCCAGATTAGGGTTGTTACTTCACATAATGTTAAAGCAAACATATGCACATGCAAACAAAACTGTAAAGGCACACTCATTTCCCTGCCTCAGTTTCCTCATTAGCAAGAACAAACTGCTCAAGCCAAAGCTATTTTGCATATCCAAGCTTCTCTTAATATAGCTTTCTCTTGTCCTAAAGGAATTTCTCAGCTCCCTTGCGACCATGTTGAACATATTTCTCCTTTCTCCAGGTATTTCCCGGTGCTTTGGGAAATACTGCTCCCATTAGAATTCTTAGTTCGCTTTCTATGACGACCTGTAGATCAGACTCACAAATGTCTTCTAAACCTCTTAAAAGATTATTAACTGCTTCTGAGTTCAAATGTGAAAAATCAGTCTAGCCAGCAGCTATTCCTTTGTAAAACATGTTCCTTTTAATAATAGTTTAAAAAAAGGCAAACATTAACATCATTATTAGGCCTCTGCCAGGTAAAAGTTTTGCACCCTATCACTTGTGGGTTTTATTTCCTGTTGTGTTTTCAGCCCAATATTTGTACATTTTCCACAGCCTCGCAGCAAACAGAATCAATTTGCAGAAGACATGAGATTACCTGACACATCACAGCATCCTTTCAGCCACACACTGATGAGACTTACAAGTATCACAGAGTCTAATGAAGTTAATGAATTTTGTAACAATTTAAATCAAAGTCACTGCTACTTCCGTCCATCCCCTTTGCCATGTCCGCAGAATTCCTCCTTTGCACTGGCATTTTAATGATTACAAGGTGCACAGTTTCAGAAAGAAGTAACAATACTGAAGGAAATAAGAGCAGCCTAAGGTTAATATTTGCTCTGCACAGCATCCTGAACCAGCCTTGATTTGTTTTATATAAGCACAGGCAAGGACACAAGAAAACAGTGCACACCCCTGCCTTACTTTTGCTTCAACAACAACAGAACACCAACCTCACAAATGTGAGTTATAGTTAAAAAGAGCCAAATGCACCTTTTCTTTTTTTTTTCAAATGTAGAAGTACTCAGTGCATCTATATCAACATCTCCTCCCTGAAACACAAAATCATTGAATATATTGTGCCTCCCTGATTTTTAGTTTTTCTGTAAGTATTTATTGAATTCTGAATGACAAATTTTTTGGCTGAATTTCAAGGCAGCTGTTTTTTCTAAGTTGAATTGGAAGTTTTTTAACCCCTTGGTTTACACTTGTAGTTGGAGGTCAGGAAAAAAACCCCAAATGAATTTATTTTATCCATTACAGAGTTAGTCAGAATGAATGCCTATAGTCCGTGACATGAGAGTAGTTTTTCCTGAAATCTCTAAGCTTCTTCTGCAGCTTATTTTTTAATCTTTTCAAACAGATTTTTAAAAAGGAAACTTTAAAAGGTTAATGTCAATCCCATTATTTCAAATAGTCTTTACACAACTTAAGAATGTTGCCATTCAGTGCTGCCCAGGAATCCAATTAGACTCCAAATCAGAGTATCCAAATTACAAAAGCACAATAAAACCTACTGTGCTGCTGCTAGCAGCATGCTAGATAATGATGTTTGCTATGCATTTTAGGAAAAGTTAATTCTCATCTAGTTTATATTGTACTATACTCTGATTCCACCTCCCCTGCCCACAACTTAGCTTGCACAGATATTCTCCTTTACAACAGTACAACTGTGAAGTCCCAATTAGACTGAATAAATCTGCATGTGATATTTTAGCCCATTCATAATATTGAAATAATTCCTTGAAGTACTGTGCAGCACCATATGGTATTTTATCCAGTTTCATCATTTGTACAGAATACTTGCAGTGATTTGTTACACAATATTCTGAAATACACTGCAGCTGTAGTCTGCAGGAATAGAAGCTTTCTCCTTTTTCCATTACTTATTAGGATCTCAGGGATGCTTTAAAAACCTTAGTAGACGATCCACTTATAAGGGTAACAGGTTCCTGAAAAATCAGCCTCTATCCAAGAGGGAAAGAGATGGAAAACAAACAGTTAAAAATGAAGGTGTATAAAATTAATTTTACTGTTTCTCTTTAGATACCCATAGCTCTTAAAATAATAGAAATCTTGGACTTAAGGGGATGGGTATCACCTAGAGATATTACCATGCTTGGGACTATGTGCAAACTTAATTTCATGCAAAGCAATGTCTGTTACGCTTCCCACCACCACCACTTTCTTCATTAAGAAGAGCAGTCAATGACTTGAATTTGCTTTAGCATTCAATGCACATTGGATGCATGTGTTCAACTGCCTTGATATTTTAAAAAAAGATGAGTCTACCAAAAGCTCAGTGTTTAGATCAACAAGAATGGATTCATTAACTATCTTCATTTAAAAAGTACTTTTTATGTACTCACACAACAAAGGGAATTGTTTCTGCTCCAGCCCATTCGCTCATCCTTTCTATTGCTGCCTTTGCAAACAGAAGTCTGAAATTCCTTTCAAGAGTCCTCTGGAGCAGAAAGTTCTATACTGCTGTTACCAGGCATCCCTGCATGCTGCTGCATGCCACCTCCAAAATGCTATACACCCTTTTTCTTAAATACAAACTGAAAGTGCTTGGCACTATGGAAAAAAAACCTTAAACACACCTTTTTTAGACTTCAGTTATTCTTTTCATCTGCCTGCACTGTCAGGCTTTACAGGCAGTGTGATTTGCAAGCCATGAGGATGTTGTGGTTTGTGTAGCAGACAGATTTGGGCAGGCTGGCAGCTGCAGGTAAAGCAGGACCACTGCCCAGCCTCTCCCCTGTGCTTGATGACAATTACTCACAGTAGCAACACAAGCAGACACACCAAAGCAAAGCTACCACAGTTCCCAGCCCAACACATTCATTCACAGTGTCAGAAACCTCCCAAAATATCACTGAATGAAGATCATTCCTTAATGGCAATGCAGTCAGTCAGACGCTATAATACATGCTGTAATTATTAAACCATTCTGTAAACATAAGGAAGAATAATTCTGGATACTTTTAATAATAATATTTCAAACAAAACACAGAGATGAAAATGAAAAAAAATTGAATACTAGTGAATATACATGGTTAGAATACAGTTTTCAGAGAAGACATCTAAGCACTGCCCATGCAAATTGAAGATAACAGAGCCTTATAAACAAACTGGCAAGGATGGTGGGAAAATGCTATTTATAAAGACAACATAGGGTCCTCTAACATTAGCTGTAAATGCACATAATAAGTAAAAAAAAAAAGTTTATCAACCTTACCAAAGAAATCTGACATAAAGCAGGAAGGACAGACTATTGTTTCACGTATTTTTATAATTTTGTTCAAACTGTCCAACATTCCATAAATTAATCCAAAACACGCATTCCCTCTTTACTTACAGATGCATTATGATGTGCTTATTCTAACACCAACCTAACAATGCATATTGCAATGTATGTAAGTGTGGTTACAATTTCCAGTTGCATGAGTCCTTTGTGGTTACCGACCAAGCAATGAATTTTATTACTATAGTGATAAAGCTCATGTATGAATCTTACAAAAGATGAATGACCTCATTTTTCCTCAAAGGGGAGTTCCACTGCTGCAAGAGTGACGGCTGGCAAAATAATTATGCCATCAAAAGACTAACTGATTCAGCTGGAACTCAAGCTCTGCCAGTAATGCTGCTCATGAACGTTACTGAAAACACTTATGATCCTGGCAAAAATGGCATTAGAAGACTATGACAGTTTTTCAGATAGGTAATATTCCAGAGAAAGCTGGGTGAAGTTAGAAAAAGAAATAGTGAGAGAGATGATTCACCTGATCCAAAGTGAAATTTGAAATTTATGTAAAAGGATACATTCATATACTGGCATTAAAAAATGTTAAATCTCTAAAATCCTGCATCTGGGGAGGTATCCAGCAAGCATTATAAACAGGAGCAGCACTTGTTTTAAATGGATTGCACATTTAAGCCTTGAAATGTAAAAGTTAAAACCTTCAAAAAAATACCCTGCATTAGTTCTTTTATGACAGAATTTATAATAATGGCAAATTCTACCATGCACAATGGTTTTGTGTACTTGGAATAGTATTTCCAAGGAACACTCATGTACAGATTTAAGTTACAACCACTGCATCTGAACACTCCCAAATTAAAGAAATGCTTACAATGGTGTTACAAACAAATAAGAAATTCACTGGGCAGTTACTTACAATGAAACATAAATTATTCCCCCCAATTTAGAAAAAAACACAGTTTTAAGTGAAAACACCACATACAACTAGGTAGAACGTTAAAAAGCTATTTTACAGGTATTGTTAATAGTAATATTCAGCTTTTTAGCATTAAAGAATAACAACACTAAACCCTCTCTTGAAGGTGATTGTTTCCATTGTTGATAGGTCAGTAACTGAGATTTCAAAACTTAACCTCTGACTAAAAGACGTTGAGTCTTTTTAGGTTATGAGGTCTCTCAGAAGAAAGCATAAAAGGACTAAAATAACAAGCACACACACAGGTTTCTCTTAATTTGCCCTGTTGGATTCCCATAATAAGTGCTTAATAGCTCCAACCCCAGAGCAACTCTGCAGTCATCAACAAGACCATTTACCACATGATTTAGCAAACGTATTTCCAAGATTTTCACTTACATGTGCTAGACAGAATTGAAATTAATGTAGGGCAATTTATGAGTAATATTATTCTGGGATTCACAGTTCTTTGCATATCAGATCCAAGAAAGAATTTAAATTTCCCACAGGCATACACAAGTCGCACAGTACCACCCTCTTCCTCGCCATGTGCCGTGCTACGGGCAACCAGTCCAGGATTGCCCCCTTTCCTTTTCCAGACCAGGATTTGGGTTTGAAGAAAGACAGTGAAAAAAGCAATAAAATGTAGTCTCATTCACATAAACCCATGGTGAAATTCACACTGTTCACAACACCCAAACAAAATACGCAGCCACCTTTCACAAAATGCATTTTCCTCAGCCCAGATTAGTGCGTCTGTGTGGGAACTGGAGCACCATGCAGACATCGGAGTAACAGCTCAGCTAATTGTCAGCTTTGCCTTCCTCTGTAGCACCACCAGCTAAGCATTCCAAACAGCAGGAAGCACAAATGTAAGGCACTGTGCTAGCTGAAATCAGAGCTACCCAGAAGATTGCAGACTATTTAAACCGATGGATCAACACTGTTTCCTGGCTCTCCCACCCACTCTACCTTTTCCACAAGTTTGTATGGGGGCAATGTACGACCATCATGCAAACTGAGAGCTGGGGGCAGGAACCCATTCTAATGGCCTCACTTCCTCGCCGTCTTCTCCACACTTAACAATCCATACAAATAAAGTCTATCCACATAGCTCTTGTGTGATCATATTATTCCTTAAAGAGAGTCCTCCAACAGAGGACCCACAACCTTAGCTCAAGTCTCTGCAGTACTGATTAGCTTATAGATCTTGCAACATAAACTTCAGCTCAGCCTTGGGGTTGCTTATACTTTTTTAGCCCCTCTACCTCAGCTCTAAGGCAATGGGATCTACTCGAACCTTGCATATTTTTCTTTAGTGAAATCACAGTCGTGGTCAGTGCATGCTCACCACCCTGGTTTTATTTAGTTTATTCCTCCAGCCCATCAGCAGTAATTGAAATGTAATCCAATTAAATGCATCCATACAGAATTATGGTCTAGTACTTCAAATAAATAAGTGCTTTCTGAAGAGCAAATTCTTTTTTAAAGACTGTCAATTGAGTTTGTTAAAATTTTATTCTGACCATATTCTAAAGGATTGACAGCAAAAAATCCTTACAGTCTTTTCTGTGATCTCATAAAAACAAAAAATTAAAAAAGATTCAGTGGAGTTTGAGGTCACCATACAAGACCTAACCTGATACAACCTTCCGTGTAGGCAACAAATTGCTGATAGTTACCTTTGTCAGCAGAGTTCTCCAAGCGGTGCCAAATCCACCTGGCACAGTTTCTGCTGGAGAAGAAAGTAGCTGTTTATTTCATACAAGGAGTCATCAGAAGTCTTTAAAAACCCACACTGTCCAAAAGGACACAACATGGAAGGAAGTTAGACCGGTGGTGTCTCCCTGTGCCCCCAGAAAACCCACACAAACCTTCAACCCTAATTTGTATTTTAGACATACTCCTATCATCACTTTGACATGTGTGCTTCTAGAAACAGAAGAAACTAATTTGTCTGAGTTAATTTTTAGTCTTTTGGTACGTCACCTTCCACATCTTTTCAAAGACCTCTTATTACAGCACTGAAATATTCGTGACCAGAAGGACAAAAGAAAAACCATCTACAGAAACCAGACATGATTTCTATCTTCTCCTCTTAAAAAATAAAAAAAAGTGAGCAAGCAGGAGAAGCAGGGATAGGAAGCAACAGCTTAACATAATTAATTTGTTTCCAGAGAAATAATAGAAATAAATAGTGCAAGATGGATACATGACTGAGCTGCCATCTGCTTCTGTACTCAGCAGCACTTTGGAAACACAGCTACTACAGTGAAGTGTTTTGCAAATACTGCAGCAAAGAGGGTAGTATGTAAACTGAGGGGAGTGAGGCAACAAAGAAAAACTGATACCCACTCATCTGTAGGAGTTTCTTACATGTGTCACCTTTCTAATCACAGAGCAGAGAATCTCTTCAGATAATGTAATCCCCATGTGTGCTCTGGATCTGCACCTGCCAGCTTGATGCTCCTACACCTGCTGATGTGCAGAACTACCCACACAGAATATTTATTTTGTCCAGAAACATTCCTAGTACCTCAGAGTAACATATCCCTGCACAGAGAAACATCTACAATTTTGGTTTTAATTTCCCTAAGATACAACTAATCTGATTACAAGCAGACAAATACAACAGAATAATTATCGACTACAGAAGTGTAAACACTGGCTTCTTAGTTTTTTGGAAAAGTACTTTTCAGCTACTTTTATGACAGATTAATAGCTAACATGTGCTATCAATCAATACAGCTTTATGTATATATAGAACAATAAAAAATGTAAAAATTTATAACTAACTATAATAACCATCCAGAGATGTAATTTCAAAAATTTATGATTCCAGGTACAAATTCCACTCAACTGCCCACTGTCTTAGAGACTGATAGATAAAAAAACTACCAATATTATATTCACCCATCAGTTTCTCACAAATGGCAACTGCCCAAGGAGCAACTTTTGTAACTTTAAGCATGTTGGCTTGTATTTCTTGTCAGTTTCTGCTTCCTGCCCCCAGGGTGTGACACCAAGAAATCCTAACACCTCAGAAGTTACGAAACACTGCTGAATAAGCAGCATCACAGAGTAACAGAGATGCATAAGTGCACACATGCAGGAAAGTAACTAAATTTAAATTAAAATTCAAGGTCCTCTTAAAAAAAATCCTAAAAATTCATCCAGAGGCATATCATGTTTAAAAAAAAAAAAAAAGGAGAAAGTGAAAAGCAGAAAAGAGCTAGGAAAAAATGTTAGCACATACAAGTACAGGCAGCAGGAATACAGCAGAACACACTTGATTTCTTTTTCTTGCATGTTCTAAGTGCTCATATGCATCAGAGCCTCTACATCTTTCAGGCAGAGCTCCTTTTTCCCACATCACTTCTCAGGTTCTGGTGAAATAACTCTCCTGTGTTGTGTTTGTTTTCAAACAAAATACATGAATACTGGACTTCTAGACAAACATGTAGATGACTTTTATAATTTACATCAACTTAATGATCTACTTGATCTCAAGTTTAGACAAGTGTAAGAATTACCATTTCTGAATAGGGCATATTTACTCTCTGTGAGGAAGTAGCATTGGACTCTCCCATGATTTTTTCTAACTATAAAGAAGAATCTGGTTAAAATGTCTGGTTCAGAAACAATGACAGAATTTCTAGACAGAAAAAAAGGTCAGATTTTATTTTTTCATCAAAAAATTCTAATACAAGTATTAACTTTCAAATCAAGCTATTCTTTCCTGCCCTGTGCCCTGAAAAGAATTAAAATAAAAAGAAGTGTCTCAGACAGTTCAGTCATTGATGATAAAGGCATTTACAATGTGTACAACAGCTGAAAGCAAAATCAGCAGAAACAACAAATCCATCCAATCAATCAGGTGACATAACACTAAATTGCTACTCAAAAAACTCATCATGTGATTTGTTACGTTCGAACCTTTCCATTTAATTGCAATTACCACTACATGAATAGAGCTGTCTTGGACTATGCCCACCCAGCATCTAGAATTTTTCTAAAATTATCCTTTTTTCCAGTTTTCAAGGCAAACCTTATTTGAATTAAGCAAGTACAGTAACAAAAAGATTAAGGAATTCTGGGTTCAAGAAATGGTATGAGAAAGCATTAGTCATTAAAGAAATAAGTATTTCTCAGGGTATGCCAACCTTGAAAAAGCTAAATGCTGGAAGGTCAGCTTTAGGTCAATGTACACCTCATTCTTTACATTGGAACACAGGAAAACAAAGCTCCCAGGCTCTTCTTGAGACACAGCTAGGGCTATCAAAGAGACATCTGCAGATTTCTTAACAGAGACACTGATCTAAATCAAACACTCCTGGATGCAAATGGAGCATTAAGTCAGATGACTTATGGAGAAGTTCTAAATTTATCATGGAAAGATAGCAGCAGCTTAATTAAGGCTGTTATCAGCTTCCACTATGAGTATTTGCTATCAGCTCTCCAGTTCTCGCCTTAGACATCTGACTTGATTTAGCAACTAATACACATTAAAGACAGAGTTCAGTACTTCTGGGAAGGTTATGTACAAATACACATTTGTCAGATTCCAATATTCATATCTTTTCCCATTAATTACTTATTTCTTCAAGTAGATTTGCACAAAAAAGAATTATTGTAATTAAAGCACATTGCTTTGATAGTTTAAGTGGCGATTCTAGTGACCTGAAAAGGAGCATTTAGTTCACAAAGGCATTCACTGATAGCTACACAAGTTTGTTTTATTAATTTAACTCCAAAGATTTTCAATAAGCAGAACCAAGCACTGAATTTGTGAATACCTCACAATTTTACAAGATTACAAGGGGTCATTAAAATTACTACCAGATCTCTCTGTACTGAGAGTTACATAGGCTGTTCCTTTGTTCTGCAGATAACTGAGCTCCGTGTGTGAGCACTATTCTATCTCGAACACTGGCAGTGCACACATAATTGCTAACCTGCTTCCTTTAGTTAAGGTTCCTTTTATCCTTGAAGTCAGTCTTTTCTCCACCTTTTCTGCTTCATCATCCTTGCCAAGAAATCCAGATGTTTACAAAACCAGATTACAATTTAATAAAAATTTGCACAATTTCTAAGTGTTCACAAAGCCTGACTCAACAACAACAAAAAATAAAGGCAGCTTGAAAATGAGGTTTTTCCTCTTCTACAGCATTTTTGCATCCACTTTGTGCAACACGTGAACTTAGCCCCTGAAGAGCCAGTAGGCTGCACAAGAGTAAAAAAACCTAAATACTAAACACCATTACAAAATTATCCTTACTTGGAAACCAGACATGATGTCCCAAGGTGACACTGAAAGTAAAAGTCAGTGGCGGATGTGGCCTGTTCTATCATAGCCCTGCTGTCAGCAGATTCTCTCTAGGAGCAAAGAAACGAAGGTGATGTATTGTTGCAAAGCATGTTCCTTACAAAAAGCAAGCCCCAATCCTTCAAGGTGATCTATGAAGCCAGAGATGCAGGTTCTTCTTCCAATGAAAAATTAACATGCATGAGATCACACTGTAGTCACATGTTTCTCGTAATGTTGATTGCTGATAATCCTTTAACAATTTTAAAGCTTCCACAAGAATATGGGTGTTCATCATTAGCCTTATCATTATCACTGGTTTTGCAGTGCAGCAGTTAAAAATAGACAAAACAAGCATGAAAGAAATCACGGGAGGAAAGAAAAAGAAGAGCTTTTAGAACAAAACCAAAACAAAGTACTTTTCAAGAAGCAGCTAAAGCTACCAAGTGAAGACTGAATACTTGCTCATCACATCATTTACAGATCCCTAAAGGAAATAATTTGCCACTGTCAAACAACACTAAGCAGCTGATGGTAACATCTATATTTAGGCTAACTCTTTTAATTATAAAAGATGGTAACCTTTTTTTGGTCCCTGAAATAATCTAACAAATTCATTTTCTGGAGAGGGTTTTTATTACTCAATAGGGAGAGAGTAGTAACATGCCTTTGCCAAGTGAAATTATCAGCATATTGGTCAAAGTCAGAAACTTCCCAAAACATTCCTCTTCTGTCATCTGCCACACCAGAAAAATTAGTGAACTAATGACAATAATAGCTTAATGTGGTCTTGCCAACACAAGGCAAGTCCCACACTGATTTCAAGGGAAATAACAGTGGTGTACAGGAAACCTTGAGAGACAATAAATTTCTGAAAGGCCGTAACAGGTTCTTGCTATTCTTGGTAACTTTCACAACATCTGGCTCATGATACCTATAAATCACCTTTAAGTAGAAAGCCTCAGAAACCAGCCTAAACCTCAGACCCAAAAGACCCTCGACCATGGAATAACAGCCTCCTCCTGTTAGTGCCTTATATATTCAGCCCCGCATTGAAAATATTCTTTAAAGCTTCACTGTGATAGCTTATTGTAATTACAGCTGTACAAAGCAGAACCCATTTACAGCCCCTGCTCCCCAGACCACCCGTGTCAGAAACAAAGCCCTGGGGCTTCACAAACGCACAAGTACCCAGCAAGAGAAGCACTGCAGGCTGCAGCCTGCCCAGAGTTACAATGGCCAGAGATTCCTACGCAGTCCTGCCGCCTTGAGCACAAGTACTGTCATGCATCTCCATTTATAGGCACACAATGTTTAAAAAAAAAAAAAAAAAAGAAATTCTTAGGTACATCAAACTTCTACCACAGTTCTCCACTCAGTCTGGCAAAACTCCATGAGAGGTTTTACACTGCATTGCTTTTGCAGCCAAACAAGAATGGATTCAAACTACTTAGTTATGTCCTGATCCCACTCTGGTTTGAGGGTTAAACTGGAGATGCCATAAACCAGTACCTGGAAGTTACAGAATTACACAGAATTTTTACCTCTCTGCCTGAAGTCATGTATTTTTTTTTCTGCTTTATTTCAAGTTTTAGATAAGCCAGAATAGATTTGAAGACTCACAATATATTACTGGATTATTTAAGAACTTTTATAAGGACACAAATAAAAGCTAAATTTTTGAGCTTGAATGACCTGGAAAAAAAAATCACTTCAATGCTTAAAATCTCTCCAAAATCTTTGGGTTTTCCATGCAAGCAAGGGAAAACAAAGGAATCAAAACATTTTATGGAACATTTCAGTAAAGGCCAAAAACATGTACTTCTTCGTTTTGGTACCCTCACAGCTTTTGTTACATTCTCAGCAAATACAGCAGATCTCAGCAAGAAATTTAATCAGGCTAAAAGACAACCTGATTGAAGTTTTGAGAACAAAAGCAGGCTGAAAACATGTTCCACTTTCTATTAAAAACATTCATTTCTTCATTGTCTTATGCAATTCATACCAAATTAAAAAAAAATAAGATACACAACATTTTCATTATGTATTTCTAAATTTTTCAATTAAAAATAGCTGATTTAATTTTCATTTGTTTAATGAATCCCATCAGTTATTCATACATTCTTTATCATTCAGTTTGGCTACCAAAGTTATACTTGACAACAACAAGGACAAAAAGCAAGCAGGATCAGGAGTACTGTTAGATTTCCTTACACTAACAACTATCATAAATTATTTACTGAACTTCAAAGCTTTGAAACTGGTGATAAATATGGTAGGAAAAAATAAGATGTGTTTGCTTACTATCAATTATTTATTACATATGTTTTACAGTATAAGATGAAGAAAATAATAAAAATGTATGGTGCTCATTTCACTAAAATTTACTGTTCTTTCTATCCATTCAGAGATTATGCATTAATTATTTGGCAACTTTGTAATAATAAGACATGCAAAAAAGCTGACATGTGAAGAAAAAAAAGGGATTAAATCCGTACTTTGCAGTAAGAAACGTACATCTGTATATGCAAAACATTACTCAGGACTAGGGGAAATGAAATCCTGAATCAAAATAAACTACTTATATAAGCCAACTCAAGTAATAAGACATTTAGA
Organism: Leptocoma aspasia; assembly: GCA_013399835.1. Taxonomy (NCBI): domain Eukaryota; kingdom Metazoa; phylum Chordata; class Aves; order Passeriformes; family Nectariniidae; genus Leptocoma; species Leptocoma aspasia. Next base: position 1,922,089 of record VXAX01005627.1, on the reverse strand, counting down.
ACCTAGAATACAAATGATAGCTGAACTGAATTCAGTTCCAAACCAGACAGATCAAAGAATTAACATGTCAGTCCCTCTACGCAAAGCAGGAACCAAACGAGCCATTAAAAGTCCAAATTTTCTAGTGCTTGGAAGTAAATCTGGGATGCCCAACTGTATGGCAGATAGCTGCTGTTTTTAATGTGCCTTAGGTCAGACATGGTAAACTTCACACTTCTAACCAGCGCTGTTTGTAATAGATTGGATGAAACACATTTACAAAAGAATCAATAAATGTAAAGACTGGAAAGAATTAGAGAGGCTTGCAGGCTTGTACCTATTGTCTGGGGGAATTAGATGTCAGTTTGAGCACTCTAACTCCAACAAAGGTTTCCTAGTTTTAATTTACTAGAACACATAATGGGTTATGTAGAAGCTGGGAAACACTCGTCTGTCTGAATATATTACTTAACAAACAGTTTAATGAATGTTACAAACATTATTATAGTCTGGCATACTCCTCTTCTGCTCATTCACTCCTACTTTGGAATCTTATCGTCAAAGGGTATTTCTTTGTAAGGCTGTTCCACTAAGTCTCAGAAGTAAGAAACAATGCAACATGCTCAAAACATGTATCTAAATAAATTGCAATAAACAGGAATGCTAAAAGCTATATAAATAACTAAAGATACATAGCCTTCTAGTCTGTCTCACACAGTATATATATTTGCATAACTTAAGCACTTCTACACGTTAGCTATAGTATATCCTAAACACATATCTTAAGAAAATTTTCCAATTGTAAACTGTTGTATAAAACAAATGTATAAAATAAGACAAGTAAATAATTGTTGGCTACAGTAAAAAAAAAGAAAAAACAACAACAACAAAAAAAAATAACCCAAAACACCACTACAAGGATTTTCTAAAAATTTCAAAAAGGCTGGCTGATGTCAGAAAATATAGCTCAAGTCTGGTTCACATAATATCTTTCCTGAGGTTGTTCAATTCTTCAACTAGTTCTTGTGAAATACAAGATCCATAAACTTTTCTAATTAAATATGTCACAATTACCTGGTTTTTGTAAGTCAGCTAGATCTGACTTTAGTTCAGCTGTGCAACCTAAATAAAAAAGACACAACTTCTGTATTGCAGTAAAATAAATAAGGCATAATGTATAGTTTAACCCCATGCTGAACTTCAAGGGTTACCTTCGATATTCGCAATACATTTCCTCACATTATCCAATATATAAATTAGAAAATAAGGAAACAAAGATGAACAAACCATCCATAATCTTCTCCAAATAAACCATATGGTCTAGTGTTCCAACAGACAAAATGAAATTTTAAACACAATAGGATTGTTTAATGCCATATTCCACTGGGTAAAATTGGATACAGAAGGTTGGATTTCTCCATCCCAGGTTCCCTCTTCAAACCACAAACTGTTCATGTGCAGCTGATAAGTACAGTATCTCTGAAACTCCCTTTATAACCCAGTGCATACATTGAAACAATCACTGGAGTGCATTTTTTCCCAGGGAAATGCGCGAAGAACCCAATTTCTGAAGACAGAAATGTATTCTATCACAGGGTTTTGAATAACAAGTTATTGAGTTCTTGTTCTATCATGATGGGAAAGTCTCACTTGGGACTTTTTGGTTCATTTGACAAGAAGTTGTTATGACTGTAAAGGCAAAGGTATACATATATCTACATTACAAAGAACGTCCTTGTTACCAAGAAAGACTTGATCGATATTCCTAAGCCCCGACAAAGAAAAGCATAATGTGTATTTATTTTTATGTATTAAATGCTTGCATGTTCAGATATGAGAATGTTGCTGCATGTGTCTCACTGGTGGATTTGGTTTCCATTCCATTTCCATTCCATTCCAATTTCCATTCATTCCATGTCAGCAACAACCTGTGTGGTTGATACACACACATGTGCTTCAACTAGTACAAAGTACTGCTACACTACATCTACAGCAATGCATATTTGGCATCCTGCTTTCTTATTTAAATCTACTTTAACAACTTGAGAGCCTTGTCACTTGGACAGCCAAGGTCATAGTTTTTGAAGAAGATTCACTGCAGGCAAATCCCAAAGGGATATATGAGTCTCTCTGTGTCCGGTCACATCAAAAGAAAGTTTTAAAAAGGGTTAATTGACACTTTAAAATAAAAAGGAGGTGCATTCCACAACAGAAGCTCCTGTTTATGCTCCTCTGGGCTGTTCATTGTAGAAATCTAGTTGACACAAATTGGAATGAAAAGCTTAAAAACAGCTATTCCTAGAAAAAGCTGCCTCAGAAAAAGAGAACACACGATTAACCTTTCGGTATATCCTTAGCCTAGTAAATTATAGCATTCTACAGTGTAGTAACATATTACACAGTTCTTTCTCTGAAAAGAAATCTTATTATGCTGAAAATTTCTAGAATAATACAAAATTAAGCAATTAAGATGATAAAAAATAAAATCAATACAGCATTCTCTTGGTAATCTCCTACCTTCCCCAATAAGGGAAGAGTTACTACCACCATTCTATAAGTGATGAGTGTCCAGTTTTTAAAAGTGAGGTACAGGGGCTGGCACTCCAGTATTTTGAAAGCAGGCAATAAAGTTTTTTCACAGTGAGAAACTTCAGTGAAATACTGTCCTGGCAATAAATGTGATTGACCTTCCCTCAACCAACTAGATTCCCAGATATACACTCCTATAAAATCCACTATCATCATGGTTATGTAACTGAACAAATAGTTAAAGTACTTTTTCTGCTGCCAGTGAGAGAGGGAAGAAACACGCCTATTTAAAATATTTGCCAGGCAGAGGTGGGGAAAGTGGGAAGTTCTGTACGCCAATGGATGAAGGGTAAAAGGTATGTAATACTGGTATAAGATAAGCACAAATATTACTGGTTATAGACATCCACAGAAACAGGCAAACTGTTTTACACATGGTCATGTCAGGTTTCTTAAACAGGTTTCTTTCTATTCACCATTGTTATTTTTCCCGTTTCCTTTGACTTCCTTTCCAGTACAATACCAAACAACACACTTTATGACAGCTTACCTCTAAAGTTAAAGAAACAGTTGCCTGATTGTTGCCAATGTCTCACAGACTTTCCTTCACCTTGCAATAGACTCCTATGGAAAATGGAAAGCCAATTATTGAAGCAGAATCAGAATCAACCAGAAGTGTGCTCTTTCTCACTAACACAAAATTACAATCACACTACATATTTTTTAAAGTATTTCAGTGTAATAAGTGTTCTCCTCTACAAGGAGAAAAAGCAGTCCAGCAAGAGCTGCAGGGTGAAAGCAGCTTCTTTGGTTTATGCTCAGGTTCAGGAAAAAAGGAAAAGGATTCAGTGGACAACAACAGAAAGATGATGCAGTCTGTTCCTACATGCTAGTTCCTCCAAAACCAGTAAGTATTTACTGCAGGGATGGGCAAACACCTGCACAGGATGCTCAGAGGGGTCTCCATCCTGCTAGGACTCAAGACTCAGCTGGACACAGCACTGAGCGACCCAACCTAACCAGGCCTGCTTGGAGCTGATCCAGCAGATGAATGAGGAATGAGGAAACCTCTGGAGGTCCCTCCAAGCCTAAATAAATAATTATTCATATACAATCAGAGAATGATTTTTAAATGATTATTTTGCTAGTCGCAAAACCTCTGCATTTAGGCTCACTGTACTCCTGCCAGAGCAAGTAGCCTGAAGAATACAGCAGCCTTCATGATCCCTGGAAAATTAATATATGACTGGCACAAAGCAGAAATAAGAAATTTTTGAATTTTCTGATACTAACACCCAGACAGGTAACAAGCTTCANTATAACAATTATTTCTCATTTAATTTTTAAACATTAGAAATTAAATAATTGTTGTTCTGTCACATTCTCCAGGAAATTTCCAAGCTAGTATAAAAGCAGATTGATTGCTTTGTCTAATTATAAATTTTAGGATTTCATTAAATACCACTCCAGAGAATGTTTTCATAGTTTAGGTACCCCTGTACCTAAAAATTTCTTGGTTTTTTCCCTCCTGTATGAATCTCTATGTAGCATGTAGTTCTGCTGCAAATCTTTATTCACAAGTAGATTTTCTATCAATATATTTCCACTGTTAATCTAGACTACAAAGGCAGAGCAAAAGAAACTTGCATCTAGGAGACAACACCTTAAATTTAGCACTAACATGACAAATTTTTCTTTCCACAAAATTAAACCTGTCAGTCCGCATCTGTTCATGAAGAAGGAAACAACTCAGTATTCCAGCAACTTCTATTCCAGCAACCTTTCAAAACAAAAGTCTGGGCTTACTATACTCATCTCCAGTGCAGGAAGCATTAACATAAACTATCTCTTGATTCATGAGCATCACAGCAGGCAAGACATTCCTTTCTCCCATTCCGCACTTGCAGTTGATTTTTCCATGTTTATGCTGTTTGGATAGACAAGTAGCATGGCACATTCAGCTGCAAACCCCTTCAGAAGCACACCTGACACTGCTTTGGATTAAATACTTGCTGCAAAGTACCAGTGTGGGATACTTTGTGCACAGAGATCCATAAGAACATACTGCTGTTAACACATTATTATAGTTTGGCCCATTTGTGAGATTTTTGAATGCTGGTGCCCAAGCCATTTATGTTACTACACATGGTACTGGTACAGCTCAGCAACAGTACTCGTAACTTAGCAAGAATGAAAAAGCAAACCCACGGTCCAGAACAACACACATGGCTTGCTTATGCACACTCTGTTATGAAGGTTGAAAAAAAAAATTTTTTTGCTAATGATGCATTAACAAAGTATTCTGTTTGTTAAATGCCATGCAGCCCACATAGCATTAATTAGTGCAATCCTCATCAAATTGAATTGACATCAAATGAATTGACATCATTTACATAAGACAAGTACTTCTTAAAGGCCTAACTAAAATTTTAGAGCATTTTCTTGACCCAAATGGCATGTTCTATTTTTGTCAATTACATATATTAAAAAGTAGGAAGCAAATTGAGACAAACTAGCAGGGGAAAAAAGTAATCTTAGAATGTTCAGGTAGTTTCTTTGCTGTAGAAACCACATATACAAATGTCAGATTTTCTTTAATTATTTTTCTCCTAACTATATAGTTAAACCAACCAAGAGACCCTATGTTGGTGGCTGTCATAAGAAATCAGTTTCAACTCTTGACTCAAAATACAACACACTAGGACATTCAGCAAAAATTCAATTATATTATAACACGTTTTAGCTAAAAAAGACATTAACTTTTCCCATTTCTGTTCCCAGTTTACAGCTTTATCAGCATTTTAACAAATCAAACAGATTGTCCTTATTTTACTGTTTTCCAAAATCTAAGACAGTTACTTAATGAGCAAAACCATTTGCCTGCAACGCAGAGTGATCCTCACATCCCAAGAACCCTTCAGATAAAGAAGTTCTGTCAGGAGCCTGAAAATGACTTTTTTTAGTGGTTATCATATTTTCTGATTTGCAACTTATCACTGTTTATTCTTCTTCTACAGAAAAAACCCAAACCTTGGGTCTTATCTATTAGTCCTACAGTATAATTTACTGCCACAAAGATAGAACCACGTAGTTGATCTACTCACATCTCTAGCTCAGAGCCACAGCTCCTTATCACACAGCTTTATACAGCTTCAAGACCCAATGTATACAAGAGCAGTAGCCCAAAGCAATTACTGTGATATCAACTACTAGATTTTTCTACCTAAGAGTTCCAAAACCCACTCCTCAACTTGGATATTGGTTACTCTACATTCCAGCTAAGCAATAGAAATAAGGATATTTCTTAGTTCTCTTGATCTATGCTTTCAGTAACTGATTTCTGGGAGGCCATGGGAGAGCATGAAGAGCTTGGGGTTCAGGATTTTTTTGTTTGCTTGGGTGTTTTGGGTTTTGCTGGGTTTTTCGTTGGGGGAGATGTAGGTGTAGGATTTTTTCAGTTTGTTTTTTTGAGTGTTTTGGTTTTTAATTAAACCTTTTCCTTTACAGATAAAAATAATTGTTTAAGCATGGCTGTAGTTTTTCCATCCCGTATCAACACCTTTTAATCTCTTACACTATTATTTGTAATTAGTAATCTAATATTTCCTATAAATGCCTATTTTTCATCTCTGGGGCATGTCAGTGAATATTTCTTTCCCCCCAGTATACCTGCCCTACAATGCATCAAAAAGGAGAAATCTAAAAGTAGTTATCTAGCATGCACATACTTATTGGAAGCTGTTTTAAGCTTAGTGTGCTGTTTTAGAAGGTTAATACTGAATGGGATCAAACACAAAAGTTATTTGTATTTCAAATTAATAAAATAAAGCATCAATAAGAAGCAAATGAAAGAAAATTTCTGATTGCAAGGACTGAAGTGTTAAATATAAAGCTACGTAAACTACATTCCAAACAGCAAACAAATAATTCCTATACAATTTATGGAATTGTGCTAGATACATCACACTATTATTCAGCAGAGGGCATTCTGCTGATCAGATATTATGTGCACACGAGCTCCATTTTAGCCTTAAATTTGTATTAAAAGGAGCAAAATAAAGAGATGCAACCAAAATTTAAAAAAAAATTGTGATTGCAAATATACTCTCCTGAAGGAATTCTTGATATCGTAAGGATAACACTGAACATACACACGAAGCAGATTTATCTTCCACAAGCATCAGAGCACTTGACCAGGACTGGGACCATTCCTTTTCCATAAATAGAAAAACCAGGATGAAAGATTATTTTCATAAACTCAGTGGCAGGCATGAAAAGAATCAAAGTCGATAATTACTATATTTTTACTGTATTCTACAGAGAAAATGTAATACCTTTAAATGCTAATTGTTTGATTTTTAATATTAATATTTAAATGTGAAATTAAAATTAAAAGATGAAATTTTAATATTAGTGTTTTAGGTGAAACATGCTTAATTTTACCCAAATAACTTCTAAATACTGAACTAGCTGATATTTAACATTCCTTTCCATGCACCTCAAAACCAACAATATGCTAGATGCAAGAAATACAATATCCTGAAATTGTGTAGTCTGCTTTTCAAAATATGGAAGACTTAAATAGAATTTGTTTTATCTAAATCTAACATCACCCATCTCTATCTGAAAGGCCTAACATCTGCTACTAGTTCAATGAAAGCACTGAGTAAAGAAGCTGCCCAGTACATCTCGGGGTATGTTTCTATCACGATAAAAACAATCTAAAATTGGAAATAATGTTTATTTACATCATCAATATTCTATTCTTGAATTTTTCCTTATTTATAATTTTTTTGTTTTAAAGCATCTTAGAACATTTTTGCTGGTTCATTGTCTTGGTTCTCTTTGATATCTGTATATTTGGAATTTCATACCCAGAGTTTTTCTAGAGTATCCCAAATTAATTGACATATGTTATTTCTAAATCATCTACTTACCAAAGAAACATGACTACCTCACATTAACTAACTACATATTAGCAACATGTTAGGCTAGAGACTAATTATTCTAATTAACTTAGGGTTTACAGCTCAGACAGATTCTTAACTCCTGGTGAACTCTCCTGTTTTCTTGCAGCAGTACATACTGAAAACACTGCTGTCTTTAAAAGATAAGCCATACAGAATACTTTTGTGCATTTGCCATAGGCAAATAGTATTTTCTTCTGGACAATTTGATCTTGCACCGTAAATTGTACACACAGCACATGTTCCACTCACAGATCAATTTGGTAAACGGAAGCAGGAAATTCTCTGAAAGGGAAGGATTTTGCTTTAAGATTTTCCACATCATCATTTTTTTCACTGACTTGGTCAGAGAAGACAACTGGACACTTACAGCATGCGACATATTTAATTGCTCTCCTCCTTTTGAGGGGCACGGGGCTGTCAGACCATGGGCAAGAGCAACAATAGATTGGTAACCAAGAAGTACTTTGTCTTTGGGAGATCACTCAGAAAACGTTAACTACACAGCAATGGCTAAGAGGTCTTTGTTATTTTAGTAAAAATGAAAGTATTTTTGCTATCTGCAACTTTACTCCAACTCTGACCTTATGATCAGGAAGTCAGAATCACCTGCATGACTCAGTCGCTCTGGTCAGGTTCACTATACGGCCTCTACAGTGGATCACTGCAAGGATGGAAAACACTTTCTGGTCAAAAACCCAAGTGCTTGTGGACTGTGCTGTTTATTCTGCTGTACCGTCCATTTAAACCTTATCACCTTCAATGAAGAGCTGAAAATGACCACATACATACATACATACATATGCACATACATAAAATATGAACGTGCTATGTGGCTCAAGCAACTACTTGGCTCAAGTAACCATTTAAACAATGTCACTGAATTAAACCAATCATTGTGGCATGCGCTCTGGTTTAGTTTTTAAACCTTTTAGTATTCATTTTCATGAAAGAAATGAAAGTAGGTTTTTACAGAATACATAAAGGATAACAAAAAAAAAGTGCACACAGCAGTCTGCTTTATTCCACACAATTGGCTAATCTTCGGTACAAAAGCACTGTTGAGATGTTAATCAATTCAGATACACAGCTTTACAACAAGAACAAAAACTAAAATAAAAAGAGTAGTAAACAGAAGTGTTTAAGAACTGGGAAAAAAGCTCTTATAGCCAGATATTCCACAGTCTAAGCTGCAAACCTGCCTTAGTTACCTATAACCACATGTGATCATTAGCATTGTGAAATTCTGTATATAGAAAACATCAGAAATGTCTTAATGTACAGGAGTGCTAAATACACCAAATTAAGCACTGACAGAAAATCCTGAGATGGTGTAAGAGGGTTTTCTTGATAGCATAAAAATACTATGAATAATGGTATGATTTGTATAAAGTTAGGAATTCTATAGATAATAAAAATAAGTCAGTTTGTTCTAAAACAACTTTGAAGAACTACAATAAAGGCACCTCTTTGACCCCCAGAAAAATATACCAGCACGCATAGAAACAATCTCACCCTCAGTCCCCCTAAAAAAATGAACAAAAACAAAGCAACACACCCAGACACTAAATAACCTGTCAGAAAGAATTTTAGTCTCTTCAAAAAGCTCTTTAAAAATCTTGCCTAGCAAAGGTAAACAGTAAAGAGGTAAAGCTAAGCACTATGCCCATTTCACTCAACACTCTCTATTCCAAATCAATGACCCCACATTATTTTTTCACTCACTTGATACTTTTTCTGGTCGCTTCTTGTGTCCTCCCACCTGCTCCTGCACAAGCCTTGTTTAATAGCTGAGCTCTGTTTTCATGCATGGCCGTGATTCTAAAGGACCAAAGGCTGAAACAGTGGATGTCTGTAAAAAAGTACTTTTCTCCTAGCATCTGTTTAAAACTTTTCAACTTTAAGGGGTTGATATCCAACATGTACTTTCACTATAACTGAAAAAAAATTTTAACCTAAAATAAAATAAGACCCAGACTTGTGCAGCAGAGAGAAAAATTGAGCTATTCTTTGCTATGTGAGTCATGCATTAGATTCAGTTTTTAATCTGAGATCATTACTACCGTAAACTTAGCCCATGCAAAAAAAGACACAGAAAATAACTCAATTGTTTCAACAGAACACGGAACATAGCCACCCAGTTTTGAATTTTAAAAGTCTACTTCTTGAAGGCTGTTTTCCACTCTCTTGCAATACTGTATCACTCTTTCATCAATATTTAAAATATGCAGTCTATTGTCAGTGTGATGATTTTTTTCAGTGTCAACCTCACACATTCCGCCTTGAAATACCTATTTCTTATATTTTATCCTTCAAAAACCAGATTGAACTCAAGTTGCTACTTGGGAGCCACAACTTAGAGCTTCACCCAGCCCCTAGGTACTTGCTACACCGTGTCAACACCAGCCAACAAAAACAGTAACAACCCAATCTCCTTGAGCTTGGCTTCTTCTAGGATTTCTTTATTTGCAAGTTCCATAAATTTCTTCATCTCAAAATACTTATTCTCAGGATAATATAAGCTCAATTTTCTTCCACTGTCACATTGTTGAATCTGTTCTTGATACAGACTGGCACATTTTCAGTTCCCAAGTATCTCTAGGACCTTCCTGTCTTACTCAAAACACAACAAAAATCTCCTCCATAAGCAGGCTTAAGAAAATGTCAAAACTGACAGTATGACTCAAAGATTAAAAAAAAGGATGGGGGGAGGAAGTTTTCATGCCTTATTAATACATTTTTTAAAAGCCCTCTTGTAATTACTGAGTTTTGTGCAGCACAAAGGAAGAATTAGATATTGTTACACAGTCTGCTAAGCAATTTTTATATCACCAAAACCACAACATGCTACAATAAATTTTATTTAAAGACAATTTCTTTTGACAGATAAAAAGTTAATACAGAACATTTTGAATGTTACTAATTTAAATCTAGTACATCACAAAACCTACCATTTATCGACAATTCCTACTTTGGAAACAAAATTGGTTTTACAGATTGAAACACAACCTAAAATGTTTGAAGTTGTATACTTCATTCGTGCACATTTCAGCCCTTTGAAATAGATCATTTTGGTACTGCAGTCCTAACTGGCTGTTGTCAGTTCTATATATGAGCTTACTGCTTACAATGCACATTTCAAGTGGTTAAATCGGGGATCCTGCTTTACAGTACTCACACTTAAAACTGTTTCATCATTCCCAATATTAGTGCTATCATGGTAAAAAAAAAAAAAAGAAACAAACAAAACCAAAAAAAACCCCTGAAAAACCCCACACACAGAAGAAAAAAAAAAAAAAAAACAAACCAGAAAATAGAATGCTTTAATAGCCCCTTCTCTTATTATTTATACTGCTTTACTTATAAAAACCAAAAAAACACCCCATCCTCTCTTAAACTTTACATGCTAGATAATCAAGCAATAATAAACAAAAGAAATTAATTTCTGAGCTTTAAGATACTTCTGTCAAATCCCAAATCTTTAGAGAGAAGGTCTGATTTCTGTTAGATGTGATTCTTTCAGCTAAACTCAAATCACAAAATACTTGGTCAAACACATTTATTTTTTGAGTCACAAGTGTCCTTCTCTTGAGTTTCTGACTGAAGACTTCTCCACTTCATGAAATCAAGCTAAAGGCAGCTAGGAATCTGTGCCAGATGAGCAACAAAAACCTCCCCTTCTCCTCAAATATCAATGATCTATTTATTACTAGCATTTCCCTCCTTTTCACCTTTAGTCAAAATGGTTTACCATTTTCTCTCTGATCAATACATTTAAAATGACCAAACTTTTGTCCATGTCCTTTCCCTCAGGCTAATTTTCACAAGTTCAACCTTTCCTTGAACACTCTGTAGCAGTTATTTTCATCTAACTGAACTCAGAAATTTTTACTTTTACCTACAATATACATTAGTGAAATACAATGAAAAACTGCATCTTTTTAAAGCTCATTTTGAAACCAGGACTGTGATGTGTTTCAGCAGCAGCAAAATATGGTTGCACAACTAAATTTCCAAGTGTATTAAAACAACTCCAATTTCTTCTGTCAGTTATTCTCTAAGTTTTCTGAAATGGCACTGACCATGTTCTCAGTACTTACCTTCTGCTAACACACTATCAGCTACTTGTAATTAGGTTTTTTTTTTTCAGAGAAGGTTTGCAAACCAAGATGTGTCAGATAAGCTTCAACCAGCCTATTCAGGGAAGAAAAAAATAGCAGAAATGATAGGAAGAGTGAAGTGTCACTGTATAAAACAATGCAGGTTGTAACCAACTCTCATGACAGATGGTGACATTGTGATTGGCAGGTGGCAGTGAAATAGGACCTCAGCGTTTACAGATGATAAGGGAAAACTGCATAGACCATTTGTGCTGAAGATACTGGCCAAAGCTGGTGTCAAGCCATTACCATCATGCACTGGAAAACTTCCACCACAGTCCATGCCAATAGCTCTGGACAACTCTTTTCAGAAGCCACTGGCAAAGGGGAATTATTTGGACACACTAGGCTCCTGACTACCAAAAGCACTGATACAGCCAGCACGGAGCTGTGGGCCAAGCGCTGTGCTTTGAAAGGAAAAGCATCCCTCCCGCCTTGGACACAAGAGGTGCGTCACCATCAGATCTTGACCTAGATGATAAATTCAACTCTTGTTCTTAAAAAGATCACTGCTTGCTCCTTGCTTGCTAACTATAATGAAAGTATTGTTTATTTTGTCATTCAGACATTTTTGGCATTGACACAGCATTTTAGAGAGAAGGTAGCTCTTTCCTGAAGGGCTTTCCCTTTCAGTAACTTTAAAATCTAGCAAAGAGCACAGAAATTTCTTTAGTATTTACCTTTGAGATAATACTTAGAGATATCTTTGATGTGGTTAAACAAGAAAAAAACCAAATCTAGACAACACCATCAAGGACTCCAATATCGTCTATGATTTCCATAAATCAGTAAGCAGCATGATGTCCTGTTATAACAATTCCCCTAATAAATATTTCTATTTCATAATATACACTGAATTTTCATTCCAATCCACAAGTTATTTTTATTTCTGTTATCTCCTTGTCACTATTATACAACCTTTAAGTATCGATTTTAGTATTTACAACCTTCACACATCTGTATTTAGAAACACTCATCTCTTTTCATAATCTATCTTAAGATTTGAAGTTTTTTCTTCTTAGCTTAACTATTTACTGTAAGAGAGAAACAAGACTCAATCTGTCACCAATTTCATGCAATTATCTTCCCCATATTAGACTTGATTAGCTGTTAAATTTAATCATTTCTATGCTCCCTTCTTTTTGAAAACGTTTAGTATAACTCCACTGTTTACGTATGTCAGATTTTACAATAAAATGTAGATAAAAAATTTATGGGACAAATAGAATGTTCTTAAGGTATTCCTAATGAGTCTCTGCCTAATTCATATGTGCCAGGCACAACGAAAATCTTGGAATTCTAAAGAAAACATAGGAAAAGTTTCTGAATTTCATGGAAATACCCCGTAACTTACAAAATGAAAAAGATAACTCAGGGTCAAAAGACAGCAACAGAAAATTGTGATTTTTGCGTGTACATGATTGAAATATCTATAAAATTAAAAACTGCCAGTCAGATAACTTGCATCAACAGGACAATCTAGAAATGGTAAAAAAAGTAATCACTATAATTTTTTAAGTCACTGAAGGACTATACACAATAGTCCTTCATTGTAAGTATAGTAAGACCAAGTAAGACCATTGTAAGTATAGTAAGACCAAGAATAATCTCGTATCAAGAGTTTATTAATACAGTACTCCAGTCTAAAGAAATATATAAAGATGTGAACTACTTACATAAAGTAGAGAGAACAACTATTTGCTCATCAGGGGAATCAAGCAGTGATATATTGTGTAAGTACCAAGAATAGCACACATCTCAGTTCTGGAGTCAAACTGTTCCACTCACTCAAATTACGTGTTTCCATGTAAAAAAAACCCAAAAAGCAGCAGAGAACAATACTGGAAAAACACATTCATACTAAATCACATTATTCAAAGAAGCTTGTGATAAAAAAGGTATTCTAAAACATGTCTCTTTCACCTGATCATTTTTATTTTCACAAAGGTCTGTACTTTGTTTGATTGCTGTTTAAGTGGTAATCAGGGAGGAGAGCTTGGATATCACCTCTAGCAGAAAAAATCACTAGTAATACTTCCTGTTTGCAAATTGCAGTGTGAATATTTTGAATACACAGTCTAAGCAGGGCTCACTATTTTCATATCTGTTCCTTTCACTCCTAAGCAAGCCAGGTCCTGTGACCCACTTTCAACAAGATTGAGAAGGACTCTAGTAAAAAACAATGCCAAGTTGTAAAAGCTGACAATTGAAATCACCAGAAAAGACCAAATCAGCCAACCAACCATACAAAATAAGTCCATAGTTTGATACTCTTGAAAAAGATAACAATAAATGTATTTGTTTAGATTTTGACATCAGTAGTTCTGAACTACATTTAGAAAATGCGACCCAAAGTGTTTTCATTTAGTGGCAATGCTTTCAGAGTGAGAACCTGGTACAACACAATTACATTGATGCAGTCCAGGTAAGTCTGTTCTACATGCTAAAGGAAGTATTTTTAATTTTAACAATCTACTGTCATGCCATGTATACACAATGAAATTTTCACCCTGATATTAGATTGATATTCACACCAATTAAGCAGGAACACATTTTTACAAATAGTGTTCTTTCTTTCATTCTTTCACACGAAGATCAAAGATTTCTCCAACATCCCTCTGTGAATCAGAAATCCAAACCACCTTTGCAATATTCTTCAGTTTTCATTGCAAGAAGGCGCAACACTAAGTTAAATTCAGTAAAATCCAGGTCTATGCACTACTGACCTGCTGAGGTTTTGGTTCAACTTGGCTGTACCTTGCAAGTGGGTTTGGCTGAGCAGGCCTTATGTAAATGGATGGACTTAAATAAAAGGCAGCCCTCATGTATTAATCCAAGGCCTGGGGTGTTTTCAGAGGAGGCTGGAGACAATCCCAGACACCTGGCTTTTGAAAGACCACCAAGGGAATATGCAAGGGGAGAAGGGGAGCGAAGGTCAGTAAAAGCAGCCTGAAATAAAATTTAACTAAATTCAAGCCTATTTTAAAGCATCTGGGTCAGCAGCCTTGAAAGTTTCTTTATAGTTATCAGATGCTGAAATATGCTTTTCTATCTTGAGGATACAAAATGCTTTCCAAAGCAATTCATATTACATGCTTCAGGATTCAGTAAGAAGTACTACCTGGAAACAAGATGTTTTTAACTATAGGTTCAGAACGCATTTTGCCTTGGCAGCTTCAATGCTTACAGTCTCTCTGGAAAAGTGTCAAAAGCAACTGTGCCATTCAAATTGGGGAGATGGAAATCTGAAGAGCACAAACTTGGCTATCAGATGGAAAAGCTACTGTTCTATAATCATGAACAACCAGGGGTTTAAGCTAGGCTGGGCAAATGGAAAAACAGCAATATAATCAGCTATCCAATACTCTGTTTCATTCAACTGTCTCTTCTCTCTTCCCACACTACAGCCTAAAGCAGGTTCTCCAGAAACTGCCCATAAAAAATTCAAGAGAAAATCAGTTCAATCTTTTTCTTTCTTCTCTTTTGACTATTTTCTTTCTTTGTAATGTTTGTTTATTTTTTTTGGTGCTTTTCTTGAAACTCAAGTAAAATAGGAGCAGACAGAACATTCACCTTTTCTTCTTTACATGACTTTCTTTGCCTCAAATTTATTATATTGTATCCTTATCTATATGTTTCTCCATGTTACTTCCCTTCCATAGAATTGATTTTCAGTTATCTACCCCTTTTTGATAAATTCCTGACCCCTCCTTTCTCCCTATCCTTTTGCTGTTGCCCTCTCACTTAGCTTCCTACACATTCTCCATCTGATGCAGACATTTGCTTGCCTGCTTGGTTCTGCCCTCTGGCAGCTCTGGGGAAGTGGCCAGTGGCCATCCATGTCAGCTCGTGACCAACAAGCCATCCAGCACCCTGGCAGCTCTGCATCCACCTCAGCATCTGCTGCCTCCCAAATTGCTGACACGAAGCCAGCAACTCCAAAACCAAAGAAAGGATAAGTGAGAAGCTACTGTGAGGAGAGGATGGTGATGTCAATAAATCGAAGCTTTTGGAAGCCTATCAGAACTATCTGGTGCCCTGCCATCCATCAATTCCTAGCCTGCCATGGGCAAAGGGTGCCACCTGGTGCCCACTCCACCCTCCTCTAGCCAGTTACTTAATGTGCTCTTCTGGCTTTCCTGGCCATTGCTCTCTAGAAGGTCACCAACTTCTCTGCTAGGAGTCCTCAAAACTTAACGTATTCCTATCATCTCTTAATCTCATGGAAGTTATTAACAGACCTTGAAACATTTTCCAACTTATTAGACACTGAAAGGAACAACAAAAATGCAAGTAATGTCCAAACCCAACCCACACACTTCAACAAGCCATTAAGTAGGAAATGTCCACTTTTCTTCTCCAACAGGCACCCCATATAAATCAACCTGATACTTTTTGCTCCATAATTAACTATACAGCAGGCCAGGATCCTCAAAGAATAGGACAAGAGGAAATAAAATCACTAGACCTTTGCTCTAGAAAACCTGTTGAAAAAATTAAGGTTTTTCCCCATTACTTTGCTCTTGATCTCTACTACACCACACCCAGCTAAGCAGTCATTTTATTTCCCATGGTGCTGCTCACCCCAACACAAATGAAAGCAAAGGCAGTTATATTCTGAATCTTTGAGGTAGATATTTAATATTGTCTTGTCTGTAGAGGATGCTTAAACTACATAAAATATAAGGATCATACTGAGTGGAGTTTGTAGAGTTGGTGAGGTTTTTTTGTTGTTGGGGTTTTTTGTGTGGTTTGTTGTTTTGGTTTGGTTGGGGTTTTTTTCTGTGTGTGTAGGTTTTTTTGGTTGGTTGGTTTTTGTTGATTTGTGGGGGGTGTGCGTATTTGCATTGAATAAAAACCTTAAAGGGAGTACCCTAACTGGTTGGAAGACTCTCTGAGGCTGTCTCTGAGCTGGAGAAGAGATACTTCCCCTCACATTTGCCCTTTTCTTATTTAAAGCACCCAGCTGAAATTCAGCTTTATGAGATGTGAATGCTTTCTATTATTCTAGATTTTCACATCTCTGCTTTCCTTGTCAGTTCAATGGCTGCAGCCTAGAAAATGCACACAGGCTCCAACAATTGGCAACTTTCATCTTCTGAAACTGTTTAGTACTAAATACAATATTCATATGTCTGGGTGAAACATAGTTAAAGGAACAAAAATAAAACCCTCCCTATTACTTATTGTAAAATGGAATTCATACTTCATTTGTCACATTGAATTGAATCACTTTTTATTTCAGGACTACTTTCAATTTAAAGACAAAACATTTCCAAGTATTTATTTGCACTTGGACTAGTTTTTGATGTAGAGCAGCTGGATATTTTGTGCCCTTTCTATATCCATCTTCTAACTACAGCATCTTGAGTGATAATGGGAATATATTTGACTTGGTTTTATTATTACATTTGGGTTGCAAATTAACTTCAATCCACTGATGCCTAAAGAGTGCTGTTTTAAAACAAGGTTTAAAGTAGACCAGAAGCAAAAAATAAATACATATATACCACTTTATTACCAGTAAGATTATTTTCCCGTTTGATAGTTCAAATATTTTTAGACTAGTTTCATTTGAGAAGGAAAAAAAAAAAGGCAAACCATCAAGAAAAGTTGTATTTTCCATTCTGTTAGCCTAGAGATTAACTTATTGTTATTAGAGCTTACAATAGCCTTTCACTGAGGCTCCAATATAATGCTATTTAACATGTGCAAACTGGTATGTGCACATAAAACAACTTCAAGATGCTACACAACTGGGTTCTATGTTTCAAGCTTTTAATTCTGTGTTATGCACAGATTAACACACATACAGTATTGAGCTCTATAATTACATGATACCTGCATACCTAAGTATTTATACACACACAATTATGCATGTAATAATACTACAATAAATACATACTTGTTCTTATGAGATACTTTTAAAACATGTGAGATAATTTCAGTACAATTGCTCTGGAAAAAAAAAAAAAACAAACCGAAACAGAATTAAGAACTGTACCCTAATCATTGCTGTAAAATAGAAACCCTAGGAGGGAAAGTGACAAGTCAAAGTTAGCAGGCATATCACATGAGTTAACAGAGATATCTACTTCTTTGAGTTTTATAGGGCAGGTAATTGGGAAAGCAGAGAAGTAACTGAAATCCTATTCCTTAAAGATGAGGCAATTTCTTCCTAGGCTAAAGTACATATTCCTTTTTAAATGTAAATGTTTGAGTATCTCTCTGCTAGTTGTGAAGTCATTTATCCCTCCCAATCAGACCACAGAGTTTCAAAAAGACAAATATTATCAAGTAAAAGGCTGTTGACTGTTCAATTCCTTTAAAAGTGCCATTCTCTATGCTCTGAGTAGTCATAATTTCCTGACCAAAGGCTGATGAAATGATGAGCAACTCAGAGAGAGCCCTTTTATGGAGGAAACATGTAAAATTTTAAAATAATCAATAATACAGGTGAAATTTAATTTAGAACAACATTACTAGCAAGCAAGATGGTAAACCACTGCTAGCAAAAAATAAGCTGGTTAGAGTGCAAGTGAGAACAGAAGCTCTGCTCCCCATCACTCAACTGCAGCTAATAACATGCCAGACTCTGCATTTATCTCTTGCTTTAATGCTGTTCCCATAAGGAAATCCATAGGAAGAGCTGACAGAAGATTCCTTGGCAGGGCAACTTCTTTAGAAATGCCTGCCAGCCACATCCGAAAGATAGAAGACACAAGATATTGTTCAAAAAGTACTCATTAATAGTTATAATACTCTTTAATGTGCAGTAATATTTGTGTGTAATATATATGTATATATATGTTTGTTAAAACTGAAGTATTACTATTTTCACACAAACAGTTCCCAGTTATATCTTACAAAAGCTAGACCTTTAAAATTAATTTTAAAATTAAAAATTTAAAAAAGCTAAAAGTCAAATCAGCAAATACTAAGCTCACCAAAAAACAGAGATCACTGATTTTTTCCAAATTATATAGAAGTTGCAAATCCAATATAAAGCATTTTTATGTATCTTCTTAATGCAATACGTAACAAGCATCAGTGAAAACACTGCTTCAGTCACTTAAAGATTTACACAGTCTATAATATGGTTGACTAACAAGATTCTATTATAGCTACTGACTGAATACTTCTAAGAGGGTTTCTTTTTTTTAACTTGGAATAAGATCAAAATGCTTGCAGATTTCAGATTGCTATTAGACAAAATAATTATATGCTAAACTAATTACAACTAAAGCAAAACGTGACTTACAACTAATTAAATTTTATTACATGAAAATAAAGCATAGTCCTTATTTAACACAGGGCACAGCTATCAATGTTTACAAACTCACCAGTCTGTGTATTTATTTCCAGTACAATGCCTAGATCACACTGACAAAGTTGGAATGCGCCATGATTTGGACACCAAATAGCTCACTTAATAAAGTAATTCATATACAAGACAATAAAAATCAGATCAACATTCCTAAAATTGTTGCTTATATTGCTAAGAAGCAATTCTAAATGAGAAATTCTCCATTAACATCCTATTTCATTTTCATGTAGTTCTTCATTGCAGTTTTACAACACGGATCAGGTTTAAATTTCAGAAGTAGATAAGTAACTTACAAGCTTAAGTTCAATTATCAAGGCTTAGAGCTAGATCCTTTTAAAAAGCCTATTCAGACCTATAAAAATGCTGACAGGCAGCTCCCACTGAATATGAAGTTAGATATTTCAGTTTAAAATGCCATTATTTGACTAGCTACTATATGGCAACAGTATTTTTAATTTAGCAGAACATTAGCATGCTTGTACAAGCCTAAGTAAATAATCAATGCTTTAGCAGAACAGAGCAAAGCAAGAGGATGTAGACATCAAGAAGGAAGGGTGAATATAATCTCAAAGAGCAGAGAAAGCAGAGGTTGAAAGAACCAGCTGAAACCACCAGACACCAAAGTTAAGCAGGAGCAGACTATAGCTTTCTTCTGGTTTTACTGACCCTTTCCAGAATGCTGAAAACTGTTTTTTGTTACTATTACCAGGCTATTCTGCTGAGTCCATACCTCTGCTAATTTTTTTCTGTCCTTCTCCCCTTAGGAGCCAAGGGCACCACCACCATGCTATTGGCTCAGGTGCTCGTTGGTCTTTTCACAAAATCCTATAATTTTCAACAAATGTTGCATAATTCAAAGATCTTAACATAAATGTTTCCTTAAATAATAACAACAAAGCAGCAAATAGCCTTCAAAAACATAAAGATGATCTTAAAGTCTCAAAACCTAAAGGCAAACTAAACTGTCATTTGTTCCATGTGTAAAACGGCTGAAACTGTCCACCTCCCCAAATCATGCATAGCTAAAATCAGCTTCCCACCATAAATATATTTTATTTATATAATTGTTCTAGGCCATGACAAGTATAAAAGCATCTTGACTTCCCCCCATCATGTAAAACATCTCATCAGACTGCTCAAAGAGAAAACAGAAGGGAATGGGCTAGCATTTAAGCAATTTTATGAACAAGAAAATTAGCCCTGGTTTGCAAAAATATTTCTAGTCTTTCCTTCTCCCTCCACATAGCTCATGCTATAGGACACTGTTTCTCCTCTCCACCAAGCCACCTGGACTTGCACATTATGCAAATCCAATGCCTTTGGAATCTTCTTCTGACTCTCAGTTTATTTTAAAGTGACTAACAGGTTCAAAATTATCACAGGGGGACTGATACACACATGGCATGACTGTGTAAACTGTTTCTTTAGAAAACTAAGCAAAAACCTTGAAAATTTATCCAAATAATTAAAAGCAAATAATAAAGCATACAGATAAAAAAAAAGAGATATTTGAAAAGCAAAATGTAATATCGAATGAAAAAAACCAAACAAAAGGAAGAACAGGGAAAAAAACCAGAAAAATATGAGACGAAAAGCAATCACGCAAGTGCTTCAGTTACACCTATTCATTCTGCACGCATATGCTTCTCATGTTTTATCACATTTCACTGAAAAAACATGCTGGTTTTATCTGAGCAGAAGAAAGGCATCTAACTATTGAATAAGCAGGGAAGTTAATAATGCAGATATTCTGAAACAATTTTATGCATCAATGCACTTGCATAACAATCTTTAAAATATAACCATGATCCCCTCCCTATTGAAGATTTTCATCAACTTGGTACAACTTAACTTATTTGCAACAGCCAGAAACCACAAGAGGCTTGCTACCTTAACTTCAATTTCCTAAAAAATGTTTACTTTCTTCCAGATGGCAAGATTAAATTACATAAACACTGTCAGCAAGTTGAATCCTCAAATGTATTCATTTCCAACACAGAGGCTTCAAAAGCATCTATAATTTTGTTACTGATGTTTGGAAACAGCTGTAGCTGACATGGCTGCGTGTTGTGTATGTCAGCGTTAAAGGATTAAATGTTCTTAACCCCCGATGGAACAAACCTGCTCTATTAGCAGACACAGTGTAAGGTACGTCCAAGACCAGTGCTACAATAGGAATGTCTTATTAGTTCACTGATAAACAAAAGAATTCAAAGATAATGTATTTGGTCTTTCTCTGGAGAAATGCTGGGGAGAAGGCTGGAATTTCACATATACTGTTATTTTTAAATATCACATGGTTTGTGGGACATATTAAGCTTACTCTCTAGCTACAAAAAATATTTTTGATAGTTTTATTTTTATCAATTTATGAAAATATTTTTTAAATAATGTCATACGATTCTACAATCAGAAAAAAATAAAAGAAACCTTTATGCTCCAGTTTCATGTGGGTTTATGTAAAAACAGTTTATACAAATGATGTATAACCTTAGTAAATGCAAGTGTATACTTGTGAACAGTCTTTCTTGGGAAGGGTCCTTGATATGACTGAATGCCCCACGTACAAGACTGAAATCAAAACTGTGCTGATGTCTTCACCTAAGTCAGACAGGTCAAAGGCCAGCAAGCAACTGCAAAGCTGTGTACTTGAGTTTTCTTGTTATAGGGCTGAAGAACAGAGCAACAGCTTATGACCAGTAGGAAAAACCCCAAGCGTTGTGATAAAGCCAGGAAGGAAAGTACACAGACTCTACACACTTTATCCTCACTGAGCACATATAAAAGTTTCCAAGCCCTGCTCTATACACATTCCTGACCCTACTATTTCATGGCATTTTCACATTAAGCTGACTAGGAGAGGATGTTTGTAAATAATGTTGCAATTTCCTTGCCTACACCTGTTTAAAAGAACTGGTTTTATAAAAAGTGACAGATCCTAAATTGTCTACACCAATGGGAGGCTTCTCTCCAGCCTGAATGGAAGCAGAGGTAGGTGCCATTGCTGTGGGGAAAAAAAAAGGAAAGCAGAAGAAAAAACTGCATATGAGCAACATGATTTCTGGTACCTTATTGGAAATTTTGTGAACCCTTGCAAAAGAATGAGATGATAAATTAGGGCTGCCCCAGAGAGTTCAGCACTCCAGCAGATCACACGGAGAGCTTGAAGTAATAGCAGAGATATTTGCCCATTGCAGACGACACAGAATTTTTTTCTCTTAAATATTTTCTAAGGTACATTTTAAATTCAACATGTTTTTTCATTAGACTTTCATGTCTTCCCCTTTTCCCTTCATTTTCAATTCAGTGTTGCCTATTGCAAGAAAAACTCTCCTGCTTGTCTTCTTCTATCCTCCACTAAATACTTCCAACTCCTTTCAGAGAGCTGCATGATAGGGAGGAGTAAGAGACTCATCTTTTTCCCCATTTGAACTCCACAGACATTGTCAATCCACCTAATTCCAAACCTAAATGAGATTTAAGACTTCATTTCCTCACTTTAACACATGGAAGAACCAGGTTGTTCCTTTTGTCCCATCAATTTAGGGTATGCTTTGGCAGCAGAGACGCTGAAAGCCATATTCTGGGGCATCGAAATGAACATCGGCAGGAACAGACTGCTCCATCAATTTTCCTACCACTTTCCCACAGATGCAAGCTGTTCAGTGCCCTGCCATTGGGAGAAAGTTGTCCTGTGGCAAAACGCTATATACATATGATCAAAAAAAAACCCCATTTTACTTGAAATTCTAGGGGTTTTTGCGCATCTGACATACCACACCCCAACTACAATGCACAGTAACAATTTGGAGGAAGAAACAGAATAGCAAAATGGTGGAACAGGTATCTGTAAATTTTTTTTTTTTTTTGTAAATGTTTACATACTTGCATGCTACATGAATAAGTAAAACATTTTCTTAGTGACATAATACTCTAAAAAGAATAGCTGGTGAATTACAAAGACTAGCATTGTTTCTTTTCAGATCCAGTATATCCCTACATCTCAGTATTTCTGCAATCTAAGGTAAAAAATGTTTGCACAAAGTATTTTGAAACAGAAAAATGTAGACTCTGCAGAAGGCACAGACAACCTGATTTACAAAGAAAACAACATATAAAATGACCCCTGTATCAAAGTTAGAGCAGATGCACGATTGCAAGGTCACTCTCCCATCACTGTTCAGACTAGGTCAGCTTTTGAAGACATATTACTCCAAGCACGCTTGCTGCCGTGACACAGACCTCACAGGCAGAGCCTACCTCCACAGCAGACAGCTGAACTAAAATGTCTGCATTGCTCAGCAAGGACACAGCATCCAACACCGACACCCCAACACTCACACATCTGTGCAATAGCAACTTCACTAGGCACAGAGTCTCACGGTCAGACTTCTGCTTTACCAGATCATCTAGCCAAACACCTCAATTCCTCACCTCAGGAGGAAATCTTTTGGTTTCACTAAAATCATGGGGACTGAGCTGCATCATTACAATTCACATGGATGTCAGCAGATTCAATTACCTGGTCCTCAAACTTGGTGAAGTAAGTCTGTTAAGCCACCCAATATAATTGCTTGGCATCAGTACCAGAACAGTATGACTTCTCCTCCTGCCCACTGCATTTGTTAACCCCACACCGACTGAGCAAGCTTTAATCTCCGTCCTGAACACACACGTTCCTTGTGCAATAGCAGTAAGGAACTCCAGCTCCTGGGAGTTCATTGTGCAGAGCACAAAGACCCTCTAGGCAAAGTCTAAAACAAGAAATAATGACAACAGATAAACAGGATCACCAGGTATCAGTGTCTTCAAGGAAAGTATTACATTAAATATTTCAATAAAGCTAAACAGTAAAAAACTCTTTAGTCAGACAGATGTTTCATACACCACTTCAAAATAAGAAAGGCGCACGGAAATCAGAATGCTGCTAAAAATGACACTAAAAGTGGAGAAAGTAATAAGGATTTAAATCAAACTGGCACTGAGTCAGAGTAGCCTACAAAAGTTAAACTGGAAGAGCCACAAAATAATCCAGCCATCGTTATGGACAAATCAAAGCCAGCCATCTCAGTCCACAAATTGTTAATGATGAGCTGACAGCAAAAGAAAGAGAAAGGACATCTCTTAGAACCAAAATTCAATGTTTTCTTTTCTAAAGGACAATGCATTCATTCCAGGGCCTTCTGAACAATGACCCACAGACCAAGCCGTAGGCAAAGACGTAGTTCATGATTCACAGTTCACTATGGGCAAATGATTCTCTTTTTAAAGACAGCTTAAAAAAATCTTACTTCCCTAACCCTACTTTTCCAAGTTGATCCAAGGACATTGCATAACTGAAACCAGAGGAAAGGTGATGGATGAAACTCTTTTCAAGCAAACGGTCCTTAATCTCACAAAGCACAGGAGACATTGGAGTCTAGATGTTTTACACACTAAGTGAGTATGCCTTTTTCATCTCAGTTGTCATCTGAGAACTTTCTAAACATACAATGAAAACATCACCTGACTGGGAATCCTCTAGAAATGTTTTCCCCCTTTGGAATAATAATCCTGTCTGGTGAGCTGCATCCTCCACCCGGTGACTTTTCAACAGATGCAGAGTACAGACCTGAAGAGGTCACACCATCTTCCTCCTGCTCCAGAACTGTTCAACCAGGAGCTCAGCCACCTCCATCCAGCCTCTTTCAACCCAGCACAGCTCAGCTCACACTATTTGAAACCAGGTTAACATTAGGTACTCCAGTGTATAAACCGGTAAGGGTAAAAACACATTAGGTCTCAACAACATTCACCTAGACTGGAACACCTCTTAGCTTCGATTGACGAGATGAAACAGAAAAATACCAGAATTATCACTGTGTAGTCTTCTTTTGTAAAGGTTACTTGGACTGGTTCATGGGTCACACTAATCTGTGTCATCATCTTTTCTTTCAACACCCCCTTCTAGAGAAGCATTGTCAAGTTCCAAATACTGTCAGTATCTGTATCTTCCGAATACTTCTTTTCTTGGTAACTACCTCACCTCTGAGAAAACATCAAAATTCTCTTAAGTAGCAACTATACATACAGAAGTAAGCTTGTGATCCAAAAAGGTAACCCAAATCATATAAGGTCTTTACCAGACTATAGGATTTGGTAAAATACATTCATGTTGCAGTTAAAGCATATTTTTATACTCTTGAGTAAATGGAATAAGATAATTTTCTACTCATTTTAGCTATGATCTATACAAATCTGTGAAGTCACCTACCTAATAACAGTTCTGTAACACCAAAACAACAGACTTCTATTACCCAAGTTAAAGGACATGAGCATCAATCCTTAGATATTAAACATTTCTCCTCAATCACTTCTTCATCTTTGATTCACAGCTTTAAAGGGTAAGGTGCATCTAAGGAAAAAAAAACCAGGAAATCTACATTCACAAGGCATACTGTACACCATCATGGGAATATTTTTGAGACTGCTTAATTTAAGGCCATGCCTGTGCTACCATGTACACTTAAGAACAATCACTGTTTTCATTGATGGCAGCAGCAAGGAATTTATAGTACTAAAATGTGTGAGCTGCTGAGCCTGTCACCTAAAATTATTAAAAACATGGTTAGTCAGCACCTTGTTTCTTCGTATATACCCAACAAAATTTTGCAAAGAAATTTAATCACACTGAAACTAGGAAGCAACAGTGGTGATGATTTTCAAACAAAAGGAATGGAGTGAAAATGTCTTCCCTTTTGAAACATGGCCATATTTGAGGACAGGCAACTCAAAACCACTTAACTTTATACAGAAGTATAGGCTTCCAGAAAACTGTAAGACAAATTAATGCACCAAGTCAAAATTAAGGGCAAGCCAAAAATAAGTCAGGGCCCTGTTCTAAAGTTCTTGTGGTCCTACAAGCAAATTGTCTTTCATTGCCTCAGGTCTGTAAAATAAGGGTAGACTCCACAGGTTTTATGACAGGTAATAAACTCCACTCAGTGGAGTTAGCACATAGTGGTAACTTCTATTCAGGAACAACTGAAAAAGGTTTGGAGTGTCAGTTGTGTTTCAAGCCGTACTGACAGCAGTTCTGTTCTCACTGGGAGGACAAGGATGCAAGTGATTAGAGGGCAGGCTCCCATGCACACAGGAATAATCTGCTGAATTATATCAGAAACACTGTGCATGAGAAATAAAGAATTTTTTAAATCTATTATATTTAATTTTGGAACTGTTGACTTTGCCACATTATTTTCATTTTATATTTCTTCCCTTTGCATGTACGAAACTAATCCCATGTGGACCACAATCTGACCCAAAGCCAAACTGGCAATTGTTTCTCTAGGGAAAAACAAAAGTCTAATCCAAAAAGGTACACACGCCTTCGGCTTCAGATTTGGGCTAGGAAAGTGGTAACAACCCTTATAAGCAGGAAGTGGTCATGTTTTTCCATCCTAGTTTTTCAGTAGCTATGCATTGATGTTGTAGATACATGTTTTAATACCATATAATCCCTTTTAAAAGTGCATTTCCAGCCCTCTTAGCAATTTCTTATTCCCAGCTTCAGTCACCAATTCCTTCCTCTTGCATGTCAGCTCTAGCAACTGTACTGCGGCACCAAGACAGACTTCACAAATTGAGCTAGCAAAGACTGACTCAAAAAAAGGAAAAGGAAAATTAACTTCAGGGGGAAAAAATACATGTGTGTGTGTATATATATATATATATGTATGTATCTATGTGCCTCTTTAAGACAGATAAATTCTGCCTCAGCCCAAAGGCATACCAACTCTTATGTCAGCACCACGAATGAAGGAAAAGGACACCTCTGGAAGATTAAAAGAAGCTGTAAGTTTCCCTGTTCTCAGATGCATGCCCTAAGCGTCAGGCTGCAATGACACCTCCCCCCTTCTTTGCCCTCTTCTGATCCAATGAATCTGTTGTTCATGGGTAACAGAACAGCCCCAACAGGAAAAACAAAAGCATCAGCATCATAACCTATAGCTAAGTGATGATGACCTTCTCCAGGAAACTGAATTGTGCTGCCTCCAAACAGCAAGGCTGCACAAGGCATAACCATAAGTCCATCACAGAATGCAGAACTGCCTGCTGTCACATCAGCTGGTACTAAAGGGAAGGGTTAAAGTGTGAAAACCCCTATGATCCCTTCATATATCCATGTCTGGAAAGAGAAATAGGTGGGCAGAGTGAAAAGCTATATAAATAGCTGCATCTCCTCTCTTTCGGGTTTGTTTCTCAGACAAAGCAATCAATTCCAGGTTAGTCTTTCCTTGAAAACTTCAAAAAGCACAAACCAACACAGGCATTGATAGTACTGACACTACTGACAATGTCTGCTATTCCAAAAAACTGAAATACCAAAGTGCATAGGCTAGAGCAATCAGCCCTGTTACAACCTCTGTAAACAAGTGGTGATTGCTGTGACATCCCTCCTGCTGCTGGAGAATTAATGCAATTTGAATACAGAGCAAGGGAAGCTCTGTAGAATCACTTACCACAGAATGGCTTGGGTGGGAAGGAACCTTAAAGAACTTCTAGTTCCAACCCACTTGTGATTGACAGGGACACCTTCCACTAGACCTGGCTGTTCAGAGCTGCCTCATCCTGACCGGCCCTAAAGACTCCTAAAGACTTGCAGGGATGGAGCATCCACAACTTCCCTGGGCAATCTGTTCAAGTGTGTCACCACCCTCACAGTAAAGAATTTCTTCCTATCATCCAGTCTAAACCTACTCTCTTCCAGTTTGAAGCCATTCCTCCTTGTCCTGTCACTACATGCTCTTGGTAAAAAATCCCTCTCCAACTGTCCTGCAAGATCCCTTCAGGTACTGGAAGGCAGCAATTAGGTCTCCCCAGAGCCTTCTCTTTCCCTGGCTGAACAATCCCAATTCCCTCACCCTTTCCTCATAGGAACAGTGGCCCATCCCATCCCTCTGATCATCTTGGTGGCCCTCCTCTGGACTCTCAGTATCATTGCTTTCCCTTTTATAAAATGGTATATATGAGGAAAAACAACCCCACCAAGCAACCATGCGGTCCTACTATATGAATGCACTTACAGTTATTGGAGGGGGGAAGAAAAAAGACAGTCTTGTATTTCAATTTCCTCTCTTTTATTTATGGTTTCTCTTGGTTAGGTTAGTCCCAAAGGTTTTCTGCTGTGATGCTGAGCACGAAACAGAGCAATTTGCAGAGAGTAAAAAACAGGCATTGCAAATTCATTTCTAGGACCTACATTTCTCTTGTAGGTGTTTCTAATTTAATAAGTAAGGAAAATGTAGGTGGTGTGCTACTCCCTTTTTTAAAACAAACTAAAAATGCAGTCCTATCATCCTTATATTCCAGCCCTACACCTACCACTATGCTGTGGCTGTCTGCTGAACTGGGTCAGTGCTACTAACAGCCTAGCAAAAATAAATGAAAATTATAGAAATTGAAAATTAAGCATTCAAAATCGCTTTTAACTATACTGCTGCTCTGAATTCAGTATACAGACAAGCAAACAGCTGAATTTACAACAACAGAGGACAGGATGCAAGATGGCAATTTTTTATTTCTAAAAGATGCACTGACAGCTTATAAAAGCTTAAAATGTTAACCAAACCACCACATTACTGTTTTTTGAGATAGTTATGAACCACCACAGAGGAGAAGAAAGAAGAAGCATGCAGCTCCTGCACTTGTCACCCAAAAATCATATAACCCATCTTCTGCAAGTTGAAATTGATATCTAACAGTCATTTTCAGCCATCAGGGAGAAATGTAACAGGGCTGAGTGAAGCAGTTATGTGAATGGCACAGGAGAGCAGGAAGAAGAAATATTAAGACCAAGCTTATAGAAACCCTGGTACTTTTGATTTGTAGGATACGAAATTAAACTAAATATATTGGTAATGTTATGAGGGGGAAAAAAGTCCACACCTACTGTCTATTTACATTTTTGAAAATATCAGTGAGCTCAAACAGTTTTAATAGTTATATGCAGTTAACCCAATTTTTGCACATTTTCTAATTTAAAATTGTTTGAATTGCATTTAATAAAAATATTCAAAATACCAGTAGATACAGTGTTTATCTGTTTACAAGCAAATAATGTATAAAGCTTTTTCTCCTGAAACAGTATGAATGCAATCCATATTAAAAACGTGAAACCTTCTATAAATTTGAAGCAACATTTGCTTCTAATATGCAGTTCCTGTATGTTGAAGTAGAATCAAGGTCCTATTTTAACCTGGGGACAATATTCAACCTACAAATCATTGATGAAACAACAGTTTACAAACATCTATAATGCTATTCCAGTTATAATATTAAAAATATTTATTAAAATTATTATTAAAAGAGAAAACCTGAAAATAACTACTTTTGTTCCAGTCAAAGAAACCCTTAGCTTCCACACTATTTTTACATGCTTTCATAGCTGTTGGTGCAGGTTTGGTTGAGGCAGCCCGTACGAAATGCCGTCTGTTTAGCTTAAATCACTAAACTGAGACTGCGCTTCAGGCATCTCAAAGCACAGCTACTGCACAAAGTGTCCGGCTTTCAAAGCAGTGGGGAGAAGGTCAGGACAAGCCTTAAAGACCTTCACAAAGACAGCCCATTTGGGTGCCTCCCCACGGGCAGACAAGACCCCTTACAGGCTGCTTCGGTTCTTTTCCTCCATGGAGTGGGTATGGCACTGAAGCACTGCAAAGAAACCTCCTTTAGGTTTCATTCAACCTTTTGGGCACACTGAACTACAGCCCATGCAGGATTGTAAGTGGGTTTACAACAGTCCAATGTGATACCTGGTGATGTAGCTTTCATTTAGGCTAGATGTAAGCAAAGCCTCTTCACAGACAAAAAGTGATGGTTAGTGGACTTTTTTTTTTTATTAATATTAAAAAAACTAGCATTGTAACTTGTTACTCTTGTATATTCTTTAACCAACCACACTAAAAGAAAAACTTTTAAAAACCCCTACAGATTTGAGTCTCACAATAAATCAGTTAATATCATCTTTAATCCAGTTTCACAATAAAAACCTTAACAAAAAAGCTCTTAATCTGGTTTTCTTGCATGATGTTGCCCATAAACAACTAGCTATTGTGCACTTATTATAAACCAGTAATCTTAAATTCTGTCAGGTTAGCAGTATGCAATAATTAGCAGGTGTATCGACTAAAATGAAGCTAGTTTTTATTTAATATTTAAATTAATTGTATCAAGTTTCTAGTGCGGGAAAACATACTGCACCTAACAATGATTCTAACACGGACAGTCCTCTTTATGCTTGTCCACAAATCCTCTTGTTAAGTTAATAGGAACAATCTTACACAAGCAGGGTGGAAAAAAACTTACATCTACCTCAGGTTATAAAACACTAACGTTGGTTCATTTAAACTGATTAAAACACAAATATGATGATTTTGCTTCTGAGCCTGTTAAACAATTATTTTTGGAAGCGTAGTCAATAGAATTACCATTAGCAACACTGAATTCAGATGTGACATCCAAATAGTAAATTCAACACCCCCAAGAAGGACTGCAACCAAAAGGCTTGTGCGGAATCGCACAATAATTTAGGTTNAATGCAATCCATATTAAAAACGTGAAACCTTCTATAAATTTGAAGCAACATTTGCTTCTAATATGCAGTTCCTGTATGTTGAAGTAGAATCAAGGTCCTATTTTAACCTGGGGACAATATTCAACCTACAAATCATTGATGAAACAACAGTTTACAAACATCTATAATGCTATTCCAGTTATAATATTAAAAATATTTATTAAAATTATTATTAAAAGAGAAAACCTGAAAATAACTACTTTTGTTCCAGTCAAAGAAACCCTTAGCTTCCACACTATTTTTACATGCTTTCATAGCTGTTGGTGCAGGTTTGGTTGAGGCAGCCCGTACGAAATGCCGTCTGTTTAGCTTAAATCACTAAACTGAGACTGCGCTTCAGGCATCTCAAAGCACAGCTACTGCACAAAGTGTCCGGCTTTCAAAGCAGTGGGGAGAAGGTCAGGACAAGCCTTAAAGACCTTCACAAAGACAGCCCATTTGGGTGCCTCCCCACGGGCAGACAAGACCCCTTACAGGCTGCTTCGGTTCTTTTCCTCCATGGAGTGGGTATGGCACTGAAGCACTGCAAAGAAACCTCCTTTAGGTTTCATTCAACCTTTTGGGCACACTGAACTACAGCCCATGCAGGATTGTAAGTGGGTTTACAACAGTCCAATGTGATACCTGGTGATGTAGCTTTCATTTAGGCTAGATGTAAGCAAAGCCTCTTCACAGACAAAAAGTGATGGTTAGTGGACTTTTTTTTTTTATTAATATTAAAAAAACTAGCATTGTAACTTGTTACTCTTGTATATTCTTTAACCAACCACACTAAAAGAAAAACTTTTAAAAACCCCTACAGATTTGAGTCTCACAATAAATCAGTTAATATCATCTTTAATCCAGTTTCACAATAAAAACCTTAACAAAAAAGCTCTTAATCTGGTTTTCTTGCATGATGTTGCCCATAAACAACTAGCTATTGTGCACTTATTATAAACCAGTAATCTTAAATTCTGTCAGGTTAGCAGTATGCAATAATTAGCAGGTGTATCGACTAAAATGAAGCTAGTTTTTATTTAATATTTAAATTAATTGTATCAAGTTTCTAGTGCGGGAAAACATACTGCACCTAACAATGATTCTAACACGGACAGTCCTCTTTATGCTTGTCCACAAATCCTCTTGTTAAGTTAATAGGAACAATCTTACACAAGCAGGGTGGAAAAAAACTTACATCTACCTCAGGTTATAAAACACTAACGTTGGTTCATTTAAACTGATTAAAACACAAATATGATGATTTTGCTTCTGAGCCTGTTAAACAATTATTTTTGGAAGCGTAGTCAATAGAATTACCATTAGCAACACTGAATTCAGATGTGACATCCAAATAGTAAATTCAACACCCCCAAGAAGGACTGCAACCAAAAGGCTTGTGCGGAATCGCACAATAATTTAGGTTGGAAAAGACTTCTGGAGGTCATCTTGTCCAAACCCAAACTTGATTTATAATTAAATCAGCTCTGCGCTAGTAACAAGTCTTAACCTCTAAATTAGGAAGCTGGAAGCAAAGTGCTTAATGGGAAGGGTCCCCAGAACAAATACATCTCTGGTCTTAACTGCTAAGCCATGCCCAAGAATAGTTTGGGAGTCCCGTGAATGAGTACAGACCAAAATGCCATACGGGAGCTCTCTCAGAATGAAGGCACACTGATGACGGTGTCCCAGCACGTGGGAAAGTCACAGCACTGTGTTTAACACGGCAGCACAGGCGTAACCTCGCTGTGCCCCCTCTCGGACAAGTGCACTGCTTTGTGTGGTTCAGCAAATAAACAGTTATTGGATTTGCTTGTTCCAAATGCTGAGAGTGGGGGTGGAAATCATCCTAATACATTTAACAATAAGGTTTGACTGAGGAGCAGAGTGCAGTCAGCCCATTCTGTGCTTTATGGGCTCTCCATAAAAACTGAACAGTTCATCAACTCATTTCTAGTCAAGTATTTACTAAAAAAAGAACACAAAGCAAAGGTAGATTTGTATCAAAGGTTACAGGCAGAGTGTGTAATCCCATATCAAGAAAAAAAAGAAGAAAACACATGCTGATTATTCTCAGACTTTCCTCTGAAAGCAATGAGCCTAAGCCTATAGAGCACTGATCTCAGGGACAATGCCTATTCACTTCACAATCTCATTGAAGTCCCTGAAACTACCAACTGAACAGATTATTTAGAGGTTTTCAAAACTGGACCCAATACCACCCAATTTCCTATTTCTATCCTAAACTCACATTTAAGAATTCAGAAGATGAGTTCAAGAAAATCTGTATGCCACATAGCTCAGGTGATAAAAATCTAATACTTGTAATTTACAAGAAAAAAAATCTAAAGTACTCACAGGTTATTTAAAAATTAAATAGTCTTTTATTTTGCACTTTCTTTGAAAAGTAAGGCTTTCAAATGAAGAATCAAGATTATTCTACTGTCATTTTAACTCTACCCAAATAAATAAAATCGGATATAACAATAATTACAGCAAAGCAACCAACAGTAAATTTCGTATCAAATAAGCAAATACAAAATATTCTGCCCTAGATCCTTGAATGAATTTTAATGAGCATCGCCATTTTGACTGAATGAATATTTTATTTTGGACCTCAGGAATTCTACCTCCTGACAATGGCAAATTATGGGGAGAACACAGGAAACATTCCTACCCACATGTATTTTTTTAATTACAATATTTAAAATCTCAAACAATGTTAAAACATCTTATTTAAAGATAAAAGCTTATGTAAAACTCCAGATATACTACATTTATATTACTGATCCGCACTGATTAAGTAAGAGTTGACTTATGCAGCTAATATTAAATTTCGAAATTAAATACATGTCCATATTGTATGCAGCCTAGCTGGAATTCACTAGATTAAACATACTAATTAATTTGGTCATGGTGTGCTTTGTATTATAATTCAGCATTTATTTATGAGGCCCACATATTCAGTTTACTGAATTTAATGTCTGCACTGTTCTTAAACATATCATTAAAAGTGCTAACATTTTATATCATTAACCCTGTATCACTCCACAATTAACATGAAATGATCACAAGAATAATAAAAGCAGATATGCATTTTTAAGCTACTTAAAACATTTCTAAATGTAATTATAACTATTTCATGCTAAGTAAGAGTTGATATTTCATTTTCATGCTAAGATACTCTTCACTCAAAAAAGAAAATAAAACCCCAGCCTTTCTGATCACTTATTACTTCTAGGTTTCCTGTAGAGCACAGTCATTCATAGCTGTATTTCTGAGTTACCATACCTTTAGATAGATTGGATTACTAGGTGGGTCTTTTTTCATACACTATCAATGCGTAAATGACTGAAAAACTTCCTGATTGGTGACGAGCATTTCTACTGCCAGCACTCACTGAGATGTCACTGTGGACTTCAGACTCTAAGTTTTTTTAACACCTCCTAACACACTGGCCTGTGTTGAAATCACAGACTTCAGCTACTGATGGACAAATGAGGAGGAAAAGGACAAATCCTCCTGTAATTTTGTACTGTGCATTTGCTAAGTTAGTATTGAATCGTCAAAGTACATGCACGTGCAGATACACATTTACATTTTAAAAAATCTGCCAGGAAAGCTTTTCATTCATCTGCCATCGATTTACACTAAACCCAAAGTAACAATATTGAAGATTAGACAATCCAAAACATGTGTGCATGTATGCATATTACCAGCAAAGCCAGACATGAAAAAGAAAGGGCTCTTTTCTGCCCAAATTTTTAAATTTCTACTAGTTATGGATGAAGGGAAATCAAACTTGAGGATTTCACATTTATCAGTCTGATATACCAAGTGCAACCTAGAACTCCTCAGCACTCTCAATTACCTGTTTATTTGTCTGGACTAAGTTAAATCATTTGCAGAGGTCCAGCATTTCTCCAGTTTCTTCACTACTTTAAAAATACAACATTTCTGCCTTCCAGCATGGGAACAATGGTGAACAAATGGTAATTTAGTAACTGCTGCCTCAATGTTAAGACTTCCAGTCAGTCTGCCTTTGTTGCTAAGCACTCCCAACTTGTAACCAAGATTTCAACCAGCTGATTTGTTGGAATATACTCTTTCCTCAGTTCCAGTTGCATAGGTTTGGATGCTGCCATTCAACCTTTTGCCACTGAAATCAAGATTCTCTCTTAAAAAGAGTAGGGAGACATCAAATACTTGAATACATTCAGTAGTATGAATAAAGAATGTCTTTCTTAAAAAAAATTGATTTAATAAAAGGAATTATTTTCTGCTTTGCCAAGTTTACTAACATAATAAGAGGGTTTTTTTTT
The DNA here is from genome assembly GCA_013399835.1 of Leptocoma aspasia. Taxonomy (NCBI): domain Eukaryota; kingdom Metazoa; phylum Chordata; class Aves; order Passeriformes; family Nectariniidae; genus Leptocoma; species Leptocoma aspasia. The sequence continues at coordinate 1,887,212 of VXAX01005627.1, read as the reverse complement.
ATGGAAAAAACGCACATGAGCCATGATACTTTTGAGAGGCACCAAAGCCTATTCAAATAAGCCATGTATTTTATAAAAGGAAATAAGTAAACAGCTTATAAAAGAGAAAAAAAAAGTAGGAATTAAAGTGAAATCTAAACTGAAAGTGTTCCATGAGCATAGCCCTACGTGTCAAGACCCAGAAGGTAAATGGCAATGTCTTCCCTGAGGTGAGTAGAGCTACGCTGGTTTGTTTTAGCTGGGCATGTCCTAGCTGCACAAACCTTCACACACTCAGCCTTGAAAACAAAACTACCCCACCTACCCCAGATTTCTATAGATATAAACCATAACAAAGCTGAGAGGAAAAATATTAGCAATACGATTTGGTTTTAGATTTTTGTTAGAGAACTGTGATATTATTTGATTTATTAAAAAGCTGCTTTACAGTCATTAGTCTCAAGTATTACATTGTGATATTTTAAAATAAATTAACAATTTGCTGTGGCAAGTAACATTTGATATATTTTTGTTAAGAAGACATAGTATTGCTCCTGTCATTAGATTACAAACTTCTTGAGACAACTGCTGGTCGGTTTACTTATGTGGAAGCCTAAGCATAAAGTTTCTGTAGAATTTCTTTAGAAAGGTCAGACAAATGTTCAAAGGATTATAATGAGAATGGATGAGGCCTTTGAAGGACTATGCAGTCTTTCATTTGCTAATCTAAAGTAACACTTATTAGCAATGATGATTTCTTCAACCACTACATAGTCACCCCCCTCCATGATCCAGTCAAAGTGTATCAAGGACTTCTATGATTTAGGAATCTATTGCTGTATTATAATAAATCATGTGGTGATTAATTTCTTTCCCCCTCCTCTAAAAATTCTCACACGCAACTTTCTATTCAACTCCTGCCAAGAGAAATGTTTTAAATCTGTATTTTACCAATTTTACCCTTGACAGTTTTCTTAAGACACTAAAAATTGTCAAGATTCAAATAAGGAAATAAGACACATTAGTTCCTTTGTACGTTGGCTTAACCGCTGTCAAGAATGCTATTAGAAATTCAATACAATGTTGAAAAATAACACCACCAGCACAACTGATTTCAACACAACACATTCTAAGTTCTACACCCAGACAGCTTTTACGATAGTAACTGCTGCTTTTCTGAATGTTTTTCTATGCAGTTACAGGAAAAATTTAAGTCATAATATCTTAAGATTTTTGCAAGCTGCAATTTTACATTTCTGTAATTCAGATGCAAAAGACACATGTAGATCTTAATTCGTGAAATTTAAAGGTTTATAGAATACAGATTTTCGGCCATCATTATAAAAGATATTCTTCTTTCTTTCAAAATAAATTACTTGAAATAGTAAACCCAGTTGGAAAACCTGTTTTGCAGTAAAAATTTCTGCTATCATTCCAGCATTTGGCTGGGGATGGAACGGAGGTATGTTGGGGAGAATAAAAAAAGAGGCATAGGGAATCTATTATCACATAATTATAATCCATAGCTAGTGCATGCTAAGATTTTCATTTTAAAGATTTATTAGCAGTGTGATAAAAATCTAAAAGCCAGGAAAGTAACAAAAAATAATTTAAAACATCTTTTCTCAAGTTGAAAAAGGTGTTTTCTTTTATACATGAAGATTGAATTTGCATTCATGAACTACTAATGCAAAAGTGAACCCAAGTTATTATAACTTTTATTGCACATTTCAGTTATTAAGAGATTTTAACACAAAGTTCTACTACAGCCTCCCAGTTCACTAGTACATGACAATCCAGGTAATTTGCTGATTTCGGTGGATTTGCAGAGTATGTTAATCCGTGTTGAATTTAGCATAGCACTTTGCAGTTTCTAGTTTACTGTTTTGCTTTCCATACATCTAGGCAGTAACGTTTGCAATTAACTTTTTTGTAGACACAAACATACACACCAAGTATCAACAACCTCAATCTGTTACAGACTCAAGATGGCAAAATTTAAAATAATTAGGTCACCTAGGCTTGAACTTATATGTTGAATTTCAGTCTAAATGATAAAAGCACACCCACTTCTTTGCAAGACTCACAGCATATATCAGCACAAAACAGTTCCAGACTTAAACTACTTTTCAACCTTGTGTCATCCAAGCATCAGCTTTGCATAAAATGTATTTTAAAACAACAGTAAATTGCCCGTAAGTTGAAAGTATGGAACACACGGACAGACTTGCATCTAAGAAGGCAATCAGAGATACAGTTTGTGGTGTACTCTCCATTTTATGTTTAAGATACCATTCCCTTCATACTTGTTCAGTAGCAGCTATTTCAGTTGCAATATTAAAATGAACCTGTACAAATAATGCTTATTCCATAAAGCCAGACTGAACTAAAAGGTGAGGAGCACTTAGAGCCTGGTTATCATAAACATTTTGTAATTTTATTACTTCTGATCTGCATAGGACCAGAAATACTTTTATGCAATGCTTCAGTTGCAATGTTCTGCTCCTGTTTACATGCACACTTGAACAAAAGACTGATGTAATTAGTCCAATATACAAACTTTAAAAATGTACTGAATGCAATTAGTACATTTTGCAAGAAACACATAAATAACTATAATTTAGATTTAAATTACTATCCTCATAACAAATGTGTACAGCTATATCTCCTTAGAATTGTTCACCATTTTCAGAGGTTTCTCATATATGTTTTTTAAATTTGGCCTTTTTAAACTTAGTTTTCTCTCACTATTGAGGAAGCATTTTTTTTTCCCTGGACTTTAAATGTTTATGCATCACACTCAGCAGTAGCGTGTGACCATAGCCTACTGGTTAGGAATTAAACAGTGGTGAAGCTGAGACCAAAAGGTGCACAGACAGAACGTGCAAATATTTTACTAGCTGTCAAAACAAGTACAATCCTTGCTACTTTTAAAAGATAAAAAAAGAGCATTGGCATGTCTTTCAATAACTATGCAAGCAATATCCAGTCGGTACGCACCTTGTCATCTGAAACTAGCCTTCCGAGTTTTGATTTCAAATGCTAAAGCTATTCCTCCAAATAATCCAGGAGACATGCACTGTAACAGCACGTAGTGATGCACAAAGACACTGTCTGTGCCTCATACCTGGCACTTCAGACTGTCTGCGAAGCCCAGTACCACATTAAGGAACACCATTTAATATAAGTGAAGCATTTTGGTTTCAGGATTTTTGGGGTTTGTTGGGGTTTTTAGCTTTAAAAAAAAAAAAAACCAGCATTTTTTTCTAACTTCTCTGTTGAGTTTCAGTCAGGCCACAGAACGGGCACTGGAGTATCCTGACCCTGTACCCAAATTCCTGGAACCTGTAACACTTGTTTCCTAACAAATCACCTCTGGAGATGGAGCAGGCTTCCTATCAATCACTAACGAGTTAATTCCAAATAATAAGGCAGGTTCGGATGCAGACTGATACATTGTGAAATGCTGTATCTAAAATGGATTAGAATAGCACTCAAAATGAATGCAGCCCTCCAAACCACTTCTTTGCTCAGAAACATTAATCTCACTTATAAGGAGAGCTTCATAATGGTAATGCTTGGTATGAAAAAAGTATGAAATAAATCAGGTTTTATAAGACACAGCAATTAATCAGTTTTAGAACTAAGGAAAGGCTGTTAAAGTGGCACATTTTTATAATGGTAACTTCTTTAAAGCCTCTGTTACCTCCAAAAAATTAAATGTTTAGGGCTTTCTTTTAATTACTCAGCTGACAGCATGAGCCCCAACCCTAACTCTGGGTCCCTGAAACGTTTTCTACAAGCTAAAACTCTGCAAATAATACTACTCTGTTAGAAAGACAAAGTATTTATTTTAAGACACTCCACAGTCTAAGAAGAATCGCATGCAGGTATCCTGGAAGGACTTACTTATTTAACTAGTTAGCCTGGAGTAAAAAATTTATTTAATCAAATCAAGGATTTTCTAATAAACACTCTATAATTATTTCTGGTAGTATTTTTTGCACTTGATATTGCACAAACTTGCAAGTGATAGAGTCACACTATCACTACATTTACTAAAACAGAAAACCTAACAAGTTTACACGTATTTATTTAATAGAACAGATTCTACAGTAAAGTTATTCTTAAAAGAAAATAATATTATATAGATATATTAATCTTATTAACAAGCTCTAATGTGTAGTATCAGTATAGTTCAAATCAGCCTCTAAATCTTACACAAGTGCAACTTACTTGCACGACATTTTGAAAAAGAAAATTTAAGATTTCTCTATAATAATTATGCTGTATAAGAATTTTGTAGTTTCTCTTGTACACTGACAGAGAGATGAGTTTTCTACAATAGAAATGGAGCATTAAGTACAGTAAGTGCAGTAGCACTACAACATAAGAGCAGTTCTGACCTGAAGCCTTAGCATCTCTGGTCTTTTAAGTCCATATAGCACAATGCCCCTTCACAAACAGCACCTGATCCTCCAAGCTGCTGGGCACTCTCAGCTTTTATTTGGCCTAATCCAAAACTGATGCAAGCTAGTTTTTGCATCTACAGGGGCATCAGTCTGCACAACACTCACTGATTTTAACTGAAGGTAAAGGTTCTGAGTATCTCACTGAGCCAAGCCTGTATCTCTTAATTGTTGGGGCTAGGAGATCACAAAAAATACTTTCATTATAAAATATTTCACTTTCTAATATTTTATGGGGCTTCTATAAAACAGATGCTTATTACAGCAGCCATTGTGTGCTCATTTGTAACTTTAAATCTAGTTTCTATTAATATATCCTTTTCTTCTCTTTTTCCATTTGAACAGAGAACAATTACTCACAGCTCTGAGAGATTTGACTGAAGTACCAGTCTTAACCTGCTAACTGGATTATGAATATTATTTTGGACTGTCTTTCCTCAAAACATATTAAACAAAACAATCTCAGCGGGGTCAAGTATTTCTTACAGCAAACAGCATCTTTTATCTCAGTGTTCTCTCCGTTGAACCCCTTTCCATTTTTAAACAGATGTATGCATCTAATATTTCTGTACTGTTGGCTTTTTTTCCCTCCTCTAATTTACTAGACCATTGAAAATAATCCAGCAAGTTCATAATAGCAAAGCTTCAGAACTGTAAGGTAATATTTTTTTTCTCAACCTGTTATATTTTTCCAAAATTTAAGTGATACAATTTTCACATATATTCACACTTAGGGGCCCTTCTTCCAAATTATTCTTATATAAAAGTATAATTTATGAAAATTTTTCCCTGCATGAAATATTAAACTAATCTCCTCGATGTGAATGCAATAATAACTCTGAATAGCACTTGGTTTATTTTAGAAGGAAAGAGCAGCGGTATTCTTCAGAGTGCTTTACAATTAACTTTTCTGTAAGATCATAGATGAACAACACTTATACTTCAATTTACTCTTTACCAAACAGAATTTTAGGATCCACACATCCCCAGAAATTCACTACAACTCTTCGGTGCTATGAAGCAAAATACTTTGCCTGAAGTAGTATATATAAAATGCAGGGGTAAGAGTCAAATGAACCCAAACAAGCATTGAACTAAGGCTTAGCATTAAGAGACACATGATATTTAGAGAGAAGAAAAATAAAACTGCCAAAGGTTTCTTATAAAAATATTTTAAATCCACATATTTAAAGGACACTACATCTATATGATACGTTATGGAAATTGCTCCTATTAAAGAACTTTTAACAGTCTGTGAGCACATCAAGATGGGAATTTAGTTATGTTCTCTTTCTACATTACTTTGCTTAAAAGCAACTTTATAACATAAAACTTTTAAGTCCACAGAACAGTGGATTTGCTTCCTACATAAACGTGAAGAAAAACCCTACCAGACACCAGAAAGGTTTAGAATTTCGCGGGGGAGACCACCCCTTTCTCTCCCCAAACCACAGTGGCATACAATTTCTTTGGTCGCCATGTGTTTTCGCTGCACAGTTACACGATTTTCACTACAATTTACTGACTGGACCATAACAGATGCGAGCCTCAGAAACCCGCTCCCTTAGCAGGAGAGCAGGTAGAGCAGCTCCGGAGCACAGACCACCCGGCAGCCTGTCGCCGCCCGCCGCCGCTTGACAAACGCGCTGCCCGAGGACGCGGGACCCGGCGGGAGCGCCCCGCGCCCGCACACCCGAGGTAACAAACACCAAGTTCCAACCCACCATAAACTTGCTCGGACAAGCTTTCGCGCCTCCGCCCGCGCCACTACGCTCACCGGACAGGAGTGCGGACACTTCCGTTTATCTTCCAAAAGTGAGGATGCCGACTTGGGAAAGCACCGAAACTGCTGTGGTGCCCGGTCCCACCGCCGCCCCGCGCCGCCGGGAGCGCGCTCAGCCCCCCCGGGAGCGCGCACACCGGCAGCCCCGGACCCCGCTCCGAGGCCACCGAGGCCGCGCAGCGCTGCTGCCAGACCCAGACCCCCCCCACTCCCCCCCGCTCAGTTTTCCGCCCAGCACCGCAGAATTTCCACATAAAGTTGCGTCCCCGACCCCTTCCTCCAGCTC